>CM051265.1:64170538-64575538 GCA_027921565.1 Artemia sinica
AAACGGAGCAGACTTTTCTTTTTAAAGTTAAGGAAAGGGAAGCTCGGAAAACATTACAAATCCGTTCAATAAATTATCGTTTGAGTAATCTAGCCCCTTTGAAAGTTCTCTGTGGTGCCTCTCGCTTTGATTGACAGACTCGCCAACAAAAAAAAGAGTAAAATTTCACTGTTTTTTCAGTCAAATATCATAGTCAAACTGAATTCTCGACTAGCTAAATTGAATAAATACAATTATTTCGATAAATAAATTCAATAAACAAATTAAATAAAATCAAAAAATAAAATCAGTAAATTCAAACTAGCCTATGATGCTAGCTAGTCCCCTGAGAGAATTCGCTAACGAATCCTTTGTCTTTGAGATGGTCAGTTTTCATATGTTTATATATATAATTTTGCTGCAATATATATATATATATATATATATATATATATATATATATATATATATATATATATATATATATATATATATATATATATATATAGATATATATATATATATATATATATATTGCAGCAAAATTATATGTAAAAACATTCAAAAAATATATAAAAAAAAACAAGATTATGTACGAAAATACATAATTAAAAAATATAATTATAAAACCAAAATCATATATTAAAATGTGGCAAAATTCTGACCCGTAGGTGTACTTTGAAAGACTAGTCTTTTTCAAAATTCAATTATAAAACCCCTGACCTAAATGATACTAGAAATATTGTCAATATTACTTGAAAAAAGTTTGAGTTTCACACCCATGACCAAGAGAATACTAAAAATAATTTAAACATAACAAACAGGATATAGGACAAAACAAAATCTTGCGTACATTTAGAAAGAAACATCAACGGCAGATTCGCAACAAAATTTTACTAACATGAACGTTTGACTAGCGCTAATTTAAGCCAATTAAAATATCTCTTAGATGTTTTAAGCCAATAAGAAAATTCTAAAACAATCTGATTGGCTCAACTAACACTAGTTCAACCCTAAATTAATAAAAGGCCTTAGCTTTTTCAAAATTTCAAACTTGACATTTCTGATCTAACCAATAGTTATAAGAATGTCAGTTTTACAAAAACGACGAACAGCCAATTGTTTCATCCCTTCCGAAACTTTTTAGTGAACTGCTTCTGGCCTAGCTGATACTAGCTGAAAACGAGTGTTAACTTAAAAAGAAAAGAAAGGTGAAGGTCCGTTATACCTCATTGAGGTTATCCTCTTGAGCTTCTATTTCTTCCATACGTTTTAAGTCCAGGCCCATAAGCTCAGCTTTCTTTGTCAGCGACTTCACAGCTTCTGCGCTTGACGTGACTAACCGCTGTACCTTCTCTGCCGGATCTTCGGAAATCAAAGGGGAACATATTATTTCATCTAGTATATGATTATATAATATGTGCCGAAAATAAATCATTTTGAAGCAATCTTAAATATCTTTGGCATAAATTTACAATATTTTTTTGGGGAAGTGTTGACTAAAAACTTTGAACATAGAAAGAAAACAATAAAAAGGAAAAATGAAAAGCTCTGTTGTTAAAGATTACAAAATTTCGCTTTTAAATCTTTACTAGGAAAAAAAAGAGAGAAAGATTCTACTTTTACTTAGCAAGCATTTCCTTCAAGCTTTTCTAGAGATAGATCAATTGCATCAACTTAGTAGGTTATTGAGACACTTACTATGTAATTAAATACTATGTAATTAAGGAGGGGATTCCGCAGAATCTCTGAAAAAAAAGAATGTAGTGATTATTTTCCTCTTGAAAGCTAAAACTTGGAAATTTGTTCTAATGTTCTTTCTACGAGAAACGTTTGTTATGAACAAGGTATATCGTGTCCATCACTAGTAAAGGATGTTTTTGGTGTGTTTGGGTGCCGGAATTTTGACTTTGGGTTTCTAGACAGAACAATTAGCCTCTTATCTATAAACAGCAAGCTTACTACTACTACTACTACCAGTAAATCGCTGCAGCATCAAGGCACCATAGGCCAACACAGCTACGCACGCTATTCCTTTATTCCTATCTATTCAAAGCCTCCCTCTTTGCACCCTACAGAGAAGTTCCCATTTCCCATAAATCTTTCCTTACGACATCTTCCCAGCCCATTCGGGAACGACCCACTTTTTGTTGGGCCCTAGACGGTTGGCCAACAAGAACTATCTTTGGAAATCTGTCATCTTTCATCCAAATAACGTGTCCTAGCCATCTCATCCTTTCTCTCATTATAGCCCTAAAAAGCGGGATTAAGCCAGATTTTTCGTACTGCCACTATTTGATATATGGTCATTTAGTCGGGAACCCAAAACAATCCATAGGCAATTTCTCTGGAAAACACCTAGTAACTCCCCTTCCGTTTTTCCGAGCGCCCACGTTTCAGAACCATACTTGATCGCTGTCATCACTGTAGTTTCCAATATTCTATTCTTGGTTGGCAGACTTATCTTCCTATTCTTCCAAACTGTTTTAAACTGTGTCAAAATACCCTGGGCCTTGACTGTTCTACTTTTAACACCTTCACTCGATCTTCCCGTTACCCAACATCACCTCTTTGCTTTCACTTATTCCTAGTCTTAGCGACGCAGTCTTCTTGACATAAATTTTCAAACCTATTTTTGCATCATAGATTTGCAAAACCTGTCAAAATTCATAAAATTTGCTAACATTTTCATCTAGGATGCTTAAATAATCAGAAAAATCTAAGTCTATGAGAGTATTACTTCCCTATTTGATTCCGCGTTCTCCCATTGCCTTTGCTGTGATCCTTAGTACAAAGTCCATCAAAATGATCCATATAAATGGGGATAGAACACATCCCTGCTTAACTCCTAATTTAATACAGAACCAGGTACTAACCCCATTTCCTATCCTAACAGCAGCAATGTTATTTTCGTAATTAGCACTAATCACTTTAATGTATTTATTTCATATACGATACAAGGATATGACCTTCGCTAAAGCTCTGCTATCAGCTGAATCAAACGCTTGCTCGTAATCAATAAAACCGAGGACTAAAGGCGTTTGATGACTCAGGCACTTCTCGATTATTAATCTAAGAGGGAAAATTCGGTCGACATATCCTCTACCCTTCCTAAAACCGCACTGTTCTTCTCTTAAGACTTTGTCTACAGCACCTCCAAGTCTAAAATGTATAATCATACTAAGTAACCTGCTTTCTACAGAAACCAGGCTAATGCCTCTATAATTCCTACACTCACTCTTATCAGATTTCTTACGGAGGGATTTGAATAGAATTTTCCTAAGATCGCTAGATGCTTCTTCTTTTTCAGAAATCACATCCATAATCTTCATTAACTTATCTCTAGCCTTACAACCACCATATTTAAAATAAAGCATTTACCACACGATCAGCATGTGTCGCCTTATTGTTTTTTAATCCTTTTAGTACTGTCACTAATTCTTCCTCGCAAAATAAATCTTCCTTCACATCTAAAGTATTACAAACTTTTTCATTATTTTTTAAATTAATTCAAATTTTAAATTTCCCAGTTTAGTATTCAGCTGTTCCTAGAAAATTTCTCTCAAATGCTCACCCTGGAGTCTACGAATGTCATAGCTTTACGGAAGGTAGTTACCCTTCCTAAATTTCAGGTTCAAATTAATCCTAGATACTACTAAATGACATTCTTTATTTTTAACATAAATAACAGCACTCCTATATACCCTAGTATCTTGTATTGATCCTGCTAGTCTTTGGTTTACATTAGCATAATCAGTAAAGTTAGCTGTCTTACCATCATGCGAATACCATGTTAACTTATGGGCTATTTTATGACCAAACACTGTATTCAAGGCCGTACCCAGGATTTTTTTTCAGAGGGGGTTTTACTCAAAGATTTTTTTCGGGGGAGAGGGGGGGGGGTTACACAAAAAACGTCAAAAAATGCATACAAAATTTTTTTATATCCATTTTTGTTACGTTTTTACGAGTCAAATTACATTTCGGGAGGGGTTCAAACCCCCCTAGCGCCCCCTCTGGGTACGGCCTTGACTGTATTGGTTATAACTAGATTGTTATACCTACAAAATTGCAGCAGTCTGTAACTATTACAGTTTTCTTTTCCTACACCTAATTTGACAAAAGGCTAGGAAACCATCTATCCTTACTACCAACCTGGGCTTAAAATCTCATAATAAAATAACATATTTCTACCAGGGAACCTGTATATTTCTTCCTGTAGCTGTAAGTAAAATTTATCTAAGTCAAACTATCCCCATCAATCGGTTCTACAAGGGCATATAGCACTATAGCTGATACCCTGCCTTTTTTAGTCATAAAATGAGCTTAGAAACCATTAAATACCAATTTTGGTGACCTGGCTTAGTTGCCTAATTTGGGCTTTTCAATGACACATATAGAAATCCTTGTATGACTCTGATGTTCTTTTATCACTCTGATTTCCTTTCTATCGAAAAATCGATTTGGAAGGAAATACTGTTTCCAAAGGGCAAATAAAGCTCTTTATGAAGAGGCAGATAGTATCATATCCCTGCTTTTATTTATTAAATTTTTAGGATAGTTAAATTAGAAAACTGCTACCCCAATATTAGAGCCCAAAGAGCATCAGCCCAAGTTTGTAAAAGTCAATTTTAGTGGGAACTGATTTTTGGCGAATTTCAGGAACCAGCTGTGAAATATGTATTTTGTGTTTTGATTTAGGGCATTCGTGGGGGTGTACGTTATTTTTTAATGATACCGTTTAATTGTTTGGGAATATTTTCTAAATAATTACTGATTGACCACGAGTTGAAAGCGGTGCAACATGTCTTTATCTACAAATCTTGGGTTAGGAAGGTGTTGGATTTGGCACAAGTTGGCCCGAGAGGTCAACTTTTGGTCCTCAGATTATATAGATGGAGAGTCCTTTCATAAATCGGTATTTAACAAGGTGTGACATGACCGTCATTTTGTCTCATATTTCAAGTAGGGGTTCTCAGAAATTCTTGCTAATCATTTCAAGTGGAAATTAAAACAACTTATGCATAATGTACTTAATGTGTTTTGATGTAGGACAATCATGCTGCTATCTTAAAGGTTAATGTTTTCCACATTTAATTGTTAAGGGTCATACCTAGAGTAGTCCCTGGATGATCTTCAGCCGATATAAGCAGAGCATATATATGTGTTCGAAGCAGAGGTGAGGATGGGGTACTCCGGGCAAGTGACATGATAAGACATGACAATGACATGACAAAGAGGGTATTTAGAGGCGCATGACGCTTCTCTGACTTAAAAACTGTTTGAAACTTATAGGGCATGTAATTTTGGGTCAAGAAAACTGAGCAGATTTTTCCCATTTACCTTCTGCACTTAAATTTTTACATTTACTTAAAATTTGACGATAGGGTACCTGCAGCAAAAGAGGCGTCAATCAAGAAATTTTTGTGGTTCTAGCCAACAACAGTGAAGGTTCTAGAAGTCTTCAAAGTTTCATTGTTTAGTTGTTCCTTCTCTGTCATAGAGACTGTCTTAAAAGCAAGAATCGCAAAGCTTCTTCATCCTCAGGATAGCAGCGTTATACACTTGGGCTAATTCGTCTTGTCTACCTTTTATTCCCTGAAGATTTATTTCAGAGTAGGAGCTTGTATTCATGCAAATGGTTACGCAAAAATTATGAAAAATAAAGCAACTCAATGACGTATTTTTGCAATTAATAGTAAAGTATTTACGCGGGAAAACACTCAGTGATAGACAGAGAACCAAACTATTTTTCACGATTAATTACATAGGAAACAACAAAAACGTGTAACATTTTGAGGCAAAGTAGCGTAGCCTTAGCCTGTACATGCTGTAATTCTGGAAGTAACAACATATTTTGTTGAGTTTTACGTGTTGAGAAAACTAATAAAGCATTAACTAATATACATTGTGCATTATAAAACTGACACTATTGATTAGGTGTCAGGAAATAGAGAATAAGGCATGTTTAAGTACACAGTGTATTTTGAGACCGTTTTTTAAGAACAGCAACATTTTTTTTTTTTTAATGAACAAATGCTTCTTTATATATGCAATCTTTTTATTTTTGAGGGGTTCAGAAATAGGACATTTAATCAATGGGGAAACACTTATTCAAACTGCTACACCTGCAAAGCATTTGTCAGTGAAGCTGATCAAAGACTGTTGCAACACCTCACATTATGTATTTACCACGTTCTAACCAGAATAGAAAATTCATCATTCAGCTTGGTGCTACTGATATTATATGTACTTTGCGGCATCAATGACATGAGCTAATTTCTGAAGCGTTCTTAAGGCTTGGCCCTCAACACCGTCTCATCCGTTTGATCTATGTTGTTTGACATTGGTACTGCTGATATTGGTAATTATTTGTTCTTTTTATCTAATGATTGTTTGGTTTCTTTTTCCTTACTCCACTATTGTTCACTGTATGTAGGTAACAAATATATATATATATATATATATATATATATATATATATATATATATATATATATATATATATATATATAATATATATATATATATATATATATATATATATATATATATTATATTACCCTAGTAATGTAAATCTAGTTTCTGGCCGTTTTAGGTTTGCCATTTTAAATCAGTCGATTTCTGCTCACTTTGAGTTCGAAAATCACTGCTTAAGTTTCATAGAAAATATTTTTTAAATATATCAGCAAACAAATTTTTAACAGAGGGGTTAAGTTTCTTTAAATATTTTATTTGGCGAAAACAAAGGATCTAATGTATTTATTTTTTTTATTCAACACAGGAGAAAGCCATAGGCTTGCCGCAATAAGAAAAAGCCATAGACTTTTAAGGAATAAGTCACGGTTTCGGGAGCAATTTTCTTTTTCTTGATTCATTAACTTGGGACAATTGCAGCCTACGTCGTGACTCGGCCATGTTTGAAGTTGAATATTTAAACATTAACGCTTCTGAAGCTCAATAGGACTACACTATAATTCAGGTGTCATCTAGTCCAAGTATAATTCAAAACTTGGGAACAAGACACAAACTACATCAAATCGGAAAGTTCTTTATCTTTTCTAAAACTACAGAAGCTAAGCAGCAATAGCACCATCTATTTTCCTTCAAGGTTGCCGAATTCTAAAGTATTATAACGCATAGAAATACCGATATTTTGATCAAATGTCCACTTTGCATAAGCATTAGACACCGATACCTTCGAATTTTATAGGCAATGAGCAAAATTATTTTAAGCAGTTTCCACACATGGGCACCGATAAGCTGAATTCCAGGGGGGGGGGCAAACCTCGTCTAATTGGCACTTTTAAAGCTATATAATAGTAATCTCAGAACAAAAATATAAAAATCAGGCAACATCATTCAGCCAGGGGGGGGAGCCCCCCTGACCCCCCCCCCTTATGGGCGCCCATGTTTTCACAGGTCTTTTCTTCAAATCCATTCCATTTTTCTCCATATAATTTTGTTGATATTTACAACTACTACATATACTACTAAGAGCTCACCGATACACCTAGCAGCCCGAGACCAACACAGCTACATGTGCAACTTCCCAAATACCCTTCCTGTTCAAAATTACATTCTTTACTCATTCCCATGTAGCTCCAACTTCCATTTAAATCCTTTTTTATGACATTTTTCATATCATTCGAGGACATTCTGGTTTTGATTTGGACGAGACATGCAAAAACGCCACAAGAAAACAAGTTCAACTTGAGAGTGGAAAGGGATGTTCAGAGGGTAAGAACCACGGTATAAAGATAATTAGCAGTAAGTTCACCGCATATGATTTCTGGCTCTTCATTCTCGGTACGAACAAACAGCTCCTCCCCCATACTCTTTCATTAGCGCGTACAAACAGCTCCTCTCATTTGATCTGCAATCAGCGGTCCAATTACCCCGGAACACGTATTTTGGCAGAAACTGTCTCAAAACGCCTTTGAAACCAACTCGAGACTTCGAAACCTACTTGTAATTCCTAAAAACATCTAATAATAATATTGCACAACTAATTAACGATTTTCATATACGTATTGGAATAAATTAGTTTAAAACTGGTTTCTTTAAAATTTAGTGTTCCAACGTTGAAGCCAAGTTTCGCGTTCAAGAGAAATCTGACTTGTCTACCCGTGAAAAGATCTAATGTCGCTTATGTTGTTACGTTCTCCGGAGCACTCACACCTCGGTCCGGGTTTTTATAATGGGTGAGATAGGGGACGATCATACTGTCTAATATTTATATACTGTGGTAAGAACTAAATTCACGTCTTCCATGCCCTATAATTTCAATTGAAATTTCATAAGGCAAGATAGAAACAGTAAGAAAAATACAGTAAACAGTAATATACAGTTAAAATACAGTCAAAGCACACAATAAAATACAGATAAAATATAATAATCAATATAATAAAATACAATAAATATAAAAAAATATGGATGAAATACAGTTAAAGATAAAACAGTAAACTGTTAGTAAGATACTTACACCATCCGGTATGACTGTTATCTAATTTTGAGCGTTCGGCATATTCCTTGATCTTTTTTTGCACCCGTAAATAATTCTTTTTGACATGTTCAGGCGCTGTCCCTTCCTCAATGGAGGCTTTTATTTCTGATTGTCTCTCAGACCAATATTTCATTCTGTTTAATAAAGTAACATAGGCCGTCTTTCTGCGTCTAGAATCAATATGGAAGTCAAATGAGAGTGTTAAACAAGAAACTAAACTGGATTTACGTTTCCTGTTTACGCACTGTGAAGTTTTCAAGCAATCTTCAACCCGCTTCACAACAAAAGTGTTAGTTTTTTTCTTCAGCTTCGATTAAACGCTATAGTAGTTGTCGACCCCTTAAAGCATCAAAAATATTACAAGCAGAAATTTTCTTCAAGAAAATTGTTGATTAATTCGTTATATTTTGTTTAATGTTTCTGCTTAAAACTAAATTTATTCTCAATTGCCTAACATCCAATCTATACTGTCAGTATTAAAAATACACCGTGAATACAAGCTAATACTGAATTACTACTACTACTACTAACAACTCACTGCAGCACCAAGCCGCATGAAGCCAACACAGCTACGCATATTCCTCCTCCATCTCAATCTACCCAAAGTATTTCTCTCTATACCTTATAAGAAGTTCCCATTTCCCTTAAATCTTTCCTTACGACGTAATCAAACCCCATTCGGGGACGACCTGCTTTTCGTTTGGCTCTAGACGGATGCCCAACAAGGACAATCTTGGGCAATCAATGCAAAATATAATTAAGTTACTTTGCCCAAAATGAACTGATTAGAACCGGACCATATTTATAAAACCCCTAAAAGATCCTGATCACAGGGTAGAGTAGAGTAAAAAAAAAAGTTGAAATTTAAATTAAAATACAATGACAAACTGCGGGTGGAGTGTTGTCAGGGAGACTGACAACAATTTTCACTATACTCTTCACTCTTCAATATACTTCAACACTCAACACTATACTCTTCTCTATATCTAGTAGTATTCTGTCACTAGGTGAAAATGGCGGAATGTTGCTTATCGAAAATAGCGACAAGTTAGTCTTTAAAAGACAGAAACTCTACAACAGTCTTTATCGCCACCTCTACACTTGAAGACAATAGAATCAGTGCTCTAGATTTCCCACAACTAATACCATTCGGCATGCAAATCTATCCGGCAGAAAAGTACTTAAAAGTTCTGGGAAACTTAAGATGTAACAAAATCTTATCGACCTGGTATACATTCCTCCCTTAGTCCTTAAAAGAGGTACCAATGAACTTGAAGGTCCTCCGGAAATAAAGTCCTAATTCGCTGACTCCTTCCCTAAGACCTGAGAATCTGCATACAGTGTTCCCATACCGAAAGCATGCATATTTCGACCCATCAGTGTTTGGTATATTCCTTTTAAACATATTTTTGCGTCTTTTCGTGTTACTCTCTGGAAATTCTGGCTACTTTTCGGACTGGACAGATATACTTCCAGCGTAGAAATCTTTTCCTTTTACCTTAATTTAGTTTTCCTTTCTAACGTTGCGTTCTTATTCTCTGAATTTACTGTTTTGATTTTAGGTCACTATTTCTTTTACTTTATCACTTATTTTTAGTTTGCTTTTTTATTTTTTTTAATTTACTATTTTAAATTTATTTAATTTAGTGTTTTAGACTCCATAATCTGCCTACTTCACTGATTCGCTAACTCGTTCCCTAAGACCTGAGAATCTGCCTACAGTATTCCCAAACCAAAATCATATATATTTCGATCCATCAGTGTTTGGTATATTCCTTTGAAACACATTTTTGCATCTTTTCGTATTAATCTCTGGATTAGACAAAAGCACACCTATTTTAGGTGAGATTTCAAATTCTGCCTACTTTTTGGATTGGACAGATATACCTCCATTGTAGAAATATTTTTCTTTTACCTTAATTTAGTTTTCCTTTCTAACGTTGAGTTCTTATTCTCTGAATTTACTGTTATGATTTTAGGTCACTATTTCTTTTGCTTTATCACTTATTTTTAGTTTGCTTTTTTATTTTTTTTATATTTACTATTTTAAATTTATTTAATTTAGTGTTTTAGACTCCACAATCTGCCTACATTGTCCCCATTTCAACAGTGGAGCCTGTCCATCGGATATTGGCTCAATTCGGTCCTTCAATCTTTTGTGAATGAACTTTAAATTGATCTTTCTGTTTTACTCCCTGGATGGGACAGAAGCAAATATATTGCAGATAAACATTTACATCGTTTTAGTTACTTCCCACACTCGATAGACGTAACTACAATGGTATAGATATTGTTCTTTGACCCTGGTTTTAATTTTCCTTTTTGTTGGATTTTTATTCTCTTTATTTGCTATTTTGCTTTTAGGTCAGCATTTCTTACAGTGTATCAATTGTTTTTAGTTTATTTTTATAATAGTTTCATCTTTATTTTTAGTTTATCTATCTAATTATCCTTCTTCGTTTGCGCTGAAAAGGGCTCATTGATCATACGGGCGAAATAGCTGCGGTACATTTATAATAAGAATCAAAACTAAAAGCCCCCCCCCCCCCACGCGACAAAACAGCTTTACCAAGCAGAAATAGAAAACTCAAGACAATCCTAAATTGAGTAGAATTTCAATTTATTAAAACTTTATAAAAGTGTAAGTTTCCTTGATCCAACCTAAAATATCTGAAACGAAGTAGATTATTTGGCCTTTAAACTATATTGATTTATTATAGACTAGTTAGGGTTAGCTTAGTATGTAGCGCGTAGGCTAATTTAAAAATAAAAATAAAATCAGCCTACTTTTCAAATTAGCCAAAAAATTCAAAAAGTCTTGAGTTTCCTTTGATCTGACTTAAAATGTTTAGAAGAAAGTAGAATATTTGGTTTTTAAACTATATTGATTTGTTATAAACCCGTCATGGTTAGGTTAGCATGTAGAGCATAGGCTAATTGAAAAAAAAGAAAAAAAAGTCTAAGCTTCAAATTAACCAAAAAATTCAAAAAGTCTTGAGTTTCCTTTGATCCGGTTTAAAATATCTAGAAGTGAGTAGGTTATTTCGTCTTTAAACTATATTTATTAGTTATTCACTAGTTAGGGTTAGGTTAGCATGCAGAGCATAAGCTAATTCAATTAAAAAAAAAAAGAAAAAAAAAAGAAAAATCAGTATAAGTTTCAAATTAGCCAAAAAATTCAAAAAGTTTACATTTACTTTGATCTGACTTAAAATATCTAGAAGTAAGTAGGTTATTTGGTCTTTAAACTATATTTATTAGTTATTCACTAGTTAGGGTTAGGTTAGCATGCAGAGCATAAGCTAATTCAATTAAAAAAAAAAAGAAAAAAAAAAGAAAAATCAGTATAAGTTTCAAATTAGCCAAAAAATTCAAAAAGTTTACATTTCCTTTGACCCGACTTAAAATATCTAGAAGTAAGCATATTATTTGTTTTTAAACTACATTAATTGATTATAAGCCTGTCATGGTTAGGTTAGAATGTAGAGCATAGGCTAAATCAATAATAATAAAAATAATAAAAAAAACGTCTACTACTACTACTACTACTAACAACTCACCGCGGCACCAAGCCGCCTGAGGCCAACACAGCTACGCACGCTCCTTCTCCATCCCAATCTATTCAAAGCCTCCCTTTTTACACCCGCCCATGAAGTTCCAACTTCCTTTCAATCTTTCTTTATGACGTCCTCCCACCCCAGACGAGGAAGACCTGCTTTCCGTTTAGCCCTAGACGGTTGGGCGAAAAGAACAATCTACGTTTCTAAGTTTCAAATTAGCCAAAAATTCAAAAAGTTTACATTTACTTTGATCCGACTTAAAATATCTAGAAGTAAGTAGATTATTTGGTTTTTAAACTATACTCATTGATTATAAGTCATTCAGGGTTAGGTTAGCACGTAGCACGTGCTAGCAGGTTAGCAGGTAGAGGACTGGCTAATTAAAAGGAAAAAAATATAGACAATACCCATTCTGCTCTTTTGACAAAAGGGGTTCTTTGATCTTGTACAAATAAGCAAAACAAGAGACAAAATTAAATGAAACTAATTTTTAATCAGGCTTTATTATTCATTGTAGGTTTTATCTAGGGAACGCAGAAGGGTGTTTGTTGTATTTTTTCCTCACGCTCAAACTAGGCTCAACTGGTCTTTGGTAGAGCAGTTTGACTCAAATTTGACTCAATATGCTCTATGGTAAGAAAAACTAAAAACTAAAAAAAAAAAACTAACCGCATTAAAGTTCTATCTGTATGCAACTTGCAGTGAGCATAAAAGGGGTCGGCCTCTTCTTTCTCTGCCACATGTGCTTCGGACAAAAGACCTTCTCGTTGAGCACTGAAATCCAAAATTTTAGACAGAATAAAATAAACTCCAGATTCTAAATAACCTCCAAAATAAATTCAGAGGAAAACGAGCTAACACGTTCTATCTCGACCACACGCGCTTTTGACACAAATCATTGTAATTGAGTACTAACATTCAGACCACAAATAAAACTCTGAGCATACAAGCGTTGGCCTAATCTGTCTAAGCTGCATGTGCTTTTGACAAAAAACCTTCTAACATTCGGAAAAATTCGGAATAAATATATTTTGTTTATTTGATATTTTTATTTTTATTATTACTGTAGAATGGTTGATTAGAGATTGGTTATAGATTTTGTTTTTATTATATATTTATTTTTAATTTTTTTATATTATAGTTATATTTTGTTATCTAATTATATTATTTAATTCGGTTAATTATTGTTTAATTATTTGTTAAAATATTGCAAATTGTGTATCTTTTTGCGGGTCGTTTTTATTAGTTTAGTTGTTATGTTTTTTGTTTGCAATAAAGTTCACTTGAACTTGCCTAATTATCACTCACAGTACAAAGATGGTCGACTTGTCCTGTCAAAACACCTGACAAAAGGCCTTTTCACTGAGCATCTAATACTCAGAATACTAAAAGACTAAACAAACTTAAAACAAAATCAATTAAGAACCTCTAGATTTCATTGACCTTAAGAAAATGGAATATTCAGAAAGCTAAGTAGAAAGATCAGGCCCTCTTCCTACCATATTGTCTGAAAAAATTATCTCATCCCTAGAATTGTATCTCTTTGCTAGAGCTACGTTATCATCTGCTGGTTTCGGAACATTCCCAAATCCCAATGAAACAGAACCCCATTCCCAAAATATATCAGTAATATAAGTGCATGAAATACGGCAGGATAGTTACTGGAATCCAAACCGACTATATGCCTTTTCATGGTTTTAAGGTAGGTACTTTCAATTTCTTTCAACTATACAGAAAAAAATGAATAGAGCTAGTTCTATCCAAAAATTGTGGTTCGTAACACTAAAGACATACACCGACGAGCGCATGACGGGTATAAATGGTCAAAGCTGTTCCACGATTGTAAGACAGTTGTGGATTTTTACTCCGTCATTATCCTCTCCTAAATACCTATTGGAAGGGTATTCTTTGGAGGGGCATTGGAAGGGTATTTTTGGAAGGATATTTTTGCCTGTGAGGCCTCAAAGTGGCGCTAGGTGGAATTTTAAAAATTTCATCTAACAAGGCATGAGACTCAGAACAGTGTTACAGGATCAGCCACAGTAGAGGTAAAATACAGTAGCGAAATGTTTCGATAGCGCGTAATTCGCATAGTTTCCGGCCCGTCAGACCAATAGATTCAGTTGCTACTTGGTTTTTCCATCGGAAACATTTGTCAGTGCGCGTAAGCGAAGGCGGGGTCATGAAGCTTGTGTGGTTTTAGATCCGTGTAAAAAATTCTCAATGAAGAGTATAAGACTTTTCGCTACTGTATATTACATTTACTGCGGGATCAGCTCAAGGAATGTCAACAACAAAGCGTTGCACTGGACTTCGAGCAATGGGTAGTCCCTCTGTTTTTTTTTTTTTTTTTTTTTTTTTTTTTTTTTTTTTTTTTTTTTGTTATGGTGTTATTCCTCCTCTACAAAACTAGATTAATTTGCTATATGTTGCCATCCTCGTAGTATATTATGTGATATGCAGCTATAAATAAAGAATAAGTCGGAGGGCCTGGGATTTCTGTAGTTCATCATCAACTGCTGAAAACACTGGAACAACCAAGGTAGGCTAAAACTTTTCACAAAGCATCTAATTAACTATGGGTTCCGGGGATTTCTTACTCCCCGGTTGTAAGCCAGCTTAAATGCTTTGTATAGACTTGATAAGTAGTTATCGTTTTTCAGCTGAACCGGTTTGAATGTTTGCTAGTCTTGATAAAATTACAAAAAATAGATTCTAAGCTGAAGAGTGTTTAGTACTTAGATAGGTGGTTTTATCTTTGGCTTTACGTGATCAGATTCTTTCTCCTTCTTTTTTCGTTCAATTTGTCCTATAGTTTAAGAATATTCATGTATACATATTATATATATATATATATATATATATATATATATATATATATATATACATATATATATATATATATATATATATATATATATATATATATATATATATATATATGTATATATATATATATATATATATATATATATATATATATATATATATATATATATATATATATATATAATATGTATATATATATATATATATATATATATTCATACATATATAGATGTTTAACGTACGGCGTGCTTATGTTATTCCTTATTATTTTCCACCTCTTTTTTGCGTAGTATATATATATTTTTTTTAAAGACGGATATATTAAATTCTTTTCGTATGCTTGGATCTAGTATAAACGATTTTATTTTTTTGAGTAGACAGCCTGCAACGCATTTATTTTAGAATTATTTTTTAGTTGCTTAGGTCATTTTAGACTGTTTTGAAGTTTATATGAAATTATATATACTTTATATAATTTAGTAAGTTTTTTAGAGTATTTTCAAAGTGGACCCAAACCAAACTTTTATCAAACATTCTGCTAGTATATTGAGTAAACATGATAAGGGCATTTTAATAAACAGAAAAGACAAAAATTACCTTCATTGAGCGATTTTTATTGTAGAGTTTCAAGGTTACACTAAACTGAGCAGTAGTTCTGTACAAAAGTAAAAAATATATTGAAATTAAACTTCCCCTTCATGGTTGTTTACATGTCAATTGAGCCTACTATTCACACTGACATCTAACTGGTACGTAATATAATTGTAGCTGATTCTTTATGTTATTTTTTTTTCTTGTTTTTCCCATGCCTCTTGACTAATATACATCTCTACCTCGGGCTCCCGATCCTTTACGACCTTTTTGAATCATCTTGTGGCAAACTGTGTACCATCGTTATAATAGGTAAATGATGAAATGTGATTTTATATATGCAGTTTCTTAGGTGGTTATACAAAAAAACATCATAAAATTACCCATAGAAACCCTATTCCAACCTCTTTGAATCCTATAGCGATAGCGGACCCTATACCACCATTTTAATAAGTAAGCGATAAAATGCAATTTTATATATGGAGTTTATTAGGTGGTTATACCGAAACCATATACCATAATACCCCCAAAAAACCATTTTCCAAACCCTTTGAATACAGAAGTGATTTTCTAGAAGTTCGGAGATTCCAAATTCGGAGAAATCACTAAATTTTCGAGGATTTTCCTGAAAATCTTGCAAAAACGGAGCGGCAAAAACGCTTGAGCCTAGAGGCACCAAAGATTTAAATTTGACCCTGACTTTATCCATGGAATTTTATACAATAATAATAATAAAAGGAAAAAAAGCAACTAATTTTCCTTACCATGTAACATGAAAAAATGTTTTGCACATTCCAGCATCACACTCGATACAAATACCAGTTCCGGCTAACCTCGAATCTTCACACAGTGAACATATACGAGACCCAAACCTGTTGTAGGGCATATCAAATATCGAGACCTAAAAAATAAATACCGTAATATCAGTCAACACCTATATAGATCATACGAAGTAGTACTATTTTTCTATTACCCATACATTAAACAATCAAATTCAAATAACAAAACTATGTTTAAATAACCTGCAACCATGTCCAGTACTATCCCCCGGACACTTTTTTAATAAACCACTTTATCTTTTCCTGTATTATTTTCAATCTGTGAAATATAAAAATCGTCAAAAATGTCAATGGAGAAGTTTAATAAACTAGGAAGATATTCATTAGGCCATAAAAGAAGGTTAAATGTAGGCTCTTTAAATGTAGTCAAACTGTTCGCGGTAACGAACTGTAAGTATAGGGCAACTCGGCTCAATACCAACCGAAAGTCTATCTATCATTCGTCCATACGTCATTCCTAGAGCAGAACTAAGGTAGGTAGTCATAGAACTAATGGATGAAAGATTGGATTGATTTTGCATTGACGCGTGACGGACAATGTCCACTGGACTTGTATTCAAAATCTGGGACTGAATTTGCTTGGGCTCAAAGGCGGGGAACTAGTGAAACCTAAGCCTAATAGGCTTGGCCGCTAGTAGTCTAAAGATGGATACCGTGTCATAGGATATACACATGACCAAGAAGTCCCCTAGACTCGCTGGCGAACGGTGAAACCAAGAATAGTTTTCCAAGTTTTCCTTGGAAATAGTTTTCCAAGAATAGTTTTCCACTTTCATATATATAAAAAAATTATATTGGTTTTAAGTTTTAATTTTGTTTCTTACTTTCAGCAAAAAAAACTTTTTTTTTTTTTTTTAATTAACTAAACATTCAAAAACTTTAGTCGAAATTACAAGAAGAAATGGTGCGTGACAAGTAGATGGCAGCAGTATTAGATCTTTCGGAAGTTTTCTGTTTATCATCCTAAAAAAGTATTTTGGCAATAACTCAGGAAAGTGACATACAGCTTAAAAACTTTTTGATTATGTTCTAATTTAAATTTAAACTGGTTCAATTTAGAGTAAAAATACCAAAGTTTGGTGGAATAACTTCGGATATTCCTCTCAAACATAAACTATAAATCCCCCAGTTAGCTCAAAAATTTTAAGCCCTGACTCAAGAACAAGCAGAAACCGTTCTTTTTGGTCCCAGTCCAACTACAGACAGCTTTCAAAAATATAATGTCATTCATCAATTCAGCATGAAGTTCATATTTTCCGTGAAAACCTTCCAAGAAGGTTTTGCCATGGAGCTTTTGTGGATATTTTTAATTTTCTTTGTTAAACAATTTTTGTTGATTTTTGGTTTAAAAAATCTTACCATATCTTAAGCCACTAAAAAGAGACAAAACCAAATAAACACATTCCTGAAACAAAGGAAACACTCCTACGACCTAATTAACTGAGAAATGGAACACCAAAAAGCAGGCAACGGTAGAGAACATGAAACTGACTATTCTGTTTCGATGAAAAGGCGAAAACGAACAAACCTAGACTTCAGCTATTGAACATTTAAATAAAACCCTTTGTTTAATGCCCGTGCAACATTATAGTCATACTTGTCGATAAAAAAAAAATTACGCATGACTACAGCGCCAACTACTTTCGCCGTTTGTAATTTCTCGAGTAGAACATTGTTCAACTTTCAAGCATAAATTTCTTGGCTGATCAAACAGAGTCAACGTTGAAGGCATACTTTTTGAAACTAGAAAAGATGGAAACTTAGAACAGCGGTTTTTCTATATGGGAGAGGAATTTGACAAAAGTTAAGAAAACTTAGCATTAGTAGAGAACAGTTGGGCAAAAATAACTGTTGGAGATAACTCTTTAAACTTATATTTGGCAATTTTAATTTTTTGCTTTTTAAATACAAGCCTGACGCTAAAATCAAGAAAATTGCTATGTCATTCATTCTATTTGGCTTTCTTTATCGATATATGTGACTATGATGTGGCACGGGCATAAGTCTACGGCAATTGTAAAGCGGGCTAATAGAATAATTATTTCATTGATAAAAGCTGTTAGGACCATTGGTCCTAGTTTGTTTCAGATAAATGCCCTTCCCAGATTCTTTTCTTTTGGTCCCTTAATTATTCTCTTTCCCCCTAGTAATAATTATTCATTTTCTTTTAATTTTGGTCGCGCCATTTTCTTTCCTTCTTTAATTGCGTAGGTTACACAGACCACGAGGCATTAAGTGCGCAGTTAGGGATGATTGACCAGTAATTAGTAAGCCTTTGGATTGGCTAGAAAAATTCACCCACCACCCATCGCAGGCACGCGGCCGGCTGAGCGAGCTGGGGAAAATTGGAAGCGTAGTTTAGTTCCGTTTGAGTTCCGTTTTGTAGCGTGACTGAATACAGTAAGATTTTTTATACTATATAATCTTTGACTTTTTAGCCCAGGTAGAGTCCAAGGAGATAGTTAGGAATATTACCGGTAACCCTTGGCCTTAAAGTGGCCCCTGGGACCATTCGATCACGCTATCGTACCCTAAGGCAGGGTATATTGTAAATCGGGCACTGACATACCCGATAGATACGGAACTGTTGGGGAAGCGCGGGAATCCCACTAACCTTTGGGCCGACAAGGGGTTCTCCCCCTCGAGTAAGTGGTATAGCAACATTTTTGCGCCACTTTTGCACAAATAAGTGGTGACCCCCGTACCTTACACCCCCAATACTGGTGGCATTGTAACCATACCAGTATAATAAAAGCCAACTTAAATCATCATAATTTTATAAAGCAAAATCAAGATGTCAACCACATCGACCTGGAATATAAAAACAACTTATTAAAAACTTTTTTTGCATAGTGACCAATGTTTTGCGCTGCGTAGGTACCGATCTTCTGATTCGCTGCCGTCAGCCAGGAGTGCGATGCGTGGTCAGGGACAAATCATCCAACACTTCCCGTGTTTTCCGCCAGGTTAGAGTTGTATCGGCTCTGGCTGAGCTTACAGAGTCACACCATTGACCCCAGTTCCAGACCAAATAACCAGCGACACCACGACTCGAACCCCTGACCTCAGGATAAAATTAGCTGTGTCGACATTTTATAATTGAATGTCTAGAAGGGGTAATCTTTGTGGTTTGGCTGAAGTCAATTTTTACTGATATACTTCAAAGATTGTTGTTTTAATTTTTTTTTTTTTAATTCAGGTCTTCTAAGATATTTTTAAACCTTTGGTTTTAGTTATCTGGCATTATTCGAGGTTTTTTCCTATAATCTTTACTCTTTTCCCGCACTGAAGACGGCAGAACCGAGGTCTCTGCCAAAATATTTAAATTTCCTACAACTGTCTGATAATAGTTCCTTAATCTCCATAAACACTGCATCTCCATTCACTCTATTTAAAGCTTCTACTTTTAAACCATGGTTTATTAGTTGAGTATGGGAGATGTAAATATAATGCAAGCAAGATTATTTAGAAAAATTTCGAAAAAATTAGAGTCACTCGGAGGCACATGAACGATAGCCTATCTTTGCAGTTAACTCTGTTAGAGCATGTATATAATGTGAGCACGTATATGATAAAAAAAACACTAGTCGGGAGTAATAGAATTAGAAGAGAATCTTGCACTATTCTTTCTTCTCCGGAAATCACCATAAAATTTAATTTTTATCATCAGTGTCTAATTCGGAGAGTACATACTAGGGAAGCACAATTAAGAGGTTATATAAATTGGTCGAATCTTTAAGTTTGCCACTTTCAATCAAACAGAGTTTCATTACTGTAATTTTTCTCAATCCATTATAATTCACCTACAACCATCTTCAATTGAGCTATAAATGTTTTTCGGTTAAAAACGGTAAAAACACACTTGAGATGTAGCAATACGGTTAAAAATTGCGCTTCGAACACACTAGATTAGAAAAATTTGTTGGGGAATCGAAATCTTTCCCGTAACTCTGAAGATACTCTCAACACCGGCCCAAGAGAACATGGTACTTAAGTGATATCTTTCTAAAGGTGCCATAAATCCATCAAACTTTTGGACACGAAATCGACGGGCACTCTCTCACTATCCCGCGATTGTATTAGTCAAGCTAATACGTGCAAGTCAAGTGACTTCTAATTTAAATAGGTTAAGACTGATTATAAAGGCTACTTTTGTTCAATGGTTATTGAGCAATTTTTTTTTATTATTACACTCCAAAAACAAAAATTTCTAACTTCGAAGATAGAGAAATATCGGCAAAATTACTTAAAAGGAAAATATACAAAATTAGCGTTTTTGAATTCTTATTTGAATTTTTAAGATGTTCTTTTTTTATTTCAAATAATTTTTTAAACTCCTTCCCTTTGACCTTCTACTTTAAATAGCCTTTTCCTATCATCATTGATTCTTAAAACATTGTTTAATGTTTTTACTTTTATATGTTGAGGTCTAATTCAGCACTCTTTTCTTAATGCACTCGTAAACCTAGTTAGTCCCTACATATATACATGCGTAGGAAAATATTCCTCTTCCCATTGGGTCTTTTTTTCAGTATTATTTATCCTATCTCGACCTTCTCCGTACGTTTCAAGATTTTGTCTGAATAGCCTAATCCCTTACAATTACATATCGTTTTCATAGACCTCATATTTTAAAATATAGTCAAGCCAATATAGTCAAACCCTCCTTGTTTTACAGTTCAGTCTCGCTTATTTCCTTACATTCTACAACAATCTCCTTCATAGAGAAAATTCTGATTTGTTCTTTTCTTCTTTCTTCCACTTCCCCCGTTTTTTACCAGATACACTGTTACCCTGATACCCGATTGCTCCAGATACCCTGGGCTACGAGATGAGACAAAATTTCACAGAAAAAAAGAACAAAAAAGCGTTTGGTAAAAAACACAATTCCTTATCAGATTCTTCTTTTCTATAGGCCTACTGCTTGAAATCAGGATTATATATTTTATCCTTTACCTTAAAATAACCTAGGATATAAATATATTTTTATATTTTTTCTTTATTTCTTCATAGACCTTCATGACTCTTCTCCCCATTTTACCACATACATTTCCCTGTGGGGTACGCGCTCAGACGGAAATTTCTCAGAAAAAAAAGAACAAAAAAGCTATTACAAAACAGCCTTTGGTAAAAAACACAATTCCCGTCAGATTCTTTTTTTTCTATAGGCCTGCTGTTTGAAATCAGGAATTTATATCTGACCCTTTAAAAAGACCTAGAATATAAATATATATTTCTATTTTTTTCTTTTTTATTTCTTTATAGACCTTCTTGACTCCCCCCCCCCTCCCGTTTCACCAGACATATTTTACACTGGGGTACGAGTTGAAATAATGTTTAACAACAACAACAAAAAAACATAAATGGAAAAGCTATTACAAAAAAGTCTTCGGAAAAAATCAATTCCTTTCCAGATTTTTTTTCTACACTATTTGAAAACAGGATTTTATGTCTTACCCTTTTCTAGAAAAAAAATAATTATATATTTGCATCTTATTCATCAAGGAAATCCACAGATATAAGTAAAACTTTTAAGAATTCGCGAAGGATCGAGATATTTTAGCCTGCAAGAAAAAACATTATCTGACAGCAAAATCGCATCTTGCCAGAAGTATTTCATATATAGGTATTGGAATATTCCTGGTTGTTACTAAACTACATAACAACACATGAAGCGTAAGCGAGATCTGCGGCTAATAGACATGTAACGACAAGCATCACAACAAATTCCAAATGAAAATAATGGACAAAGAAATCTATAATTGGAATATAGGCGACAAGGATGACTACATCGAATCGTAAATGAAATCCGCAGTTATAAGAGAAGCAACAGTGAGAATCACAACCCGTCCAAGGAGAAAACAAGTCCTATAAAATGGATCATTTTTCAATGCATTATTAGGAAGGAGGAATCGAATTCATACCAGAATTTCTCAATTCCACTGAAATTACTGATTTGGCATCTCACGACATAAAACTAAAGAATAACACGATGATTATGCTAATACGTAATTAGAGAATCAAGTATATACAAGCCTGCCACGTCACAATTGCCGGGGCCCGGGGATAGCCCGTGTTCCCGGTACTATGTATATAATAGAAAAAATATACACTTTTCCTGACATAGTTGGAAAATAGCCAAAATATGATTATGTAATGCAGATACATTGGGATGACAAGTTTTTCGTTACTAACAGAGCGACGTGAACGTCCATCCTCCTTCTCAAGGGTTTAGTCAAAAAGCCATTGTGCTGTAGTAACTGTTGTTAAGGGATGTATTCTCCTGTCTGACGTTATTATATACCTATTAAAAAAATTAAAGGGAAAGATTTATTGATTTGAAGACAACCTTAATTAGGTTGAAAGTCTATTTAAAGAGAGATGATCGACGTTTTTATAATTGCCCATATTTCAATTATAACTCAGCCTTCTAATAATCTATGGATTTCCCCTAGAATTCCTTTCAAACGTTTTTTAAGACTGTAGTCAAGATCGGTCCTGATTTGACGATAAATAATTTTGATTTCCTCTTATGTACAAAGCAGTTTATTACCTATCTACTCCCTTTAAATGAGCAATAATTGTGTATATTATCTAAATATACAAATTTTTTCTCAAAAACGCCACCTTTTTATTTTTTTTTTAAATTGCCACCCTGAGATATTCTGGCCTAAAAAAAAACGATGTATGTAGGTCACGAGTTTGAGAAAATCCATTTAGAGCCTTAATTTTAGATAAAAATACATATGAGTGACGTCATATTTGTGAGTATATTTCAAGAGCACAAATTCCATCCTTTTCCCCTCAGGAGTGGTCGTATCCCTTTTAATATGTATGACGCATGCAAAATTACAAAAAATTACTGTGAACAGATAAAGGCATGGAACAAGAAACAGCAAAAATCAGATTGAATTGCAAACGCAAATGTAGCACAACGAAATTTGCAGTTAGAAGACAAAGCAAAACTACATGAAATGAAGGAATGTATTAGTTTAGCGTGTGTGACTATGAAGGATAAGCAGGAAGAAGGAATACACTTCTTAAGTCTATGACACGTGCAAAATTACACAAGATAACAAATGACTCTGAACATATAAAGAAAAAGGCAAGGAACAAAACCTTGAATTATAACGGAAAATGTGACTTAAAACTAAATAATATCACGATAATTATGCTAATGCGTAACTCAGACAATAATTTTAGATATTACAGTGGAATAAGGAACGTGTTAGTTTAGCATGAGAATTTTTTCGTTTAACTGAAATCGCTGATTTGCCACCCTATGACTTGAAAAAAAAGAATAAAACGATGATAATGCCAATGCGTAATTTAGATATGTCAGAGGACAGATCTTTTTGTGCTTCATTTTCGTTCATCATCATCAAAGCCATTTTTCCATGCCCTTGCTTTAGCTTTGCCTTTTGCTTTAGCCATTTTTTCATGCGTAATTGGTAGTTATGTTGGAAATAACGAGAGACAAGGTTGTTTCTGAGAGTAAGAGCAGTAACCACGCAGCGTATTATGTTTAAAAGGTAGCGATTGAGGATCTCGGCAACAAGGAATGGACTGAGTACTGTTGAAAATGAAAATAAAAATTACAGTGAAAAAAAAATGGCAAAACTATATGAGTCTTGAACAGTCTTGGAAAGTATAAACAAAATCAAATTGAATATTAGATATACAATGATATTAATTGTTGAAAGATCCATCAGTTCAAGATTTTTTTTTTCACAGTAATTTTTATTTTCATTTTCAATGCTGTAAGAACTGGAAAATAATAAATTTGTAATATACGAGTAATTCGTTTTCAGTGAAGCACCAATGACGCAGAAGGCTTGAGGTTTTTTACAGTTAAAGAAGGGGGCAGTATCCAAATTTTGTTTGTAGTGAAACTATATTTGTCTTGACTAATCTTGAAAAAAACTAATAAATTAAACTGAATATCTGATGCATAATGATATTAATTGCTAAAAGCTCATCAGTTCAAAATTTTACTGTAATTTTAATATTTATTTTCAATATTAAGTACAAAAGAAAACATTTGTAATATAATTCGTTTTCAGTAAAGCGCCAATGACGCAGTAGGTTTTAGGCTTCTGCAGTGAGGCGATACCCAAACTCTTGTTTGTAGTTATTTTTATTCGATTCAAACTTGATTTGCATATTCAATTTAAGTTTCACTCGTTTTAAGATTTATTTATTCATTTACATTAATATATATTGTAAGTTTTTTCGCATTTATTTTTTATTTAATTTCTGTTCGTTTTAAGTTTCATTTATACTTTAATAGCAAAATATTTGTTTTCGTTTTAAGTTGATTTTCATATTCAATCTAAGCATTACTCGCTTTAAGATCTATTTATTCATTTATATTATTACTTGTTGTATGTTTTTTGCTATGATTGTTTATTTAATTTCCGTTCGTTTTGGGTTTCATTTATTCTTTAACAGTAATTTCTAGTCGTTTTGAGTTTGAATTTTAACAGGTATTTGTATATACTGAGCTTAAGTTTAAAATGCCCTTTACTTTTCTTTGAAAAACTTATTTTTCGGAAAGTTTTTTTAATTAATTTTTGTTCGTTTTTATTGCAAAAAGTTTCAAGTTTTATGGTATGGGGAGGGGGTTGCTTACTGTCCGATTATTCTTGACTTTAAAAAACGGATCTAGAACTTTCAATTTAAATCGAATGAGGCTTTTTTCAAAGTCTATACGATTACCTCTTTGATAAAAACCTTATATATGAACAATAGACAGCTTGCATAACTTATGGACAGCGATTGACAACAATAAATGGATTGAAAAAATAGCTCCAATAAGGGGGTTTAGACCATTTCACTTGCTGACACAAAGGGATCACGACTGTTTGGAGTTGACCTTAATAGGATTTTGTGTGCCAAAGCAATTTTACATCTATCTCAGAGTATGTATTTTAACCTTATAATTGGATAATTATAATAGATTTCCTATGTGTTCTTCCCATACAAAACCCCTTCCCATAAGTTATAAACCCCCCTTAATAAGCTATGCCCCAGGGCATAACTTACAACGCCTACCCCCGGGCCCTGGTGGGCTGTGTCAACACCGGAGTTTTTTGTTATTAGAACTTTGAACTATTTTAACAAAATGTCTATCTCAAAATTTTTATCTGATGCATTTAGGGCGTGGAGGAGGGAGGGGGGGGGGCTAGTTACCCTCCAATCTCTTTTGACTCTTAAAAAGTGAACAAGAACTTTCAATTTCCAGTCAAATGAGCCCTCTCTAAAGTTTATACGAGCATCCCTTCCATAAGAAATAATGGAAAGGATTCAGAGAATCCTTAAATTAACACCCTTGCTCTGAGGGCTGTGGGGGAGTTGTCATCCTCAAAGACCTAATTTCAAGAACTTAAAACTACGTTTAATAAAATGGCTGTCTCAAAATTTTGATTGGATGTGTTTGGGGAAAAGGTGGGCGTGAGAGGGGGGTTAGTTGCCCTCAAATCACTTTCGACTATTAAAAAAGGCACTAGCCCTTTGAATTTCCAATCGAATGAGCCTTTTTGAAGTTTCTGCGACACCGCCTTCTATAAAAATCTTATATAACTCCAGGGTATAACTTAAAACCCTTGCCCTGAGGGTTGTGAGGGATTGTCCTCCTCAAAAATATATTTTCTATCTGGAAATCAACTATGCTGAACGAAATGGCTATCTCAAAATTTTGATTGGATGTGTTTGAAGGAATGATGGGCGTGGGGGGGGGCTAGTTGCCCTCCAATCACTTTCGACTATTAAAAAGGGCACTATCCCTTTGAATTTCCAATCGAATGAGCCTTTTTTGAAGTTTCTACGACAATGCCTTCTATAAAAACCTTATATGCCCCCAAGTCATATCTTAAAACCCTTGCCCTGAAGGTTGTGGGGGATTGTTCTCCTCAAAAACATATTTTCTATGTGGAAATCAACTACGCTGAACAAAATGGCTATCTCAAAATTTGATTGGATATGTTTGGGGAAATGATGGGCGTCGGGGGGGGGGGGGGGGTGGGGGGGGTAGTTGCACTCCAATCACTTTCGACTATTAAAAGGGTACTAGCCTTTTAATTTCCAATCGAATGAGCCTGTTTTGAAGTTTCTACGACAACGTCTTCTATAAAAACCTTATATGCCCCCAGGGCATAGCTTAAAACCCTTGCCCTGAGGGTTGTGGGGGAGTGTCCTCCTCAAAAAATATTTTCTATCTGGAAATCAACTACGCTGAACAAAATGGCTATCTCAAAATTTCGATTGGATGTGTTTGGGGGAATAATGGGCGTGGGGGGGGGGCTAGTTGCCCTCTAATCACTTTCGACTATTAAAAAGGGCACTAGTTTTTTAAATTTCCAATCAAATGAGCTTTTTTTGAAGTTTTTACGACAACGCCTTCTATAAAAACCTTATATGCCCCCAGGGCTTAACTTAAAACCCTTGCCCTGAGGGTTGTGGGGGAGTGTCCTCCTCAAAATATATTTTCTATCTGGAAATCAACCACGCTGAACAAAATGGCTATCTCAAAATTTTGATTGGATGTGTTTGGGGAAATGATGGGCGTGGGGGGGGGGGCTAGTTACACTCCAGTCACTTTCGACTATTAAAAAAGGCACTAGCCCTTTAATTTCCAATCGAATGAGCCTGTTTTGAAGTTTCTACGACAACGCCTTCTATAAAAACCTTATATGCCCCCAGGGCCTAACTTAAAACCCTTGCCCTGAGGGTTGTGGGGGAGTGTCCTCCTTAAAATATATTTTCTACCTGGAAATCAACTACGCTGAACAAAATGGCTATCTCAAAATTTTGATTGGATGTGTTTGGGGGAATGATGGGCGTGGGGGGGGGGGGCTAGTTGCCCTCCAATCATTTTCGACTATTAAAAAGGGCACTAGAACTCTCGATTTCCAATCGAATAAGCCCCCTTTGAAGTTTCTACGACGATCCCTTCCATATGAAGTGCCTCTGGGAAAAAAAAATAATAAATAATAAAACATTGGAGCCGTATGGCCTTTACTATAGGCAACGCTACAGCGTTGCCTCTGATTTATTTTATGAATTCATAGTAAACCCCATTGAACTTCCTTGGATTCATTTAAAATAATATGCAATTTTGCATGACATCATAGATACCAAAAACACTTCTTTTCCACCTATTCCCCAGTCGTTATAATTTTGCTTTAATTATTTGTTATATAATTCAGTAACAACCAGGAATACTCCAACGCTTATGCCCTCTGAAATAGCTAAATTACGCATTGCAAATTCTGACATGAATTCATTGCCTCCTTCCTGTTTATCCCTTACAGACGGTAAAACAACTCGCTCTTTATTCCGTTGTAAATTTTGCTTAAGTTAAGCAAAAGTACTATTATTTTGTTATTCTTTAGTTTAAATTTACATTTTTGTTTGTAAATCAAAGTCAATTTTGTTGTTTCTTGTGCCGTGCCTTTTTCTTTAGCCGTTTGGAGTCATTTGTCATCTTATGTAATTTTTAACCGTCATAATTCTCGCTCTCGCTCATCTTCTAGCCACATATTTATTGGAACTCGACTTTCGTTTTGACCCGTTGTAATTCTTGCTGTCACTTTTCATTTAATCACATTTTTCTTTGTTCTTAACTTTCGTTCTCGACTTGTTGTGGTTATTTTGGCCGGAAGTATTCTAACTGTATATTCCTATATTCTTCATTTTGTTTATCAATACCCCAGTCATTTTTTCCATACCCTTTGCCTTAGCTGCTCGGATTGGTCTTGTCACATTTGATGGTCTATCTTGTTTATTTTCAGGCACTGTGGATTTACATATTTTGGGTCGTTCAACTAACTCTGTCAAGTTTAATGGTTTAGGTGATTGAAACAAAATGTATTGTTGTTGTTCAAACGAACTATCACTTTTAAAATTGTAAACTTGCGTGTTTTGGGTCGTCCTTTAGGCATTTTTTTTTTACTGTTATGTAAAATTAACAGTAAAAGTAGGGACTCTTTGGTACATACTGATTGTCTTATTGCTACTTATTGATTGCCTTCTCTTCGATTATAAGGATTAGACACTCGTAGTATCTTGCCTTTAGTTATAACGATTAGACACTCGTAACTATAAGCTACAGAAAAACTACTTCACAGTAAGAGCTTACTGAAAGCATTGACTAAAATTGATTCTTTTACTTTCGGTTAAAACTAAATAATTGCAAGACCATCAATATATACATATGTACCCCAAACAAGCTACTTTTCCGTTTCACACAGCTCGAAGCTACTGCTTTGGTACCTCCAAGATACAACCAAAGAGTTTAGCCAGTTAATTGTCCCGTGGCTCCATAGCCCGGGGCATTCAGCCTTTGTCATAACCTCCTATGGGATTTTTAGTAAAGCTATTTACTTCTTCTTCTTTTCTTCTTCTAACAACTCACCGCAGCACCAAGCTGCCTGAGGCCAACACAGCTACCCACTACGCTCCTCCTCCCTCCCAATCTATTAAAAGCCTCCCTTTTTACACCCGCCCACGAAGTTCCCATTTCCTTTAAATCTTTCTTTATGACGTCCTCCCACCCCAGACGAGGACGACCTGCTTTCCGTTTAGCCCTAGAGGGTTGGCCGAAAAGAACAAGCATTGGCAATCTGTCATCCTTTATCCGCACAACGTCCCCTAGCCACCTCAACCTTTCTTTCATTATAGCCCTAGAGAGCGGTATTGAACCAAATTTTTCGTATAGCCTATTGTTTGAAATACGGTCAGTCAGCCGGGTACCCACAACAATGCTTAAGCAATCTCTCTGGAAAACATCTAGCAAAGCTTCATCCGCTTTTCGGAGCGCCCATGCTTCAGAGCCATACTTGACCACTGTCATCACTGTAGCTTCTAATATTCTAATTTTGGTTTGCAGACTTATCTTCTTATTCTTCCAAACTTTTTTTAACTGTGAAAAAATACCCTGAGCCTTAGCTATTCTACTTTTAACATCTTCACTGCTCCCACCATCTTTACTAATAATACTACCAAGGTAAGTGATGCTGCCCACCTGATCAATCTTTACATTACCCAACGTCACCTTTTCATCTTCACTTATTCCTAGCCTTAGTGACTTAGTCTTCTTAACATTAATTTTCAAACCTATTCTAGCACCTTGAACTAGCAAAACTTCTAAAACTTCATTCATTTGGTTTAAAAAATTTCATTTACGATTGGTTAAAAAAAAAACAATCAAGGACAAACAAAAATAAGAGAGCTCAAGAACGGTGTTTGTTTGAAGACAGTATTAGGTTAATGTTATAACTTGAAGGTCGGTATTAGGTTTCAGGTGAAATACATACTTTGCTGAGGGAGTCCACATCTCCAAAAGACATCCCAGGCGTATAAAGCGAGCACACAAGATGTACCCATCTTCCAGTAACAGTTTGTTTGAATACACCGTCTGCAAAACACAAATTTACAGTTGAGAAATTATTTATAATCAATGATTCTCGCGAAAAAGTTTCAACAAGACAAAAAGCATTACATTTTAATATAAAATGAACACAACAATAAAAGAGATGAGATTACTGTCCTATATTTCTGTGTTAAAAGTACAATTTCATTGGTTTATGTTTATGACGTATTTTTGTAAGCTAATAATATTATTCCTTATTTCTGGGAGTTCAATCTCGCTTTCTAAGGCTATAGTGAGAGAAAGGTTGAGATGGCTAGGACACGTTCTGCAGATGACGGATGACAGGTTGTCAAAGATTTTCCTTTTCGGCCAACTGTCTAGGGCTAAACGGAAAGCAGGAAAGGTTGCCAAAGATTGTCCTTTTCGGCCAACTGTCTAGAGTTAAACGGAAAGCACGGTTGGGGTGGGAGGATCTCGTAAAGAAAGATTTAAGGGAAATGGAAACTTCCTTGGAGGGTGTAAAGAGGGAGGCTTTGAATAGATTAGGATGGAGTAGGACGGTGTATAGCTGTGTTGACCTCGTGCGGCTTGGTTCTGCGGTGAGTTGTTAGTAGTAGTTTTCTTCTTTTTTTTGTAGTTTTGACTCTTTGAAGTGTGATTGGAAAAAAGCTGACTTTTGAGGATTATTCTCCGTTTTAACAAGCCAAAGAAAAAGCGCAATGCTTTTGACCTAGTCGCAGCTTCATTCTTGGACAACCTTGAATCATTACAACAGTTTTTAATGGCTGGAAAACTGGCAAAATATCCCACTACAACCACGATATTAAGTTTTATATATATATATATATATATCAGTTTATGTGAATGAATAAATATATCAATTTTCTAGCATTTTATGCCTTAGTTTGTAACATTTATTTAGTTTGGATATTTATTTAGTTTGGAACTTTTTCAGCATTTAACCAATTTTCAATGGCGGAAAAACTGGCAAAATATCCCAAAATATTAGATACCGAACTACAACCATGACCTAAAATTAATATTTAGTTTGTAATGATTTCTGTTTTCATACAGAAAATAACTTGATTAACACATCTAAAAGAAGAAGCAGACCATTTATTAAATAGTTGAAACTAAAACTTATCCTGAGATTTTTATATAGTAATCATCATAAATCAATCACAACAAGAAAAATGAATACGACATTAACAGGAAAAGAAAAAACTTTTTGTTGCCACTTGAAAATATGCCAGCAACCCCATAAATGAACTTACAACTATAAATTTTCGCCTTCTTCCAAATCCACAACAATCCAAAATAATTTGTTAGTTAAATAAACCTTATTTCAAAAATTTCTTTTAAAAAAAAATCTCAAGATTGTCAAGACAACTAAAATAACTATAAGAACTTGTATCATGGTGATGGAGTGACGATGCATTATCAAAAAACCCTTGAAACCATTCAACTACAATATTTTGAAACAGTGTTGAACTCTGAACAAAAAAAAAATTGTTGATATTTAAGGGGATGTTGTTGTCTATTGCTACCTTTTCAGGTTCTCTTGTCGGTAAATTTGCCAAAGGACCTCTCCAGGGGGCTTAGTTATAAAGATCAATCAAGAATTTGGGGGTTGATAAGTGACAAAAGTTGGCATTTGCTAACGAATGAGTAAAAGCACGGTAATTTTTACGAATGCATCACATATCGACGAAAGAAAAAAAAGTACAAGAGACAAAATTTTGATTGAACTGGTATTTTTATGAAATCAGGGAAATCTTATACGCAGGGATAATTTTTTGAGGAGTAACCGTCTAGGGAGGGAATCATCCGGGAGCGGTATTAGCCAGGAAAGTGTTAATGCACAAGCAACTGCGAAAAATCATTTGAAGTTGAATTCAAAGTGTTTTCTTTGGGTGGGGGAGCGGGGAATTATTTGGACACCATAAATAACAACAACTTAGAGATTTTCGTTGAAAGTCAAATTCAAAACCATGTTTTTCTCTGGGTTTACCGGTGACAATCGTTCTAAGATTTTTAATTATGTTTGAAAAATAGAGTGGGTGATTAGCTGGGATACCACAGATATATAAAAATGTCAAATGGATGGTAAGTTTGAAAGAAACCAGGGGCATAGTTTGCTATGGGTCAAGGGGGCAACATCCCCTTCCAGACCTTGGTCTTCCTCCCCCAAGATCCCAGTTCCCCCCCCCCATCTGAAATTTATTTTCTTCCAAAATCTTGTCAAAACTAAGATAAACCTGCATAATTCAAGCATCAACAGAAACAGATCAGTTTTCTAGTACATATTTACCTTTACAGTACTATAAGTTACCTTTACATAGTACTAGTACCACATACATAGTACCTTTACAGTACTCTTAAATTACTAGATAGTGCCTATATGATACCAAACGGCTTATTTTTTAGTTTTTACTGTCATTTTCACTTGGTTTAGGAAAATTGGCTCCCACTTTGCCCCCCCCCCCAGTATTTTGACGAAATTACGCCCCTGACGGAAACTCTACCAGGGTCTTAGCCTAACCTGAATTTTGATGACAAGGACCGCTAAGAAATGATTATTTGGGTACAATATAGGGTAATTACATGCATATATTTATAGATTAAGCTAAAAACTAACCTAGCTAGCCTAATCCGAATATGTGAGGGTTTTATTTATCCATAGACTTGCCTAGAAATGGCTCGCGGGTCACGATACTGCCGTAAAACTCTCCGTCCACAATTTCTGGGAATACAGCTTCCATATAAAATTTATGGAGCTTTGGAAACATTTTGTGTTGTCAGAAATTTTTGTCGCGGTTGATTTTTTCAGCGTGGATATCTCCTTTGCCGAAGTACACAATGAAAAATCCCAAGTAGAGGTTGCAACATTCCAGCTGCATCTGAACTTGATGAAAATAATTATGATTCCTTTTTAAACGGACTTTTTTTTTATTGTCAAGGAAAACACATTTATTTCTGTGGAACCGGACGGTGGACTTGACCACTCTTCAAGTTGAGCCCTCTCCTGTTCCTTTTTCTGCCCATATTTGGCACTTCAACTATCTTAGGATTTAACCGAGTAACAACTTAGTGATTCAACAGACATAAATGATTGTAATAATCAAAAAATAGTATCAATTCGAGTTCAATAAATCGAACCCAAATTATGCTCGAGGGTCGTAATTGATTATTTAATAGGGCTATACAAAGTGCACAATATTACAGTAACTTGTCTTTCACTTGCCGAAATTTTCTTAATACTAAGTAAAAAACAAAAAATGTAAAAGGAAACATATATACAATGCCTAACTATGACATAACTTTGACCTAATTGCTTCTATAAGACACTGAAATATAGATACCTTTTCTCGGCTAGTCTGTCAATCAAGGCGGGGGACAGCGCAGAAATTCCCAAAGCGGCAAGATCAGTCAAATGATAATTCCTTTGAACGGCTTTTCATTATTTTTCGATCAGATAGACTAAAATATTTTTAGGGACTGACCTTTCCTGTAGTTAAATTAGACAATTCTGGTAAGATTAATAGAAAAAACAAAATTCATACTTCCTGATGATGCAAGTCTCATCAAAACTGATTTCTCTATATCAGGCACAAATTGAAAGAAATTGAATGGTTTTTCTAAGATATCTGGGAAATTCGGTGTCGGCTTTTAGTTTTCTCTCGTTTAATTAAATCTGTTATTTAAGTTCTACAAGTTATATCAAGGCCGCCAACACAATTATATATTGCGCAGAAATCTGCCATGCTCTCCGCTTCGCAGAAAAACAAGCTGTTCCTTTGCAACGAATTCGTAAAGGAATCATTCCCGGGTGGTCGTCAAATACAGATCTCGTCATTTCATGTAGTCAAGCAAAATTTTGGTTTTCAGTATGGAAAGAGTGTGGACGTCCGAATATGGGTCTTGTGAACAGCATACGGATTTTCACGAAGCGAAAGTTTTCTAAGGCCCTGGCTCGGCATCGGAAAAAATCTAGTCAATCATTATTCTGCCCGTACCAAACAAGATAGAAAAATGATCTTCAAGTTTGTCTCTCATTCTGCAAAAAATTCTTCTTCACCATCCCCAGCCGACAACCCTGAAGATGAATGGTATGCCCATTACGAATCGGAGTTCTCAGCTCCTGACCCCTCCATCGAACAACCTTACGAGGCTGCCTTGGATCAGTTTCTATCTTCTCGTCCCGATGAAGATTTTATCATCAGTACCCGCTCTGTTGAAGATGCCATCTGTAGACTCAAATGGAAAGGCTCATCGGGCATTGACGAAGTCAGTGCAATCCACTTGAAACACGGAGGTAAACTTCTCACGGCACATCTCTCTCTGCTTATGCAGATGATTTTCACTCAAGGGATTGTTCCTGCCTCTTTCTGCATCGGAGATCTGACTCCCATTTCTAAAAAGGGAAAATCTGAAACTCAATGTACAGCATTCCGTCCGATAACTGTAGCTACGTCACTGTGCAAGCTCTTCGAGTTACTGTTTATACAGGAACTCGAAAAAGTACGCTGCACTCCTCCGCATCAGTTCGGCTTCAAGCGAGGAACTGGATGTGCTGATGCCTTAACAGTCGTTGCTAATGTATTGATAGATGCCGAATCTTCTGGAGAGAGCCTTTCTTTGGTAGGACACGACTACCTCCTAACAAGGGTTTGACCCCCATTCCGCGCACCCGACTAGTTCCAGTCAAGAAAGGAGCGCGTCAAGGAGCAGTCACCTCTCCCGACCTTTTCAATAACTGTGTCCTTGATGCACAAGATCAATGTCCATCTTCGCTGATTCTGTCATCTGCTAACTTGTCTTTGGTATATTACGCGGACGACATCCTGAATCTTAGCCGAACCCTTCAGCGGGCAATTGATATCTTCGAAATCCTTGAAGCCGAATATCTTAAAGTTGGACTTCAGTTAAACTCTTCAAAATCGGAAATCGTCCTATTCAATTGGAAAAATGATTTTTGTGTTCCTACCATTGCCCTTGGTTCTAGCTCTGTCCAGCCAGTGAATCACCTCATTTATCTAGGTTTACCCATAGGTTCGTCTATCCGTCACACCCGAAAACTTCTCCTCGAACAGCTTAAACGACGAATTTCAGCGTCTTACGCTTCAGTTTTATCGTGCAAACTCCGATTCAACCGGCTGCTTCTAGCAAGCTTGTATAACGCCATCGCTCTTCCACACATTTTATATGCCACGCCCTTCTGGAAACTTCTCACTAAAACTGACCAGAATATAATCAGAGCGATGTATTTTCGTTTTGCGAAGTATTTGCTTCGTCTACCTCCGTGGTATAGGAATTCGCATGTAATTGAAAATTTTAAAGTCGCAGACCCTGGCGTCGCCGTCGCTAGACGAATAGCGAAGCATAATAGAAAAATAAGCCGAAATCTACACGAATGGTCCCATCTGCTCATTCAGTGAATCAGTGATTCGTTTTCTTTGCTGGTTCAGTTTGTTATAGTTTGTGTCTTCCTTTTTTTTCTTTTTTTCTTTTAAGTGCTCCGTCTTGTTGTGTTTATTTGACGAGTTTTTCAATAAATAAATAAATAAATTCTAAATAGTTTGACCACACAAACTAAAAACGTTTATAATGGACGAGATAGGGAAAGTCTTTGTCGTACCACATCCCCTTAAGACCTGCAGTTAGTATGATATTAGTTTTCTGGTAATACTTCCTAACCGATTCATGTAGTGACCGAATTATCAGAAATTGAATAGCATTAATATAATTTTGTACGAAAATGTGCCAAAATCTTTTTTGAAAGGTTTACTTGCAGAGCTTACACCTCCAGAAGCAACACAAAAAAAACATTTAGCACGAAAGGGACGATGTGTATGTTTTAAAATATAATTTTGACGGTTTTGTGTTTATATTATTGTTAATAAGTGTTTAAACTAATTTTACAGTAGTTATTTTCGCTGTTAAACACTGTTAAACGCTGTTAAACGCTGTTAAACACAACTCTATAATATAAACTAAAAACAAAGTTTAAAACTTCAATAAAATTTTGGTTAATTCCTCTAGTAAAGAAATCAACCCAATACTACCTTGACTTGGACATAATTCGCAGTGTGGATTCTTCACGCCAGCTTTACACGCTTCACAGAACCATGGCTCCATAGAAGTAGCTGAGCAAAAGGAGTCAAAACTTTCAGTGTCTGAGACACCGTAGCATCCTGAAACAACAATAAGCGCTATTTATATCGATAAATTGAAAGAGCAAATGCGGCCTGGCGGTCGTGACAAATAACAAAGGTCGTAGCTGGTTCGTTGTTTACTGTACCCAACTAAGTTTGGCTCAGATTCGATAATCTCTGCTGCTAAATACCCAGAAAATAAATATTTAGGGGGCCTTGTCTTCTTTCCCTCCCCCAAAAAGGTCAGATTATGTTTTAATCTCCAAAAAGCCTGAGTATTCCATTAGCCTTTCGTTAAAAAATTTAACTATAAAGAAACTAATCAACTTTCTTACAGACTTGGTAATCCTTTCTAGGAGTGTCCTGATGACAAGAATTTAGAAATTCAATCTTGTAAACAAAATGTTGCAAAACGAAATTTGCAGTTAGAAAACAAAGCAAAATTATAACAGAATGAAAGGACGTGTAAGTTTAGCGTCCGTGAGCGGTTAGAAGACAAAGCAAAATTACAATTGAATAACGGAATACGCTAGTTAACCGTCTGTGAGCCTCTGATTGAAAAACAGGAAGGAGGAACTAAGATTCAGTATAAAAAACGACACCATAGCACTCTGAAACAACAATAAGCGCCAGTTGCGTCGATAAATTGAAAGAGCAAATGTGACCTCGTCGCAGTGACAAAGAACAAAGGTCGTAGCTGGTTCGTTCTTTACTATATCCAACTATGTTTGGCTGAGATTCGATAACCCTTTCTAATAAATGCCCTTAAGATGACTATTTAAGGGTATTTGTAGCTGTTTAGCTTAAGTTTAAAATGGCCTTTACTTTTCTTTGAAAAACTTATTTTTCGGAAAGTTTTTTTTTAATTAATTTTTGTTCGTTTTTGATTACAAAAAGTTTCAGGTTATTATGGCATGGGGGGGGGGTTCTTACTGTCCGATTATTCTTGACAAGTAAAAACGGAGCTAGAACTTTCGATTTAAGTCCAATGAGCCTTTTCCAAATACGATTACCTCTTTGATAAAAACCTTATATATGAACAATGGACAGCTTGTATAACTTACAGCCCTTGCCCTGGGGGCAGTGGGAGGCTTTGTCAACCCCCAGGTGTAATTATTTTAATTACTTCACCTTTTGACTATTTTTGACATAATGTCCATCTCAAAATTTTGATTGGCTGCATTTGGGGAAAAGATGGCATGAAGAGGGGGGGGGGCTTGGTGTCCTCCACATTTGACTCTTAAAAAGGGTACTAGAAATTATTATTTCAAATTTAATGAGCCCCTCCGAAGTTTATAACACCACTCCATGCATATAAAGCACCTCTGGGGGGAAAATAATAAAAAAATATTGAAGGTATATAAGATTTATTCATTCATTTATGTTTGCACCTGTTATCTTTATGTTTGTAAGATAGTTAATTTTAATTTCTGTTCGTTTGGGGTTTCGTTTATTCTTGAACAATAATTTCTGGTCTTTTTGAGTTTTAACTATAATAGGAATTAATTTCTGTTGGACCTGAGTTCAATATGGCTCTTTACTTTTCTTAGAAAACTTCTTTTTATGAAAGGTTTATTTAATTAATAATGATAATAAAACACTGAAGCCTTATGACCTTTGCTATAGACAATGAAAGTGCATGCCTCTAATAAATCATACGTGATTTATTCACACAACAATGAATGGATCGAAAAAATAGCCTCAAAATTGTTCTATAACCATTAGATAACAAAAATTGTTACCTAATTTTTGAACGATTTTTAAAAACTGGCCATCTCAAAATTTGTAGCGGATAGGTTTGGGGGAAAAAGGTTGTGGGGGGGGCTAGTTGCCCTTAAATCTCTTGACTCTTAAAAAGTGAACTAGAACTTTCAATTTCCATTCAAATGAGCCCTCTATGAAGTTTATACGAGCATCCCTTTCATAAGTACCGTACATGCCTTTAGGGCATAACTTAGAACGCCTTCTCGGGCCCTGGGTGGGGTGTATTGACATCGGAGTTTTTCTTATCCGACCTTTGAACTTTTTTTTTTTTAACAAAATGTCTATCCCAAAATTTTCATCAGATGGGTTTGGAAAAAGAAGGCATAGGAGGGGGGGGGGGTAGTTGCCCTAGGATCTCTTTTGACTACTAAAAAGGGAACTCGAACTTTCAATTTCCAATCAAATGAGCCCTCTCTAAGTTTATACGAGCATCCCTTTCAAAAGAACCATATATGCCCCTTGGCATAACTTACAGCGCCTGTCCCCGGGCCCTGGGGGTTTGTATCGACACCTGACTTTTTGTTATCTGACTTTTGAACTGTTTTTAACGTAATAGCTATCTCAAAATTTTTATCGGATGCATTCGGGAACAAAGGGCCGTTGGGGGGGGGGGGGCTATTTGCCTAAATTCTCTTTTGACTCTCAAAACTGAACTAGAACTTTCAATTTCCAATCAACGAGCTCTCTCTGAAGTTTTTACGAGCATCCCTTCCATAAGAACTATATATTTCCCCAGAGCATAACTTACAACGCCTGCCCTCGGGCCTTGGGGGGCCGTGTCGACCCTGAAATTTTCGTCATATGGTCTTTGAACAATTTTTTAAAAAATGGCTATTTCAAAGTATTTATCAGATAGGTTTGAGAAAAAAAGGGCGCGGCGGCGGGGGGGGGGGGGGGGGTGAGCCCTCCAATCTATTTGACTCTTAAAAAGTGAACTAGAACTTTAAATTTCCAATCAAATGAGCACTCTCTGAAGTTTATACGAGCATTCCTTCTATATGAACCATATATCCCCCAGGGCATAACTTATAACCCTTGCCCTGAAGACTGTGGGGGGGAGTGTCCTGCTCAAAGATATAATTTCCAGAACTCACAACTACGTTGAACAAAATGGCTATCTCAAAATTTTGATTGGATGTGTTTGAGGAAATGGTGGGCGTGGAAGGGATGTTAGTTGCCTTCCAATCACTTTTGACTATTAAAAAAGACACTAGCCATTTAAATTTCCAATCGAACGAGCCCTTTGTGAAGTTTTTACGACAACGCTTTCAATAAAAACCTTATATGCCCCCAGGGAATAACTTACAACCCTTGCCCTGAGGGCTGTGCGGGGGTTGCTATCCTCAAAGACCTAATTTCCAGAATTTAAAACTACGTTGAACAAAATGGCTATCTCAAAATTCAGATTGGATATGTTTGGGGAAAAGGTGGGCGTGAGAGTGGGGTTAGTTGCCCTCCAATCACTTTCGACTATTAAAAAGGGCACTAGCCCTTTGAATTTCCAATTGCATGAGCCCTTTTTTAAGTTTTCTACGACAAAGCTTTCTATAAAAAGCTATATGCCCCCAGGGCATAACTTACAACCCTTGCCTTGAGGTCTGTGGGGGGAGTGTCCTCCTCAAAAACATAATTTCTATCTGAAAGTCAACTACGTAGAGCAAAATGGGTATCTCAAAATTTTGATTGGATGGGTTTGGAGAATTGGTGGGCGTAGAAGGGGTGTTAGTTGCTTTCCATTCACTTTTGACCCTTAAAAAGGGCACTAGAACTCTCAGTTTCCAATCGAATATGCCCCCTTTGAAGTTTCTACGATGACCCCTTTCATATGAAGTGCCTCTGGGAAAAAAAATAAATAATAAAACATCGGGGCCGTATGGCCTTTACTATAGGCAACGCTACAGCGTTGCCTCTGAAAATTTAACTATAAAGATATTACTGAAGTTCCTTTTTAAGATTTGACAATCCCTTCTGGGAGTGCCCTGATGACAAGAATTTAGAAATTCAAACTTCAGACAAAAATCTTGCACAACAAAGTAAAAGCAAAATTACAACATAATGAAGGGACGTATTAGTTTAGCATGCTTGAGCGGTTAGAATACAAAGCAAAATTACAATGAAATGAAGGAATGTGTTAGTTAAGCGGGTGATAGTCTGTGATTGATAAACAGGAAGGATGAATTAATATTTAGCATCAAAACTATCTAGATAGGTCACAACTTTAAGAATTCGTATTTTTTCCAGGTTAGTTGTATCGAGCCATTGGTGACAACGTGACATCAAGAAGAAGTTCACATTATCTGCGGTTAGAAGATAAGCAACAGAGAGAATTAAATAATATACAAACCTCCTGCTTGCCGAGCACTGGGGCCCGGACTCCCGGTCTTATATACTATACTATTTTTATAAGTGAGCAATAATAGTGTATGTATGTATTTATTTATTTTTTCTCGAAAACGGCTCCATATTTTTTTGGGAAAATTGTCATTCTGAGATATTCTGGCCTAAAAAAAGATCTAGATAGGTCAAAAGTTTGAGAAAATTTGTTAACAGCCTTAATTTTAGAAAAAAATATTTATGTGAGAGACGTCAATTTTATATACACCAGTATTGCAATGACGTTGTCACACTTGTATTGAAAAATTGAAGGTTTTCATGCATGGAAAAGGTTACATTAAATTGCTTGAAGAACAAAAAACTGGTAGCTGCAAAAATATTTGTATATATTTTGACAAGGGATTACAACAATTCAAAAACCTTAAAAAAAAACCCAAAAGTTTGAAGTTTAGTAGAGAATCGGTGTTAGAAATCGTACTTGCTTCAATAATCAAATATCTTTGAAAAGACTGTAGTATGAAAAGACATAGGCCTATAAGTATAAAAGACTTATCTAGATGTAGACCCAAAAAACGAAAATTTACAAATGTTATAGATAATGATTCGTTGGAAGAAAAAAAAGTTTATGTCCCACCACATGAAAAATTAACAAACCTGTAATCTGGACCATCATGTAATACTAGACCAATAAAGGCAGCTAAAGCAAAAGGCATTGGCAATAAATTAACAAAGGGTGAAAATCCACAACCTGGACCATCAAATGAGATAAGACCAATAATGGCAGCTAAAGCAAATTGTCTGAAGTAATAAAAACCAAAATTAAAAGGAAAGAAAAATGTGGTTATAAGATACGCGACAGCGAGAATCAAAACGTGTCGAAAATTGAAAATGATAGCGATGAAAATAAAAATGATGATTTTTTTGAACCACCTGAATTATCAAAAGTGATAAGACCAAGAAAACAGCCTGAACAAGTTAATGGGTGAAAATCAAAAACCTGGACTATCAAATGAGACAAGACCCAAAAAACAAAAACTTACCAGTGTTAAAAATAATAATTCGTCAGAATAAAAAGAAGCTTTTGTCCCACAGCCTGAATAATCAACAAATATACAACTTGGACCGTAATGTGAAACTGGACCCATAAGGACAGCTAAAGCAAAGGGCATTGGCAAATTGTCTGAAGTAATGAAAATCCGAAATGAAGAAGAAAGAAAAATGGGGTTAGAAGATAAACAACAGCGAAGTCAAAATGTACCAAAATTAAAAATGATAGTTATATTAAATGGATTTTGGATTTTGACATGGATAAGGTCATCAGTGCTTACCATGCCTCTGTTAAAAAATTTTAGTTTCGGCGATATTTATTTCCTAATGACAAAACCCAAGCCGGGGCAAAAGTCAACGTTCAACATTTTATAAGGCTCCAAGCGATGAAATCACAGGCAGCGCAAAAGCGCTACCTAAGTAAAGAGTTATATGTGCACAATGTATTTTTTTTTTTTTTTTTAGGGCTTGTTTTAGACCAGGGCACTTCGTATCGAAGGAGTTGTCATAGAAACTTCAAAAAGGGCTCATTGAATTGGAGAGTGAAAGGGCTAGTGCCCTTTTTAATAGTTGAAAGTGATTGGAGGGCAACATACCCCACTCCCACGCCCACCATTTCTCCAAACACATCCAATCCAAATTTTAAGATAGCCATTTTGTTCAACGTAGTTGAAAGGTCCGGAAATTATGTCTTTAAGGATGACAACTCCCCCACAGCCCTCAGGGAAAGTGTTATATTTGATTTCCTAATTACGCGTTAGCATAATCATCGTGTTGGTCTTCAGTTTTATGTCATAAGCTGTTGAATCAGCAATTTCAATTGATTTATGAATTAAGGCGTGAATTTAATTCCTCCTCCCTGTTAATGCATAAAAAAATCACCCGGACTCGTTAATAATTTCTAAGACCACACTGGCTAATCATGACAAAACAAAACAAAAAATCACAAAGAAGAGCGAACGAGGACAACAACAGCCAGTGAAAAAATTAAAAACTATGCAAATATTTCGGCCAAGATCTCTTGGTCGAATCTTGACAAAATCTTGACGGCCAAGATCTTGACAAAATAATACCGATAAAAATATAAAAAAAACCTTAAAACAAAAACAAACTAAAATAAGATGACCCTTTCAAAGTAACAGTGAAAGTTTAGCCTTTGACTCGATGATATTCTCACTGTTGATTTTCTTCTAACCGCAGATTTCGTTTACGATACGATGTGATCATCCCTATCGCTTATCTTCTTCAAGTAAATCTTTTAGATTTATTGATCGGCGTTGGAACCTTCGGTCCTGGTTTTTTTTTTTAAAGATAAATGTCCTTTCTTTTTCACTTCTTTGGTTCTGTTAATTATTTCCCCAATAGTCCCCCAATAGTCGGTCCATTATTTCCAGATGGATACAAGATGGTGAATTACGGCATTCCCATATTGGCCATAGAAATAGAAACACCTGTATTCCAAATGGTAAAGGTAGGGATAGTAGCATTATTGAACATACAAATGAAATAATGTTCAAGATATATTTATTGCCGCAAGCATGTACTCTTCTGGTGAAAACATAAATGTGTGTTTACCTTTCATAATAAGGTGTGTATCATACATCAGCAAAAGTAAAAACACCTGTGTGCAACTAGCTGAATGTAGCATACTGTACAAGCTGAATATCTTCCCTTGCGAAAAATACTGTGCAAGTCCAAAGATTGTAAAGGTTTTCCAAATACTCAAAAGTAACCAACAAACACTGTAAAATCGTATTTTGTCTGCATGGCATATAGGATAATGGCTAGGCAAATTGGCAGCACAGGTTGCAACTGCTATAAATTTCTTCAGTACTGTAGCTAGCGCTCGTAGCACGAAGAACGAAACCCACAATGATTGTAAACAACCCAAGAATAATATAGTTCCAAGGATAGTTTTTTTCTGATGAATTCTTCGCAGAGGAATACATGCACCTTAAGGGCACATGCACTTGCCAAAAAAAACTAGCAGTGTTGTCAAAACTAAGTAAAAATGTACTACTGCAGATTATCGCAGTGTCGGTACATAAATAAATAATGAAATAATACCAAGACTCAGAACTAATTGACACACTACGATTCCAAATACTTTTGTTATGAAACCATGTCTTATTTTAAAACTTTAAATAGTTTGAATCTTTCCGGTTTTCCTTTAAGAATCTATAGCTTGGGCTGCTATTTATATGCTGGAGAAACTTTGTCAGTAATTTTTAACAACAAACTCTTTTGAAAATCATGACACAAATAGTAGTGTTTAATTTAGTCATATAATCCTCTAGTTGACCTGATAAATAAAAGTTAATATCATTCCCAAAAAATTATATTTATATTCTTTCACAGCCTGGATACACGAACACTTTTGATTTAGTAAAATTTTAAGAGCAGAAGTAATAATAGAAGTAGCCGCGAAAATTCAAACTTAATACCTTCAGTCGTACTTGATATATTGCTGAGATTTCTTACTGGCAACCATAATACAGACAGTGTGCTTGGATTTAATTTTAAAGCAACATTTAGTTTTTAAGAAATATGGGCAAATAACATAATTGTGGGGGGGGGGGGGTGACCTACCCAATAACCCTAGAGATATAGTTAGTAGACCATTCAGCTATGCTGAACAAAATGGTTGTCTTAAAATTTTGATTGGAAGCGTCTGGAAAATTATGAGTTAAAGCGGAGGGCTGATTGCCCTCCAATCACTTTTTACTCTTAAGAGAGCACTAGAACTTAAAATTTTCAATCAAATTGGCTGCTTTAAAATATCAATAGTACCACTAGCTATGATAGAGCATCGCTACCTATGTCCTTATATACCCTTTAGATAATACCTGCATGCAGATAGGTTTTTCGTTTAATTGAAACTCCTCCTAAACGTTCCCTAGAAGTTTCAACTTAATGCCATTAGTGTCATTAGTTACAGTAACCATAGAAGCAGCAATAAATGAAAACACACAGTATCTTCTGGCTTCCTCAAATCCACAACCCATGAAAGTATGAAGGTAAAATTTTCAGAGAATATATCTGTTGTACGGATGACAACCTGTCATCCATTCTCTGAAAATTTTCCCTTCATACCTTCATGGGTTGTGGATGGTTACTGTATGGTTACTGCTTACATGGGTTGTGGATGGTTACTGTTACGGATGGTTACTGCTTCTACGGTTACTGTACCTGTGCGGTTAACTGTACGGGTGTTTGGTGTACGGTTACCAAAACGAACAGAAATTAAAATAAATAACAGAGTCAAACTCAAAACGAGCAGAAATTAATATGAGTAGGGTTCAAAACCCCTATGCTTTCTAAAAGCCAGAATATAATTCGTACTTTACTGAAAAAAAATTATTTTAAGTGTTTTCACTTTTATAACTTTAAGAAATCAAAAATTAAATTAAGATTTTAAGGAATGAATATCAGCATAAGTATATTAAACTGACAATACACATTTTTTTCAGTAAATTCATTTGAATTTTTTTCAGTAAAGAACAAATTATATTCTGGCTTTTAGAAAGCATAGGGGTTTTGAACCATACTCATCCCCCTATCCCCCGGAGTCTGGAGGTAAGGGTTGTAAGTTATGCCCAAGGGCCATAAGGTTTTTATGGCAGGGGTTGTCGTGTTAACTTTAGAAGAGGCTCATTTGATTGGAAATGTTATAAGCCCTACTCATGTTAATTTTTGCTCGTTTTGAGTTTGACTCGGCTAATTATTGTAATATCTGTTCCTTTTGAATTTCATTTATTCATTAAGTATTTATTATATTTGTGGTACTTTTACGTTTGGAAGATTATCTGACTTTATTTCTGCCTATTTTTGGCTTAATCGAGCTCTTTACTTTTCTTTGAAAAACTTGTTTTGTGGAAAAAGTTTTTTAATTTAATAGCTATAAATAACGACATTAGAGTTTATAAGGACGGTAGCCAAAAACCAGATACTGCATCAGCATCTGTTTAAAAACAAAGGTTTGGCGTTATGTTTTTCATAATGACAAAAGACAAGCAAAGACAAGGCAAAAGTTAAAGGTCCAATAACAAAAAAACGTAATTTTACAATGGCGCTAATTCTAATTTAAGGTCATTTAAAATGTTTAAGGGGTTGATTGACGAAAATGAAGCACAGATAAATGGAATTAGAAAACTAGTGGAATTGAGAATCGTAACAGCTAAAGAAAAAGGCATGGAACAAACGACAGCCAGAATAACATTGAATTGGAAACGAAATTTTGAACTGTGATCTGTGGTTGGAAACTGGAAAAGACGTATTTGTTATCTATAACAAAATAAGGAATTAACTGAGATGATGTATGGATCTAAACTGCTATAGCAAAAGGCGTGAGAAAAACTTTCTGAGGTAAAGATGAAAAAAAAAATGGACAATCAAATCTACAGCTGGACAGCGATGACTGGCCACAAAAACGATCTAAATAGGTCAGGACTTTAAGAAAGAATTCGTGTTTTTCACAGGGTGGCTGTATCGAACCAGTGGCGACGTCATGACATCAAGAAAAGGCTCAAATTGTCTGCGGTTAGAAGACAAGCGACAATGAAAGTTCATATATAGAAGTTTGCCGAGTGCCGGGGCCCGCCGACAAAGCCGGCACCATATATAGCAGTAAAAATAATAATTATACAAAAATAAAAATTGAATTTTCATTTTGAAAAAGTGTAGATTTATCAGTCAGTCTGTAATACCAAAACAAGCAAGTTTTTAGTGAAGTATAGGTTGTAAGAAAGTTAAAAATAACAAACCTTCATGAACTAAGATTCCACACCCATCACATTCGATAACCTCATTGTCCATGTTTGCCTGCCCAGAGAGACAAATGCTGCAAACCATTTGTTCAGCTACGATTTTTTTCTGAAATTAAACAAATTACAAAAAAAAAGAAATTAAAAAAGGAGGAAAGGCCATACCGAATGGAACACTTAAAAACGACGCTGGTCTTTTAAGTCAAAAGAATACCTTCAATTCTAAAAGAAGAAAAATAGAGAGAAGTACATTTTCAGTTGAATCCACACAAAAATGGCAAGAAAAGTTGAGTTCAAAGCTTAAAGGGTAAAAAGGAAACCCTTACATACATAATATTCACTCGAATTAAAGTCTTAGAGTTTGACACCATCCTTTGGAAGTTCCAATTTTTATTTATAAGAAAAAGACTAAGCAATACAGTGGCATATCGGGATGCAACAGTAGCTACAACCTTGTAAAGGACGAACCTCGGCCAATAGTAACCCAAAAATAATAAATTTGTAACAACATATCGTACTAAAAAAGCATATCGTACCGCCATGGCCGAAAATCCCCATGCATGAAACTTACAGTCCCCTGGCTTGAGCAGCAAGTAAAATCACTTTTTTGCATGGGAAACATTTATGTGTCCTCCTTTTTCCTTTTCCTTTTTGGATATTTCGTCCTAAATTCTTGTCGGATGTTCATTACTCTCTCAAAATTTAATTTGAGATCCTTCATGAGACAAGACAAAACATAACAAAACGTATGCGGTGCTCCACAAGGTACAAATCAGCATAACAAAACATATGCGGTGCTCCACAAGGTACTGGAATATCATAGAGCCGTTTAAGAGCTCATTTTAAAGGAAACGTTAACATCTACGTGCTTTTGTGATGAACAAAACACAATATTTAAGATAAAATCAATTATTTTACAAAAAACTGCATCTTCGCACAAAAGATGGAGAATGACGTCATAGTCATAGGTTACAACCATACATGACGTTATAGTAACGTACTTTAAAAGGTGCCTTGGGTAGCAATGACAACATAGTTCGTTCTTTACTAGTCCTGCTAAAATAAAAAAGCCGAAGACTTTCTCCTGTGTGTAATCAGTCTGTCGAGAATCAGATATCAACACTTGTTGGTAACAATGACCATGTTGTATACATTCTAGGTCAAATATATTGATTAAAACTAGTCTCTGAAAAACTTGCCAATATCAGTTGAGGTCAACTTAGATAAGAATCTCAAAATCTACCATTGCAAAAAAACCTGCGATAGGACAGAGCTTCTCAGTGAATGGGCAAGATAATCTGAGCAAAAGATACAATTATGTTAGCCGAATCACTATTACAAAGCAAATCGAAGTTCAATCTTCATTATCAGGAAGAGATTCCAATAGCCATTGCACTGTAGTAGCTGCCAATAGAGGATTATTCACAAAACATTTATTTGGCTTACCTTGAATTGGAGGTCTATATTCCAATCTTATGCAAGGATTTGAAATCAGTAAGCCGAAAACTTCTATAAATCAATTTTGGTTAAAAATTTCTCAAATGATGTAAAAATTTGACAAATTCGATTAAACTTTGTGAGAAGTTGAAGCTAGTGTCTTAGCAATTCCACTTGGAGATGGGTATCCTCTGACACCTTTATGGGAAAGGGAAATTTCTAAATTCTTCTCGTCAAGACACTCTTAGAAGGGATTATCAACCTTTAAAAAAACTTTTATAGTTTCTATATAATTAAATTTTGTAACGAAAGAGCTAATGGAAGGGTTAGGACTCTTGGGATCAAAACACGATCTGACCTTTTTAGGGGAGGAAAAGAAGAGGGCCCCCTAAATATTCATCATCAGGATATTTAGCAGAAAAGAGTTTTCGAATCTCTGCCAAACTTAGTTGTATATAGTAAAGGATAATCCCAAGGGAATCAGGATGCAGTCGCTCAAACATGACATCATACTAATATAACGTCATCTTGCATGCTAAGGTGCAGTTTTTTGTAAAAAAATAAATTTTATTTCCAACATTATGTTTTACTAATTACTCAAAAAAGAGCTATGATTTACCAATGCACTATTTTTTTCTCTGGTTTCGGTACTCAGCAAGCGGCAGTTTTGTGCATATTTAGTTATCTAATTACAGATTAGCATGGTCGTCGCGGTCTTGTTTAGTTTTAAGCCATGAGTAATTGTTTAAGTCATGCCAAATCAGTAATTTCAACTGAATTAAGAAATTATGGCAGAAATTAAATTCCTCCTTCCTGTTAATGGATCAAAGAATCGTCCACTTTATAGGATTTGCTTTTTCATGGGACTCGATGTGAATCTCACTGTTGCATCTTTTCTGACCGCAGATTTCGTTTAAGATTCGATGTGATCATCACTGTCGTTTTCCTTCTAACCACAGATTTCTTTGTCCATTATTTTTTTGGGGGAATCATTGCAATTCTTGTTGTCGCATATCTTCTAGCCACTCCATTTTCGCTTTTGCTCCATTTTCGCGCTTCATTACCTCAGATATTTTCCCACAGTTTTGGCTTTAGCTGTTCGGATTCATTCAAAAGCATGTGTAATCTCGCATGACATCATAGATACCAAAAAAGCTTCTTTTCTTTCCCATCACTTTTCTTCTAACCAAGTTATCTTTGACTATTACTCTCATTTACGAATAATTGTAATGCTTGTTGTCTCATGTCTTCTACCCACATATCTCATTGTGCTTCATTTTTGTGCATCATTACCTCGAACATTTTCTCCTGTCTATTGCTTTAGCTGTTCGGATTCATTCAAAATCATGTGTAATTTCGTATGACGTCACATGTACAAAAAAAAACTTCTTTTTCTTTAGCTGTTCAGAGCTTTTTGTCATCTTGTGTAAGTTTGCACGAGTGATACAAGCTCAAAACCAAATCTTTCCTCCTGTTTATCTTTCACACACTCAAACATTCTAAACTAGCACGTTCCTTCGTTCCATTGCACTTTTACTTTTCCATCTCGTTCCTTCGTTCCATTGCACTTTTACTTTTTCATCTAACTGCAGATTTCTTTGTGCAAAATTTTGTGTACAACCCAATATGGTTTTTACTCTTTCTTGTTTCATGCCTTAATGCTACTTAGTCATCTAACAGCATATTTCGTTGTGCGATGTTTTCCTTTGCCATTCAATGTAATTTTTGCTGTTTCTTGTTCCAGGCCTTTTACTTTAGATGTTCAGTCATTTTTATCTTGTGTGGAGACTACAAAGATACGACCTTATATAATTTATGCTTTTAAAAAACGTATTAAATGACGCCACTTGCTATAACTACTCCGTTACAAACACAGTTCATATAATTATCCAGTAAGCTTATCGCAGATCATTTCTGGTCTTCGTTCTCGGTGCCAACAAAAAGCTCCTCCCACTTCTTTCTGCATTAGCGGGTTAGTACTTGTTTCCGATTAGATCACAGTCTGACTTGTCTACCCATAAAAAGATCGCGGGTTTCCACTTGTTTCCGATTAGATCACAGTCTGACTTGTCTACCCATGAAAAGGTCTGATACCGCCTATGTTTCTATCTGCAAAAACGTTCTCCGGAGCACTCGCACCCCGGTCCGGGTTTTTATAATGGGTGAGATAGGGAATGATCATACTGGATAATTATATGAACTGTGGTTACAAATCACTACTACACAGCAACTCAAACTTCAATCCTCCTTCTCAGTAGGAGAGTCCTATAGCCGCTGTACTGTAGTAGCTGTTAATGGCGGCTTATTTTTCGGTTTGACGATATGACGTATTTGAACCTTACTCCCACAGTCCCAGGGGTAAGCGTCATAAATCATGAAATTACTCATAGTATTCTTATTGTTTTCCGAGAGGTGCGAAACGATCATTACTTACAAAATATATGCTTGGCCTCACCTAATATGCATTTCTATATTTAAATATTATGCTCAGATTTGAACTCAGTAGGCCAATAAGCTATTTCTATTTTGGTGGAATATTTCTTAAAGGTGGAAAAATTTAGCTAACTCAATTGAACTTTGAAGGAAGTTGGAGCTAGTGCCTTAGCTACGCCACTTGACAATGGGGACCCTCTGTGACCTTTTGACAAGGGGGAATTTCTAAATTCTTGCCATCAGAACACTCCCAAAAGGGAGTGTCATCTCCTTAAAGAAACTTGACTAGTTCCTTTAAAACTAAATTTTGTAACGAATTTGCTAATGGATTAATTAGGCTTTTTGGGATCTGACCTTTTAAAGGAGAAAAAGAAGAATGGCCCCCTAAATACCCACCATAAGGGCATTTAGCAGAAGGGGTTATCAAATCTCAGCCAAACTTAGCTGGATACAGTAAGGGACGAACCCAAGGGAATCAGGCAACAGTCACTCAAATATGAAATACAAACATAACATCATTTGGTATACTAACGTGCAGTGTTTTGTCAAAAACTTGATTTTATTTCTAATATTATGTTTTTCTAATTATTTAGTAAAGAGCGATGAGTCACCAATGCATTATTTTCTTCCCTGGCTTCGTCATAATGTATGGCTGATCAAAACAATTGCACGAAACCTCATTTAACCAAAAATTCTGAGATCAGAAGTAAATTTGTCAGTGACAAAACCCATGGGAGGGCAACCAACGGACTTTTCTCGTCCTTTCACGCTCCTTTGGCCCCATATAGTATCAGACTAAAATTTCGAGATAAAATTAAAATAAAAACCGTTAAGATCTAAACCAATATGACCATGGGAGCGACATAAGATGCAGAGCTCCAGAAAAAGGGCTGCGAAACTAAAAGAACTGTCAATTCCAGACCATGGGCTTCATAGATACATTTTAGTAACAGAAATTCCGATCAAAATTTTTTGTGGAAATGAGAATCAATCCAGGATGTTTAGTCTGTTTAATTGAACAGACCGGAGTAGGATTCTCTTCTTCTCCCCCCTCCCTCAGCTTCATAGATATAGAAACACGCCCCTTTCAAATCATTACCAATCTAGGACCATTTATGGACTATTCTAAAGGATTGAGTATCAGTCACTAGAGCTCAATAGCATCAACAAGTTAAGTTAAAATGTTAGATTTATCTTTACAGGATTTATCTCGGCAAAGACTACTTAAACAAAATCTCTTCCTACCACAATTATCATTACTGCTTCTATTATGACTACTATAACTGCTACCACAAATATGTAATATTTTCTCGCTATGTTTTAAGTGTAGAAGATCCAGGTAACAACAAGCCTAAAAATTAACATTTGACAACTTGACTTAAATACGACTACCCGCTCGAGAAATAAAAGTAAGTACAAGCCTTATAAACTATTGTAGGAACTTATACATAGAAATATTTCAGGAAATATCAGTTCGATTATAAACCTTCAGTAAATCAAGTATATCTATATATATATAAAAAAAAAGACCAGAGTTATATTGAGCAAAGAAATATGAATCTTAAACTACAACTAAAACCCATGCAAAACGATCTCTCTAAGCGACTACGAAGACTATTGTTGGGAAATTAGTATCCAATAAAAATATTCCAAAATTCGAGAACAAGACTCAGGATAAAGTTTAAGTCATTCAGCTTTAAAGTTAAAATTAAAGCTTAAGTCACTTTTAACTTATAAGTAACAGCCAGTCCTTTTTTAAAATTTTTTGAATAGCTTACGGTTCATATTAAACTGTATCATTCTGCAAGCAGTATAATCCTTAATAAATTTTTACATTGCGTAATTTCTAATAACTCTTACTTGAATTAGGAAGCTAAACGTAAATTTTTAAAGTTTTGAAATGAGTGAACTAGTGTATTTGCCCAATATAAAACAGGATCTATATGCTAAACATCTTACAAGCTTTTCAGAATAGTCTTTCATCTGTGCTTCGGATTTTTCCTTTATTGGCTCTACTTCTTCTTCTTCCAATCCATCTTCTTCTTCATCTAAAAGTACGAGAACATACTTGTACATAGCTCTGAGTCTTAGGAGGCAGGAGGCATTACAGGACTTATCTAAAGGGTATAATGGGGAGGAATAAACAATTTGACAGACTGATCCAGCTTTCACACATACAGGGGAGCCAAACTCCCTTGTAATAATTGGATCAGGATTCTCAGGACTTAAGTTATGTCAGTTTATTTCACAAACATAAAATATTAAAAATAATAGCAAATCCAGGCATAAAAGTAGTTTAACATATCAAAGACAACAAAACAAAACCATTCACCCCCGCCCCCTAAACCCATCTTGGTTATGACCTCCAAACCAGGATTTTCAAAGATTTTTCTTTAGGTTGTTTCAAAATTATGAAGCTTTTTAAGGCAGAACCATACTTATGTCAGCGTTGCCACGCTGAATCGTGAAAATAAATGAAGCAAAACTAATTAATTAAATTTGACAATGCTTTCTGTCCATAAAAATTTAGACATTAGCAATATCTTGATTCAAAAAGATAACTATATCTTGAAGGAAATCCAGCCCTTCTTAAGCTGTTTGGCACCACACGTTTTTAGCTAATTTTTGGCTGATTTTTACCCATGTTTCTTTTGTTTGAATTCGACGTCTGCTACTAACAAAAACTGCATAGCTACATATGGAAGTCTTTTTCATTAAAAAGCAAATTCCCAATTTTTTAAGATGTTAATTTAAATCCACAATACAAATTTTTCAAAGAAAACAAAAAGAAATCGATTAAACCAAAAATGGAAAAAAAATAAAACCAAACGTAAAACTATCACAAATCACCACCAATAAATAAATAAAACCCAAAACGAACAAAAATTACAATAAATAACCGAATCAACCTCGAAACGAGCAGAAATTAACATGAATATGGCTTACAACCCCCATGCCTTCTCAGGGCCAAAAATAATTTGCACTTCACTGAAAAAAAAATACATTTAAATGTTTTAGGTTTTTTTTTTAACTTTAATGAATCAAAAGTTATTAAGACTTTAAGGAACATTGACAATGAACATTCATTTGTACTTTTTTCAGTAAAGTGCAATTTATTTTCTGGTCTTGAGAAGGCGTAGAGGTTGTGACCTCTACTCAGGTTAATTTCTGTTCATTTTGAGTTTGACTCGATTATTTAATGTGATTTCTTTTGGGGATTTATTTATTGACGCTGATTTGTGGTAGTTTTACGCTTGGTAGATTATTTTATTTTTGTTCATTTTTGGTTTAATGGAGATCTTTGCTTTTCTTTGAAAAACTTATTTTGTGGAAAAAGCTTTCTGAATTAATTTGTGTTTGTTTTATGTTGACATAGTCTTTTTCAGGGAAAAAATGAATAATACTTTAAAGCTTTTTTTTAAAGAATTTACAGTTTTGCCTGCTATTTGTATGCTAGAGAAACTTTTTCAACAATTCTCAACAACATACACCCTTTTGAAAATCTTGACACACATAGTAATGTTTAATTTAGTTTTATACCTCCGCTAGTTGACCTGAAAAAAACTTAATACCATTCCCGTAAAATTCACCTATGCTGTTTGACAGCCTGCTTGCACTTACTCTTTTGATTTAGTTAAATTTTTAGGGCAGAAGTAGTAATAGAAGTAACCCCAAAAGTTTGAACTTTATACCCTCAGTCGTTCTTGGGATATTGCTGAGATGTCTTATTGACAACCAGCATACACACAGTGCGTTTTGATTTTTTTATTTCATTTTAAAGAACATTTAGCTTTTCAGCATAATGGGCAAATTCTATGACCTTAGGGGGTTGACGTACCCAATAACCCTAGAGATATAGTTACTAGACCTTTCAGCTATATTGAAGCAAATGGCTGTCACAAAACTTTGATTTGAAGTGTTAGCAAAATTATGAGCTAAGGAGGAGAGCTGATTGCCCTCCAACCACTTTTGACTCTTAAAAAGGGAACAAGAACTTTTAATTTCCAATCGAATTAGTTCCTTGAAAATTTCAATGATATTACTAGCTATGATAGAGCAGCGCTGCGTATGATATTGCTTATATGCCCTTTTAATCTCTCTCTCTCTCTCTCTCTCTCTCTCTCTCTCTCTCTCTCTCTCTCTCTCTCTCTCTCTCTCTCTCTCTCTCTCTCTCTCTCTCTCTCTCTCTCTCTCTCTCTCTCTCTCTCTCTCTCTCTCTCTCTCTCTCTCTCTCTCTCTCTCTCTCTCTCTCTCTCCTCTCTCTCTCTCTCTCTCTCTCTCTCTCTCTCTCTCTCTCTCTCTCTCTCTCTCTCTCTCTCTCTCCTCTCTCTCTCTCTCTCTCTCTCTCTCTCTCTCTCTCTCTCTCTCTCTCTCTCTCTCTCTCTCTCTCTCTCTCTCTCTCTCTCTCTCTCTCTCTCTCTCTCTCTCTCTCTCTCTCTCTCTCTCTCTCTCTCTCTCTCTCTCTCTCTCTCTCTCTCTCTCTCTCTCTCCTCTCTCTCTCTCTCTCTCTCTCTCTCTCTCTCTCTCTCTCTCTCTCTCTCTCTCTCTCTCTCTCTCTCTCTCTCTCTCTCTCTCTCTCTCTCTCTCTCTCTCTCTCTCTCTCTCTCTCTCTCTCTCTCTCTCTCTCTCTCTCTCTCTCTCTCTCTCTCTCTCTCTCTCTCTCTCTCTCTCCTCTCTCTCTCTCTCTCTCTCTCTCTCTCTCTCTCTCTCTCTCTCTCTCTCTCTCTCTCTCTCTCTCTCTCTCTCTCTCTCCTCTCTCTCTCTCTCTCTCTCTCTCTCTCTCTCTCCTCTCTCTCTCTCTCTCTCTCTCTCTCTCTCTCTCTCTCTCTCTCTCTCTCTCTCTCTCTCTCTCTCTCTCTCTCTCTCTCTCTCTCTCTCTCTCCTCTCTCTCTCTCTCTCTCTCTCTCTCTCTCTCTCTCTCTCTCTCTCTCTCTCTCTCTCTCTCTCTCTCTCTCTCTCTCTCTCTCTCTCTCTCTCTCTCTCTCTCTCTCTCTCTCTCTCTCTCTCTCTCTCTCTCTCTCTCTCATAGTAATTATTTACTGAGCAAACCTTTTTAAATCCTTGTAGTATTCAGAGGGCAAACTTCCATAGGAATCTATCAAGCTTTTTTCCTTAAAAGCTATTTTAAGTGTGGTATCACTTTGAGAATTTATCGCGTTTATCTTCAAATCACTTGGTACATTATTGACATCCACTGCGAAAGGGTTTTTGAAAAATTTTCATCTTACGTGAGATCTTTTTGAAATTGGCAAACCGGTTTTCAAACTCAATTTGAAATTGCATTAATGCACTTTTGATTTTAGTATTTTGCCAAACAAAGTTTATATCAGCTTCTTCTACTGCTTTCTTGCAATTTGGAAAATGGTCGAGCTTTCTTTCATCGATATGCTTGATAAATAATATTACTTTCAATTCAAATGCCTCAAAATATGAATACATCTGGCATATAAATTTATTTTTTGCTTGGAAACGTGCATTGAATAGATTCAGTTCTATAATCAAATAAGTTAAATACCCAAGATCCCAAGCCTATGTATATCTATTTGTTTTTACGGATCCTACCAGCCAGTCTATCCCTGCCTCTTTGGCACTGCTCCAGTTCAGAGGGATTGGCTTGTTGTTTGCTATAGCAAAGTAGTTGATGCAACCAAAGTCACATGCACTGGCAATCGTAGTTACAAGTAGTTGAAGTTTCAATCGCAATCAGTCACAGTCACAAGTTGAAAAATTCCCACATATACAGTACTTGTATTAGCCCTCAAAGGTTCAATTTATTGCTTCCAGCTGTTCCTCAGATATTGTTCATATGCCCTTTTGACAACCTGCATGCATAGAGTGCATTTTGATTTTGTTCAATATACACTGCAATATAGCCTAATAATCTCACCTTCATGCCATTAGCCATCCCAGATATATTACAGAAAGGTCATTTTAGCATCCATATTTGGTTATAAAACCCTTTTAATAGGTCTTGAAGTTTCAACTTAATATCTTTATCGGTTCCTAAGATGCTGTAATATGCCCTAATGACAAACTTGGATGGACACAGTGTCTTTTGATTTAGTTTAACATCCCCAATAATATACTCTGGAACTTCCAGTGTACCCCCCCCCCCCTTTTTTGTTCTTGGGATATTGCACATATACCCTTTTCACACTCTGGATATGAATTATACCTTTTGATTTAGCTTACTCCCCCTCTAGTTTCCCTGAAAGTTAAAACTTAATACCTCATTCTATTCCTGAGACATTGTATCTATACTCCTTTGACAACCTAGATGTACTTAAACTCTTTTGATGAAAATTAAATTTCGAAGAAATACAAATACTCAATTTTGTAGGTCTGGTAGTTATCTGGTAGATACTGGGATATGTCCCAGTGTGTACCATTTCTTCTCTCCCTCTCTATACCAGATGACACCTATCTACAAAATCAAGCGTTATTTTTTTTTCCTTCTGAATATTTTGCCACAAGATGGCCACAGAACATGAACAGACTATTTCGCTTTCATTTGGTACCATGAGCACTAAATTTTACTGTACTAAAACAGAATAAACAAAAAAAAATCTAAAGATAGAATGTTTTTGAGGTATTTCCCAAACTTTAAGGTAAGTTTAATCAAAAATAAAAATTGTAACATAGCAAAATAATTGGTTTGAACGGATGAACATCGAAGTAACTATGCTAGATGGTGTTTACGGATTTGATCGGTTCGTTTTGATTTAGTTCAACATCCACCCAAATATTCCCTATCAAAAATAAAAATTGTAACATAGCAAAATAATTGGTTTGAACGGATGAACATCAAAGTAACTATGCTAGATGGTGTTTCGGGATTTGATTGGTTCGTTTTGATTTAGTTCAACATCCACCTAAATATTCCTTGAAAGCTTCACCTTAATACTCTTAGCTTGTGTAGAAGCAATAGTTATAGTAGCTAGTAGCAGTACTATTAGTAGCAGTATGCACATAGCACCTTTGTTTTTCTTCAACATCCCTTTCAAGACACGATGAAAGTTTCAACTTAATTCCCTCAACCGTACCTGAAGCACTGATGATACGTCCTCTTGACAACCTATGTGGGTATATTGTATTTCGCTTTAGTTCAATACAGTTTCAATATTCCCCAGAATTTTTGCCTTAGTACCTTTAGCTTTAGTAGTAGTAGTAGTAGCACCATTAGTAATAATAGCAGTAGCAGTAGAATTAGTACTAGTAGTGTTAGCTTTATTAGCAGTAATAATAATAGTAGCAGTAGTAGTAGTTATAGGGGTAGAAACAGCAGTATTATGATACAAATATTGTCTTTTGATTAGTTCAACATATCCCACAACAAGCCTTGAAAGTGTTAACCTCACACATAAAACTTTTCCTAAGATACTGCTGATATGCTCTTTTGAAAATCTGCGTACGAATGGCGTGTTGTGATTCAGTTTACCTTCCCCCCTAAAAATTTCACTTTCATACCCTTAGGTATAGTTGCAATAGTAGTCACAGTAGTAGTATTAATACTCAACTTGATACAATTAGCCATTGCTATGACATTGTCGATATGTCCTTTTGATAACCTGTATATTCATATACTTCTTGAAATTTTCATCCTCATGCTCTTAGTCTTACAAGTAGATGCCATAGAAGTAGTAGCTGGAGAAGTAGTAACAGTAGTAGTAGAACTAGTAAATGTACCAGTGGTAGTAGTATTAATAGTAGTGTGCACATATTGCCTTTTGGTCAATTGATCTTCCCCTTTAAGCATTCTCTGAGAGTTCCAACTTAATACATAAATCAATTCTTAAATGCACGTAGTATCTTTTGTTAGTTCAAATTTGCCATCAATATTCTGTCAAATTTTACCTTCATAGACTTAGTCTTAATGTTACTAGTATCACAGTAGTTGGGGTGGTAGTAGTAGAAGTAGTTGCAGTGTTAATGCTGTATTAGCAGTCGTAGTGACAGTAGTAGCAGCAGTATTAATAGCGGTAGTACCATGTACATCTTACCTTTTGATCAGTTGAACATCCCTTTCAAAAATATTGATGATGTGCGCTTTTCACCTCCTTTTGATGCCCTTTTCATCTTAATACTCTAAGCCTTACAAGTTGTTGCAATCAAAGCAGTGTTAGTAGTGACATGCATATATGACCTTTTTATCAATTGATCTTCCCCTTTAAGTATTCTCAGAAAGTCCAAACTTAATACCCAAATCCATTTTTGAGATACAAATGAACAATGAACATCGCTTTCATGATGCCCCAAAAGTTTCACCTTGACACGGTAAGCCGTTCCAAAAATATTGCTGATGTGGCCTTTTGACTCCCTTTTCATCTTAATACTCTAAGCCTTACAAGTTATTGCTATTGAAGTAGCAGTTAAAGTAGTAGTAGCTGTAAATGGAGCAGTTAGAGTAATTTCATAGCAGTAGTAGTATAAGTAAATGTAGCAGTGGTAGTAGTGTTAGTAGTGACATGTATATATTACCTTTTTGTCACTTGATCTTCCTCTTTAAGTAATCTCTTAAAGCTCCGACTTAATACCCAAATCCATGCTTGAGATACGTCCTTTTGATAATCTGCATGCATATAGTACGTTTTAATTTAGTTCAAATTCCCTGTCAATATTCTGCCAAATTTTCACCTTCATACGCGTAACCTTAATTGTACTAGTATCATAGAAGTAGTGGTAGTAGTAGGAACAATAGTAGCAGTAATAGTGTATTATTAGTAGTGACGGCAGTAGCAGCAGTAGTAGCAGGTACATTTTGCCTTTTGGTCAGCTGAACATCCCGCTCATGATGCCCCAGAAGTTTCCTCTTGATACGGTAAGCCGTTCCAAGAATATTGCTTATACGCCTGTATCAGCAATCTGTATGCACATAGTATGTTTTGATTCACATCAACTTTCCCCTTGACGTTTCCTGAGATGTTTATTTCAATATTCTCAGCCTTAGTAGTGCTCGCTACAGAATTAGTAGTTTTAGCGCTAGCAATAGCAATAGTTGTGGTATCAGTAGAAGCAGTGATAGTTGTAGTAGTAGTAGAGTGCAAATATTACCTTTTTGGTCAATTGATCATCTCCCTTATCACTTCCTGAAAGGTCCGAATTGATACATTCAGTCAGCCCTGAGCTACGCCCTTTTGACAACCCATATACACATAACGTGCTTTGATTTAGTTCAACGCTCCCCTCAACATTCCCTTAAAGATTCACCTGAATGCCCTTCATATTTTGGGAAAGTGGCAGTCAAATACGCATACCTTTTTCGATAACATATACTACATCGTCAGTCGGCTATCAAAAGAATGTATGTCCATAATTGGAAATTTTCAGAAGAGCAGAAAAAAATCCTCACAACAATTTGATTTCCCCTCTGATAACCGTAAAACAAAAACGGATTGATATATACAGAATTACATATCGATCCGTTTTTGTTTTACGGTTATTAGAGGGAAATAAAAAGTTGCAAAATTTTTAATTTGCTGTTTTGAAAATTTAAAATTATGGAGATACGTCATTTTGATACCCGACTGACGAATGTAAACAACGAACGAATTGTTTAACTTACAGCCCTTGCCCTGAGGGATGGGGGGGAGTTGACATCCCCAAACACAAAATTAATGAATCTTTATACAATGCTTAAAAAATAGATGTCTTAATATTTTGTTTGGATGTTTGTTTTGGGAAATGATGGGCATGGGGGGGCTGGTTGCTCTTAAATCACTTTTGACTCTTAAAAAGGCCACTATAACTTCCAATTTTAAATCAAATGAGCCTCATCTAAAGTTTATACGACCACCCATTCCATAGAAACCTTGTACTCCCCTGGGGCTATTTCAACCTTTGCCCTGAGGGCTGTAGAGGGTTGTCATCCCATAAAGACATAATTTCCAGATTTTTCAACTACGCTGAACAAAATGACTATCTCAAAATTTTGATTGAGTGTATTTGGGGAAGTGATGGGCATGGAGGAGGGGCTGGTTGTCCTATAATCACTTTTGACTATTATAAAGGGCACTAACCCTTTCAATTTCTAGTCGAATGAGCCCTTTTCACAGTTTCTTCGACAACTCCTTCTATACTAAGTACCCTGGTCTACAACAAACAAAAAATAGATATATAATACATTTCTCGACATTGTTTTTTACTCAGGCAGCGCTATTGCGCTGCCTATCATAAATGGTTGTGTAAGTTCCCGATTTTCCCTACCCTTGGTACTTTAAGGTCTTAAATAAAGAGAATGGGAAACTTACAAGAGCGAAAACTGGCCCCAGTTTTGGGGAAAACTATCAACGCCATCTAGTGTTTGGCGACACTGAGTATTTTTTCAAGCTTTTTAATCGTTCTTCTATTAAAGAATAACATCAGACATTCATTACAGCACTAATTTTTAAACTACACAAATAAAATTCATTATTCTTATTATTTAACTAAAAAAATGCCAAGTGTAGCCAAATGCTAGATAGTCATGAGGATGTTTTTTTTGTCGACAATACCGCTAGTTCTCACTCTTGTAAGTAACCCATACTCTTTGCTCTTAAAGAAAACATACTGGGTTGAGAACGTAATGTGATAAAATGTAAGTACCCATATGTTAACTTCTCATGATAAAAATACCTTAAATTTAGAAACAAACATAAAAATACAAATATTGCTAAGCGTCAAGGTCAGGTAAGAGGATAAAAAAATACGTTATATACAGTCCAAAATCACATATACACATCTGAGAAAAGGGCCTGGCATATCTGGGAAAGGGGGGGGGGCACTGATCCCAAGCAAATTGACCGACAGTGACCTAGTAGCTGTACTTTTTGTTTCTGAAACCTCTCCTAGTGAAGTTATTCCTATTTTCCTCTATATATATGAAATTAATACATTAGTTTTGGTAATGTAACAACAAAAATTGATTGGTATTCCAGTTATCCTAAATTTTGAGCAACGAATTACTTGTTTTTTATTTACAAGTAAAGAAAGGAGCTACAGCATAAAGCTCTCAAAAACGACCATTCAGTGTGAAAAAAAAGATAGACATTCCCCCTAACTAACATAGAAGAACTGGACTTTTTTAAATTCAGGCCTCAAGCTTAAGCAGGGTTCTGTTCTCAGATCCAACCAGTCATGGTCAAGATAGAATAAAAAGTGACGGCACTGGATATTTTCCAGGAGCCGGGAGCAAAAAATCATCTAAAAGGCACTGCTTACCTGATTCACTTTCTGAAGATGCTTCCGATGAGGAGTCATCTTCTTCACTTTCTGCTTCTTCTTCGAGTTGAAAATCTGAGTCATCTGATTCCGCACCAGCATCAATTATGTTGAGGAGCTCAGCATTTTTGACAATTTTTACTCTTCTTTTACTAGGGTCACGTTCAGCTGCAAATTCAAAAGTACTATTAGGGATAGTTGTATTTATAAATTAAAACAAAAAACGTCTATAAAAATGTTCTGTAGCTGATAGATATTCTGATTTTGTGATATTTTGTTTTACTCATTTTTTTTCCATATTTTCTAGATATTCTATGAAGATACACACTAAGGTTTGCACAAGATAAACCTTTTTTTCTGAAAAAAGTATTGCTGTTAATGTAATTTCTTAAGAGAAAATTACATAATACTGGAGTATTTGCATGTTTTTGGCCTTCTAGAGGAAAAACAGGGGGGAGCTGACAGGGAACTTATTAACTGGTATAGGTGTAGAGACCCTCCAAGCCCTGAGCAAAAAAAAAGGCTCAAGATTTGTAGGACCCTCTCAGGGCATGTTGGAAAATGATCAGAGGGCACCCAGCACCCTCCCATGCTCTTTTTAGCTGCCCCCAAAGACATCCAATTAAAATTCTGGGTTCACTCAGACTTCATCAAGGCAGTGTAGCGATGGAAAAATTGGTTTTGTGGTAATGGGAGATTCGCTACTGTGGTGATAGAAATTTCTCCTATAGCGCCACTTATAGCGCTGGAGATTGTGTCAACTAGGCTAGCGCCGCTCTCAATTAATGAGAGAAAATTGAATATGTAGACATACAAATGTGGCTTCTTCTTTCTTGGGCTATCTGGAGATCAGATTCCTTTGGGAGCATTTACCATGGAGACTGGCGAACTAGTTACCTATTATCGGACTAGACTCAGACATATAAGAGAAACAAACACATATAAAAAGACAATAGATTTATTGAACTTACATGCTTAGTTGTACAGCAACGGGTCACTTCAATGACAATAAAAATGGTGTCCGAGATTATTTGCGGTACTAATCGCTTCAAATCTGGATAGAGATTAAAATTAAAAAGGCACATTTGCCCCACTCCCAAACGCAGTTCTTTCGTCCTGCGCTCTAGGGACTGTCTGCCATTGGCTTACGTGGCCCAAGGACGCGCACCCTCGTCCAATAATACGTCTTAAATATTTTTGATGATTTAGGCGTTCACACGGTTCTTTGCCTTTTAAACTTCCTTGGAAATTTTATGCATTGCATTTTCTTGCTACAATTATCTTAGCGAAATTCGAACGACTAGCGCCGTTGTCTGACTGAAGCTAGAAATGCAATTTCTCTTTTTGCTGATTAAGGACTTCATTTTTGCAACTAGATTTAGCTTAATTATAAGAAATCGGAATTATCTTTAGAAAGGAACTTTATTTTGGTATTTTAAATACATCGTGTTTTACTCCCGGTACATATCACCCTTCCCGTCAATTAATGACGTCCCGTCATTAGTTACTGCCCATCAGGAGTTTTAAAATTTTTCAATTATTTTTTTTATTTTGTTCTACATCCTTATCTAAAATTCATCTACCGGACTAAGATTATTTTTGGTTCTAGGTTAGCTATTATGCTAAAGATTTTTTTTTTCTATATCTAACACTGATTACTTTTACTTTTCCAATAAGGTTGGGACTATTCTACTTTTACATTAGTTCTCTTTTTTTTGATTTTGCTGTCTATATGACGTACTACATACTATCTACACAACGTTAAATGAATAACATAATAATATTACACCTAATTCTACTTGTGGTACATACATAAATGATTTATAACGTACAATATTTGGTTCAACATATTCACAGATGACATTAAAACACTTTCACTATTTAGATTTTTGCATTGTCAAAGCTGTTAGGAAGTAACACATGTAGCTTCACATCTATTCATCACCTTTCGTGTCCTTAGTGTACTACACCCTTCTGTTGTAAATTACTGTCCTTCACTCCTTTTGTCGTGGCAAAAATTTCGAAGCACGTACGTTATGGTTTCTTCATGGAACAGTTCGAGTCTAGTTGTCTTTACACGGTATGTTTTCCCTAATAGTCAACTGGGAAATGACCGTTGAATATCGTTCTAATAGTCAACTGGGAAATGATTCTTCCCACTACAGGTGATCCTACCGACCGCGCCATTTGTAGCGATGGAAAAATTGGTTTTGTGGTAATGGGAGATTCGCTACTGTGGTGATAGAAATTTCTCCTATAGCGCCACTTATAGCGCTGGAGATTGTGTCAACTAGGCTAGCGCCGCTCTCAATTAATGAGAGAAAATTGAATATGTAGACATACAAATGTGGCTTCTTCTTTCTTGGGCTATCTGGAGATCAGATTCCTTTGGGAGCATTTACCATGGAGACTGGCGAACTAGTTACCTATTATCGGACTAGACTCAGACATATAAGAGAAACAAACACATATAAAAAGACAATAGATTTATTGAACTTACATGCTTAGTTGTACAGCAACGGGTCACTTCAATGACAATAAAAATGGTGTCCGAGATTATTTGCGGTACTAATCGCTTCAAATCTGGATAGAGATTAAAATTAAAAAGGCACATTTGCCCCACTCCCAAACGCAGTTCTTTCGTCCTGCGCTCTAGGGACTGTCTGCCATTGGCTTACGTGGCCCAAGGACGCGCACCCTCGTCCAATAATACGTCTTAAATATTTTTGATGATTTAGGCGTTCACACGGTTCTTTGCCTTTTAAACTTCCTTGGAAATTTTATGCATTGCATTTTCTTGCTACAATTATCTTAGCGAAATTCGAACGACTAGCGCCGTTGTCTGACTGAAGTTAGAAATGCAATTTCTCTTTTTGCTGATTAAGGACTTCATTTTTGCAACTAGATTTAGCTTAATTATAAGAAATCGGAATTATCTTTAGAAAGGAACTTTATTTTGGTATTTTAAATACATCGTGTTTTACTCCCGGTACAGCAGCAAATAATACTACAGTATTATCTTTACATTTCAAATGTCATCACATTTTCTATCATTTGGCAAAAGATGACATAAAAAACCTGGAGTTTTTTCCCATGTGCATATAGATTAGACTGAAAAAAAAGAGAGAGAAAAGACTTGCAAAAGAAATTTCTTGATGAAATAATCTTGCACGGCCTTGGGAAATTAACTCCTTACATTCCTCTTACTTGACATGGCAAACAACCTGGATGACATGGCTTCCCGAAATCGCAGCTAATTCTAACTCCTATAAACCTGTAAATTGCAAGAATATTTTGAATCCCTAGCCATCAGTTACACAATTTTTAGCCATCAGTTACAAATTCAACTATTATTTAAACAAGCACTAAATTCCAGAGGTTACTTGTTGAAACATGGAAACATAGTTTCAAGTAGATTACTCTAAATTTTAGTAAATGAATCTTTTGAGAGTGAAGAATATCATTCAAGCTTAAACATGTGTAAATTACAAGGATTTCTACCCTCTGCTTTTTAGGCTAAACCTAGTTTCGATTAACAAATAATTTTAAACTAAAAGAAAAACAATTCATCTGGGTTACTAATTTCCAATCCATTAACAATCCATTTTCAAGTAGTACAACATTTTGCGTCTAGAGGCGCTGAGGTATTCAGGAATGGTCGATAGTATTAAGTTTGCGACTTTCACTATGTGTTGAATAATGTTCCAAGCACTTTTGGAGAGTTTTGTCAGTACTTGTTCCTTAGGTGATTATACTTTGATTTGTATTAAGTTGAAACTTCCAGGACATGATCAGAGGGATGCTCAAATGACCAGAAGGCAATAGGATAAGTTAATGCTACTGCTGCAACAAGCACTAATCCTATTACTTTTAATACTACTACAAGTACTACTAATACTAATACTGTGACTATTATTACAACAATGCCTAAGGGTATAAAGGTGAAATTTTGAGGAAGGTCAACTGAATCACATCATGCTTGCTGTATGCAAGTTGTTTGTCAAAAGGGTGTATCAGCAAAATCTTACAAACAATTTGGTGTGGGAAGTCGAAACTTAAAGGACTTATTTTTGGGATGTTGAACTAACCAAAAGGCAATATTTGCATCCTAATACCAGTGCTTCTACTCACACTACTACTACTGCTGCTATTACTACTATAACTGCTACTAAAGCTAAGGTTAATATTATTAATTCTACTGCTACTACTAGTACTACTATTACTGCTTTTAAAGCTAAGGGTATCAAGGCGAAAAATTTGGGAATATTGAAACTGCATTGAACTAATTTAAAACAGACAATGCCCACACAGGTTGTCAAGAAGACGTATCAGCAATTCTTCAGGAATGGTCGATAATATTAAGTTTGCGACTTTCACTATGTGTTGAATAATGTTCCAAGCACAAAACTATCACAAATGACGATCAATAAATAAACGAAACCCAAATGAACAGAAATTACAATAAATAACCAAGTCAAACTCAAAACAAGCAAAAATTAACCACGTACATTCTCAAGACCAGACCATATTTGTCACTTTACTGAAAACGAAGTTCATATTAAATGTTAGCACTTTTTTTTAACTTAGATAAAGCAAAAATTATCAAGGCTTTAAAGAATCAATATCAGTATATGTATATTAAACTGACAATTAACATTATTTTTTTTTTTCAGTAGATTGGAGATTATGTTCTAGTATTGAGAAGGCATGGGAATTGTCGGCCCTACTCACATTAATTTCTGCTCGTTTTGAGTTATTTATTGTAATTTTTGTTCGTTTTGGGTTTCATTTATTTACTGATGAAAATTTATTGCATTTTGTGCTTGAAAGATTATCTGACTTTATTCCCACTCATTTTTGGTTTAATAGAGATATTTACTTTTCTTTGAGAAACTTATTTTGTGGAAAAGATTTTTTAAATCAATATTGAACATACTAAAAACATAAAATGTAAATACTGGTAGTAAGACAGGTGTATTGGCAATATCTAAGGAAATTTTGAAAAAGCCATGATGTTCAAAATAGTTGAAAGGTTTAACAGCTATGCCTCCAGGGATGTCATGACCACCCACAGCTCTGGGGCAGGATTTTAGATTATGAAATTTGTCCATCTTTACATGCAGAACTTATCACTAAGAAAGGTGGAATGAATGTATGTTTCTGGGTGTGTCAAAAGGCTGAGGGTATAAAAGTGAAACTTCAGGCAGTATTGATGGGTATATCAAACTAAATCAAAAGACACTATGCACATCCAGTTTAACAAAAACACACATCTGCAATATTTTAAGAATGGCTGAGGTTATTAAGCTGAATCTCTCAGGGCATGTTGAAAAGTGGTTAGAGGGCAACCAACCCCCCCCCCCCCCCTTCCATGATTAATTTTTAGCCTTCCCACCCCAAACACATCTACTCAGAATTTTGAAATAGATGTCTGGTTTAAATTAGTCTAAAGGTCAATTAACAATTCCTCTGTAGACAGTGGAAGCCCATAGCCCCTGGGACAAAGATTGTGAGTTATGCAGCTTGCCCATTGTACATATGTAAGGTTGGTTGTGCTTAACTTTTAATTTTTAAGTTGCATTAATTTTGGTTGACAAATTATTCAGAGCTTGTCTCAAACCATAGACACGGCTGATCTTGTCACCCTTTAGATGCTCTTGTTGTGAGACTGGTAAGTTGTGTATTTCTTTTACAAATACATCTCGCTTTGACTGTTGTGAGGATAAGTAGAAGTGATAATGATAATAATTTTATGAAAAACAAAAGTTCTTTTGCTGTTCATAAAAAACATTTTATGAATTCAAAATTAGTGGAAGAAAATCTTTTGTCTCATATTTAACAGCATCACAACATACCAGAAATACAAATTACAGCAATCGCAAGGGTTCCAATGTGTCACTAGAGAAAATGTTAAGGGAGGTTGCTTTTATTGATTGATTTGGGTGATATTGCTATTAAAATTTCTTGTTTTTTTTTTGGCCAATCTACCTCTATTTACTTTAGCGTATGTGTTTCCATTAATCCATTTTCCTAATAAAAAAAAAGCCATTAAAATAGCAGCACCTTACATCACTTTTTTAGCAACTCAATTGTTTGCACTGAGTGGCTGAAAAAAATTAGGAGCACCTCACTCTCCAATATTTGACGCTCCTTCAAGTGCTGAGGGTGAGATAATCTTTACATGATATTTTAAAATAACTTGTTTTGCTTGAACCTGTTTTTATAAGGAATTGGTCTCTTGTCTTCCTGGTTCTACTTATCAAAATTAATATTTAACATAATATTTTTAATTAATTTCATTTTTATGTTCCTGGCCTCTCCCAGGCCATTCAGCGTGTCCCCAGGTGGCGATAGGGGAACGCTCTACAGATATGTAGGGTACCTCCATAGGAGGCACGGGCCAAGGGGGGACCTTGTCCCTGGGGGTCCATACTAGAAACTGGGCACCCTCGCCCGGGGTCATAAATACAGGCGGAGGAGGAAGAAGGACCCTCAAATGTACACTCAAAAGGGTCCACTGGCTTGTCCACAAGTCCCATGAGTTGCAAACCTTCTCCCAGTAATGGGTTAAATTGCATGGTGATGCAGAACACCATCGCGGGAGGATCCTCTATAGGAGGACAAATGCGGCAGGGCGTAAGATCCAGATCTATGGACAACGGACTCTGCAAAGGGCTGCCTCGACCTTTCCAGGGTACCCAAAAGACTGGGGACCTTGTGGTCAACTCTATTTCCACTTGAGGAGTGGCACCCCTCGAGGAAATTATAGCCTAGTAAACGATACAGCACTCGCACGGGATTCTGACTAATGGACAATTTTTCTGGGCTTGGTATGTTTTGATGGGTGTCTTTGGGCTGAAAAACCTCTTCCTAGCTAATTTATGTATAATGGGCTGCCTCCCCATAGTAGCATAATATTTTTAGGCATGAATATATAATGAGTCGGAGGTAATAGGCTTGAGACTGTCTGTGCAGGATTTCGACTCTTGTTGATAGAAGAGCATCGCCAAGTTCTGAAAACCATGTTGTGACCAAGATGGGCCCAGGATTGCACAAAGCCTCCATTCATGGAGGTCCCAGGGACTTCTTGCTGTCCGGTTCTAAGCTGGCTTAAGCACTTTGGTGTAGACTTGAGAAGATATGTGATCCCCGTCCTGCACTGGTATCCGGGATCATTGCTTTTCCTGAGGCGAAAATAATTTCAGTGATTTAAAGAACATGAAAAATTGGAACTTGGAATGTTACGACATTAAAAAATGACTATCGTATCGACATTTTGACTGACGAATTCAGACGACTCGAACTGGATTTATTAGGAATTTCAGAAACTCATATCCCAGGGGTAGGAAGCATGAAATTAGGTGATATAGAATTTGTTTACTCAGGCAGGAAGGATGGGGTACATAGACAGGGAGTAGGGCTCATGATGAATAAGGAAGCTGCTAAGTCTTGTTTAGGCTGGGAAGGTATTAATAATAGAATACTAATTGCTCATTTTATGACTAGAAAGTTCAGGGTATCAGTTATAGTAGTATACGCCCCTGTAGAACCGACTGACAGAGATACTAGGAACTGAGATGAATTTTACTTACAGTTACAGGAGCAAACAGACAGGGTCCCAGGTAGAAATATGATGTTATTACTCGGAGATTTTAACGCCCAGGTTGGTAGAAATAGGGATAGATGGTATCCCAGCCTAGGTAAATTTGGTGTAGGAAAAGAAAACAGTAATGGATACAGACTTTTGCAATTCCCGGGAAGTTATGATGTTGGTAGACTCCAGGATGAGAATTTGAGAGAAACTTTCCAGGAACAGTTGAATACTAAACTTGAGAGTTTAAAATTTAATAATGTGGAAGATGGTTGGAATAATTTTAGAAAAATAATTTGTGAAGTTGCTGAAGGTGTATTAGGGAAGAAAGCTAGAACTGCAGCTAAGAATATTAGTGAAAAAGCTTTATGTTTAATAGAAAGGAGAAAGGACTTGTACAAGAATTATCTGAGTGATAGATCATATGAAAACGAAAGAAATGTAAAGAAAGTGGAGAAAGCATTAAAATATGAACTAAGGAGGAGTGAAGTGGAGACCATGGATAAAATTGCCGAGGATCTGGAAGATGCAGCTAGACGGTATAATAGTAAAATATTGTACTAGCACGTTAACAAATTGAGAGGGAGTAGTCAATCCAGACTTGGCCCAGTTAAAGATAGGAATGGGGTCGCAATTAGCAATAAGGAAAAAACTAAAGAGAGATGGGCCGAACATTTTGAGAATTTGCTTAACCAAGATAGAGTTGCAGGAAAAAATATAGAGGAAAATAAAAAAGTTTGTGATACCTTGGATGTGAAGGAAGATTTGTTTTGTGAGGAGGAATTAGCAACAGTACTAAAAGGATTAAAGAATAATAAGGCTCCAGGTGCTGATAGGGTGGTAAATGAGTTTCTTAAATATGGTGGCTCTGAGGTTAGAAATAAGTTATTGAAGATTATGAATATGATTTTTTTAAAAGGGGAAGTACCTAACGATTTTAGGAAAACCTTAATTAAGCCACTTTATAAGAAAGGTGATGAAAGTGAGTGTGGTAATTATCGAGGCATTAGTCTGGTCTCTGTAGGAAGTAAATTACTTAGTAATATGATACTTTTTAGACTGAGAGATGCCGTAGACAAAGTTTTAAGAGAAGAGCAGTGCGGTTTTAGAAAAGATAGAGGATGTGTCAACCAAATTTTCACTCTTAGGCTAATAATTGAGAAGTGCCTGAGTTTCAAACACCTTTGGTCCTCAGTTTTATAGATTATGAGCAAGCGTTCGATTCTGTTGATAGAAGAGCTTTAGTAAAGGTTTTATCCTTGTATGGTATACCAGACATATACATTAAAGTGATTAGTGCTATGTACGAGAATAACACTGCTGCGGTTAAGGTAGGAAATGAGGTTAGCTGCTGGTTTTGTATTAAATCAGGAATTAAGCAGGGTTGGGTTCTATCCCCCTTTGTATGGATTATTTCGATGGACTTTGTTTTAAGGAGCACAGGAAAGGCAATGGAAGGCCATGGAATCAAATGGGGAGGAAAAAGTCTCCTGGACTTGGATTATGCTGATGATTTAAGCATCCTAGATGAACGTGTGAGCAAAATGAATGAAGTTTTAGAGGTTTTGCAAGTTCAGGGTGCTAGAATTGGTTTGAAAATTAATGTTAGGAAAACTAAGTCACTAAGGCTAGGAATAAGTGAAGATGAAAAGGTGACGTTGGGTAATGAAAAGATTGATCAGGTGGGCAGCTTCACTTACCTTGGTAGTATTATTAGTAAAGATGGTGGGAGCAGTGAATATGTTAAATATAGAATAGCCAAGGCTCAGGGTGTTTTTTCACAGTTAAAAAAAAGTCTGGAAGAATAGGAAGATAAGTCTGCAAACCAAGATTAGAATATTAGAAGCTACAGTGATGACAGTGGTCAAATATGGCTCTGAAGCATTGATGCTCCGAAAAGCGGATGAAGATTTGCTAGATGTTTTCCAGAGAAATTGCTTAAGGATTGTTCTGAGTACCCGGCTGACTGACCGTATTTCAAACAATAGGCTATACGAAAAATGTGGTTAAATACTGCTCTCTAGGGCTATAATGAAAGAAAGGTTCAGGTGGCTAGGGCACATTGTGCGGATGAAGGATGACAGATTGCCGAAGATTGTTCTTTTCGGCCAACCATCTAGGGCTAAACGGAAAGCAGGTCGTCCCCGTCTGAGGTGGGAGGACGTCATAAAGAAAGATTTAAAGGAAATGGGAACTTCGTGGGCGGGTGTAAAAAGGGAGGCTTTGAATAGATTGTGGTGGAGGAGGAGCGTGCGTAGCTGTGTTGACCTCAGGCGGCTTGGTGCTGCAATGAGTTGTTAGTAGTAATAGTAGTAGTAGTTATTGGGGAAAGGGGGCATTTTCGATCCAGGGTCTCCAAAAAGGGTCAGCATATTAAGGTAAACTTTCAGAAAGTGTTGAGAAGGATGTCAAACAAAGTCAAAACAACAAATGTACCCAATAGTTGTCAAAAGAGAGCATCAGCAATACCTAAGATATAGCAGCGGGTATTAAGTGTAAAGTTTCATGGCATGTTTAGGGGGATGTTGAGGAGTGATTGGGGGCAGTGGCGGATCCAGCCTCCCTCCCTAGCGTAGTCTAAAGTAGTGTAATTTACTTAATTAACTCAAGTTTGCGTTAATTAAACTTGCTCCTAATGCAAGTTTATCGGATGAACCTATTTTGCCCCCCCCCCTAAAAAAAATCCTGGATCCGCCCCTGACTGGGGGACAACCATTCCATCCTGCACTATTAGATGCCCCCTCAATAGTGATAGAAATTCTAAAAGCCCTTTTTGCTCAAAATATCTAACAATTATGCCATGCCCCTCACAGCCCTCAGGGCAAGGAATGTAAATACTGCAATTTGTCCATTTTTTTACAAGCTGGGTTTACCATCAGGAAAGGGGGCAATGTTGGATCCTGGGTGTGCCCAGAAAGGCTAAAGGTATTTGAGAAACCTTGAGCTGAATCAAAAGACACTATTAGCATCTGGGTTATTGCAAAGGCATTTCTGCAATATTTCAAGAATAACTAAGGATAATAACTTGAACTTTCAGGGTCACTACTACTACAACTTTTCATATTGCTACTGAGACTACTTGTCACAATGACCAATTTACTTGCAACAGTAACTGCTTTCAACATTGACCATGACTACTTTTGACTACAACTGCAAACATTTGTAACAATGACTTGAACTACTAGCAATAATAACTACTTTTACTTGCAACTACTTTCAGAAGGTTTGAGGGGTATCCAAAAACAAAACACACAATGTGCATGCTGGTTTTCAAAATGGCATATCAGCAATATCCCATAGATAGCCAAGGATATTGAGCTGAAATTTTCAGGGCATGCTCAGAAAAGACCAGAGGGCAGCTAGCCACTTCCCTAATTGCCCTATTTACATGCCTCCTCTCCAAAACAGATTGAAATTTTGAAGAAAAAACAACAAATTTGGTTCAAAATAGTCAAAAGGTCTAGTAACTATGCCTTTGGGGATGCCAAGCCCCAAGGGCAAGGGTTACAAATTATGCCATTTGTTCATTGTTTATAGACAGGATTAGGATTTATAATTGAGAAAGGGGAGATCTTTGATCCTGGGTGTGTAAAAAAAGACTAAGGGTGATAAGGCAAAACTTCAGGGAATGTTGAGGAAGATGCCAAACTAAATTAAAACCTCCTTTCTGTATCCAGGCTAGAAAAAGGGGGAGCCTGCAATATCTTAGGAATTACTAAGTTTATTAACTACTACTAAAACTGCAGCTACAATTAGTTGCAACTGTGACTATTACTACTTGCAACAACAACAACTTAACACTGTGACCCCAACTACTTGCAACTATAACTACAACTGATTGCAACTACTTTTAGGACATGCTGAACAAAATCAAAACACACCATGTACATGTTGATTGTCAGAAGGGTGCATTGACAATACATCAGGAATGGCTTAGGGTATTCAATTGAAAACTTTTTATGGAATGTTGAAAAAAGTTTGGATGGAAAACGGTCCCCTTGTCTTTTATAAATGACCTCATACAACACTGATCAAAATGATGAAATAGTCACTTTGTTCAAAATAGTCAAAAGATCTAATAACTATGCCTCTGGGGATACCATGTCCCCCATAGCCCCAGGAAAAGCTTTTTAAATTACGCAATGTGCTCATTGTTTACACACAGGATTTACCACTGGGAAAAAGAACAAATGTTTCATCCTTGGTGTGTCAGAAAAGGCTAAGGATACTAAGCTGAAAATTCAGAGGATGTGAAAACTAAATCAAAAGACACTACATGCATCCAGGTTATAAAAAGGGCATAGCTGTAACATTTTAGAAGCAACTAAGGACATTAACTTGGAATTTACAGGACCACTATTGATTATACTATTGTAACTGCAAACATTTGTGACTGCAACTAGGCTATGACTACTTGCAACTGCACCAACTTATGATGGCAACATTAACTACTTGCAGCTGCAAATCAACTGCCACTGTAACTACTTATGACTTAAGGCCACTTACAACTGCCAGCACAACATCTTACAACTACAAATGCAACAACTTGTCACTGCAACAGCTACCAAGTGTATCCACTAATATTTGTTCTGCTACTACTATACTATTACAACTAGAATTATTGAACTAAATCAAAACAGTTTATCTGCATCCTGCTTTTCAAAATGGCATAGTGTATTCAGGTTGTCAAAAGGGCTAATCTGATATATCTTACAAATGACTCTGGTGATACTTCTGTATAATCCAGAACACACTGGAAAAGTTTCTCTTACGTTTGTATCCAACAATATTTCTAGTTTTTTGGTTCCGCTTATACTATTCCTGCATCCTCTTGGATTCCTACCTCTCAAGGAATGAAGTTCCTTAGTTCCAATGTTGATAGCTTCCCTAATAAACTTACAGAAGTTTCCTTTTGTATGTTAATGGTAGAGGTGGATGTTGCAGCAATTACAGAAAATGCACCTAAAAATACCTTGTCAGCCTTATCACTTGATGAAATCAAAGCCAATGGTTACCAACTCTTTTCAAACCCAAATTCCCCACTTTGTCACAGAGGAGTGTGTTTATATATAAGAGATGGACTAATGGTTAGTCTCATTCATTTTAATTCTCTTATTACTGATGGAATTGAGTTTGTTTGGATAAAAATACATAATCAAAAAATCTCAATTGTTGTGAGTGTTGTTTATATAAGCCCCAGTGCCCCCTATGTTTTGGGCTCTGAATCTAATTTGGCTGCTATGTTATCCAATTTTGCAAGTTATGATCTTGTCCTTCTAGGGGGACTTTAAGCTTCCTGAAATCCAATGGATTGATGGATTTGGTTTTTGCACTAGAGATTCTCCTTTTTGTCTGCCACCTCTGATAACTCCCTCTGTCAAATAATTTCACAAGCAACTAGTTTCAAGGAAGGGCAAGTTTCCACCACTCTTGATCTGGTTATTTTCAGTAATCCTGACCCTTTGGTAATAGCAACCATGTTGTAATTATTTTGGAGTTATGTTTGCCTACTAAACAACCTTCTTCCAAGCAGCAAAAATATGTCAATTACAAACTAGTTTCTGAAAGACTTGCCAGTGTCAATTGGAAACAGAATACCACCAATGATATTGAAGAGAGTTGGTCTAATGTGAAAACTGTAATTTTGCATGCCAAAAAGTCATGTACCAGAATTTTATGGCCTAAACAGGCCAAAAGTCTACCTTTTTTAACTACAGAAACAAGTAAGCCAATTAATAGAAAACATTGAGCATGAAATTGTTATAGGAAAAAGAAAACCTCAGAAAATTATCAACTCTTCATAACCAAACAACCAACAATATCAAGCAGTTGAAGAGAAGGTTTGAGGAACAATCGGCTGAGGATGTTAGGGATAATCCTAAATCTTTCTGGCATTATGCCTCTCAAAAATGTCACAGCAGACATACTCTCCCTGATATCCTGTACAATAGTCAACCAATTGCTGATCCTAAGCTGAAAGTTAAAATTTTCACCCAATAATTTGCATCTGTTTTTTTCTGCAATTCCAGTACTGTTTTTCCCCTGCTTCCTATATATGATACTTCACATACAATGGAACCTATTCTGATTAATGATTCAATAGTTCATAAAGAACTTATGTCACTCAAATTGAATAAACTGTCTGAGCCAGACTGCATTCATCCTTGTATCTTCCATGAATGTCAAACAGTCTTGTGTCAACCTTTTTCCTTACTGATCAAGTTATCATTAAATCTTTCCAGACTACCTCTGGATCAGAAAACAGCCCATATCATTCCAATATTTAAGAAATGCAGAAAGGACCTTGCTGAAAACTAACTGACCTAACTATCTAACCATCAGCATGACTATCTAACTATCAGATAACTATACTAACTATCTGACCTAACTATCATGCTGATACTAACTATCAGCATAACATCAGCAGTTGTTAAGGTTCTGAAAGATCTGTTGATACCTTGAATAATATGACCATATCACTAAATTACTTGATGCAGGGGTGCCTACTGACATGGTTCTTGTTGACTTTTCTAAAGCTTTTGAAAAAGTTTGCCACAAGTGACATGCAATCAAATTACATGCTGTTGAGCTGGAAAAGAAGTCTCTGCTCTGGATCCTTGATTTTCTTTAGATGCAATCTCAATGTGTTCAGTTATTTGATGACTCTGGTAGCTGTATTCTTTCCTTGTCAAAGCATGTTTTGAGTTCCTCAGGGTAGTGTTTTAGGTCCTACATTCTTCAATATTTTCATTAATGATGCTCCTTCCTCTATCAGTAGTAAACTAATGCTCTATGCTGATGACCTGAAGCTCATTGGACCAGCCTTGTCCTGTAAAGATCATACCCTTCTATGAAATAATCTTGGACAGCTGGATCAATGGGCTGAGGCTTGGCTTCTTAAGTTTAATATTGTGAAGTGCCATGTCATTCACCTTGGCAAAATGAACCCTTGTCAATCTTATTGTCTCTCAAGTCACTCACTTTCCTCTGTAAATACAAAGAAAGATCTTGGAATCACTATTGATAATGAACTAAAATTTAGCACTCATGCTAAGAATTCTGCTGCTGGTGCTAATTCAACCATGGGGCTGATTAAGTGTAGTCTTTCCGCTTGTTTCTCCAAAGTCATCAGTCTTCTGTATAAGGGACTTATGTGTCCTAAGGTTGAAGTTGGTATGTTTCTAGCCTTCTCTTATTTTAAAAAAAGACATAAAAGTGTTGGAAGACATGCCACCAAAGTGATATCTGGCATGCAGGAACTTTCCTATCCTGCAAGACTAGCAAAGCTGAAATTACCAACTTCTGTATACAGGAGAAATAGAGGTGATGCTGTTTTAACCTATAAGATAATGAGGGCTAATATACTCCCAGCATATTTTCCCACTGTTGGTCCTAACTCAAGAACTAGAGGTCATCAGTTGAACCTCTTTAAGCAGCCTACCTTATCCAGAGTCAACACTCAATTATTTTCTTCAAGAATCCCCAAGACTTAGAATAAACTCTCTGAGAAAACTGTTACTGCTGAATATGTGGACATCTTTAAACTAAGACTGGATGCTGAGTGGCCCCCCAGAGAGTGTAAACTCAACTGAGAAGCTATGGATCAGCACAGTGAACCTGGTCACTAAAGAATCCTGAATTCAACTCAAATTGTCAACCCTGGAGCTCTACATGGGGAAATCCTTAAATTGCTTCATGCTGCAATTTAAGGTAATTTGGTAATAATTAGCTTAGTTTGAGTGACAAAAACTATGGTGAAGGTATGTTCTAATTAAATATTTAATATATAGAGGTGGTTAGGTATTTAATATAATATATTCTGGGTGGCTTGCTTTCCATAATTCTTTGTTGTAGTTTCCATAATTTGTTTCTAAAGTATTATATTTTAATCATATTTTGGTATATTTCATTATAATTAACCTATCTTTAGTTCTTGAGCATTTTCTGGATATTATGGAAGTGCCACTAAGGTCATTACAAGTTAAGAATTTCAGGGGATGCTGCACTAAATTAAAAGACACTTACTGTATCCAATTTCTCAAAAAATGTATCTGGGCATATCCATACTGATCTCAAGAATGGCTATGGATATTAAGTCAAAATATTCAAGGAATACTAAATGGAACAATAAATAAAATGAAAGCACACTAGCCTATTTGCATCCAAGTTGTCAAAACAGCAAATCAGCAATATTTCAATAAAACTTTGAGAAGGTTATCAAGCTGAAATTTTCAGAGTGTTGAGGGGACATAAAATCTAAAGACACTATGTGCATCTCAGTTATTAAAGGGCATAGCTGCAATATCTCAGGAACAGCTTAGGATTAATAAGTTGAAAAATTCAGGAAATGTGAATTGAGATGTTTAACTGAATCAAAAGATGGTACAGGCCTATATCTCAACCCTCTTTAATGTGCAAATACATAGCCAAAATTATATGTTCCTGTCAATACTCACTATATGTCTCTCTTGTTTCAACTAGTGTACCTTTAAATTGAATCAACCATGATGAAACAAGAACCAAAACAACAAGCGATGAGTAGAAGAATACATTGTAAATATGTAGTTTGGGCTATATCTTTGCACATTATGGGGGGGGGAGGGGTAAAGTATAGCAAATCTGCATGCAAAATGTGATATCTTCAAATAATCTGGATATTGTGAAGTATGAATTATTTCCTTAACATGTTTTTTCTCTAAATGTCTTTCTCTAAGCTTATACCAAGGTAAGGGCTTCAAAATGTCTTCTTGGAGATCATTAAAGCCCTATGTACATTCTTGAGCTTTATTCACCTGACTTAATTAGTTTATAACATAGCAAGAAATCCCTAAAATTATCTTATCTAACACAATAGTAGCCTATTGAAAGGGCTAAAATATAAGGGTGACTTTTGTTCAACTTTATATGAATAGGGCCTAACAAGTTTCCTAAGGCTATATTGCAGTCACCCAATCTTAACTAGCCTAGTCTAGTTCTAACTATTTGCTAATCTTAACTATTTATATTAGACCTATGATCAGCAACCTAACATCCTTTGTACTAGCCGAATATAGTGGTTGGTCCCCCTCAAAGGGAAACACTAGGCTATAAAATCTGAAAATTGCTTTAGAAATTCTTACTTTTATTGTTCCCAAAGGTGCATAACTTTAATTTACTCCCAGCCTCATAATGTGAAAAACATAGGCCTACAGCCCAAAACATAAGCCTATAGTCCAGATCTCATTTCTTTTTAATTAATATACAGAAAATAAGCAATGTAGACAGCAATGAATAGCAGGGAAATTCAAGGAGTATGTGAGTTAGGCTATTTACTTGCAAACTAAAAGGACTGAGGGTAGAGTGATGCACTTTTAGGAATGATATAACTGGCTTATGGTGGCTTATTTCAGAATTTTATTGTTAATTTTCAGAATTTTTTACAGTTTGTTTTCAGAATTTGGTTGTGTTTCCTCCTTCCAAGGTGGCCAAACAATAAACTAGATCTTATGAAGGAAGTATTTTAATCAAAACATTTGTCCAAGAATTGGCACTGCCTGAGTAGCCTACTGAGAGTTACTGCATTAATCATTCTATTAGGCTATGTGAAAAAATGGAGTGTGCTTGGATCCTGACAACTTGCTCAAACTTGGCTACAATTACCCATAGTTTTATAAAGAAAATCCACAGCAGTTTTTCTCTCATGCAATCCTTGGTCTCCTTCCATTTCAGTGTCTCTTTGTGTGTTAAAAAAAAGCCTATGTTGTATTTTTAAATTTTGGTTTTTAACACTGGCATCTGTGACAAAAATTGTTTACTTTATTCCAGGACTTCCACTCTGGAATATTAAATTCGGGGAGTTTTCGGAAACTGATCTCCAAGATTCGGGGATTTTTCTGGGAAAAAAAACAAAATTAAATTTTGTTGTCAAAATTTAGGAGCCAATAAGTTTTAGCTTGGTTTTTAGGCTCAAGTAGGGCTTGGATCCGCATAGTAAATCAAGCCTTTCACAGAGTTGGTTATAGAGCCAGAGCAGGGGATTGGAACCCGTAGCTGAAAACGCTTATTGCTTATATTGCGGCAAAAACTTCAAAATTGTATTCAAATTAAAAAAAGTGAACACATATGAACTGTAAATACCAGTAGCAATTTTTCATTAAGTCATTAATCTCAGTAATTCGTTAATGATATTAAAAAAAAAAATTGTTTGAGGATTCTACATAGGTAAATTAAATAGAAAAAATTAAACCTATAAGTATGGGGCAACATTAAAACTTAAAACAAACAAGAACTAAATTAAACAAGTAAATTCAAACTTAAATTAAAAAGGAACTTTTGACGACAATTGACACATTATTATTTTTTTCTTGCTGATTCTAAGGTCTTATGTGTTAATTCTAAAGTCTTATGAATAATATTTTTGGGGTCACTTTCATTTAAATCCCCTATTCCCCGGCCTTGTGTATAGTCTATAGCAAAAATTTTTCTCATTAGGGGGGGAGGGGGTTGTCCATTTTTTACGGTAAGAAGAATGGATTTAGGGATTTTTCTTAAGAATAAATAAATTATACCACAATTTATTTAAATTCTTTTATTTCTATCTCAGGATTAGCTTTCATACAGGGTTACTAATTTTTCAAGCATTAGAAGTTGTAAGGATAGGCCTAAATATTTAAAAACATTTATTTGGCTATCCTGAATTTGAGCAGAATTTATTTTCCGTAAAATTTTTTTCAGGTGACTAACAGCTTTGCAAAACCGTAAAAAGATCCTAAAACTGCAGTTTAGAATATCACACCCACTGAAAATATTACACGGGTGAAGCGACCAGAATAGTAATTGTGAGGGGAGTGCTGGATGAATACGTTTGAGGATAAAAGGTGGTATGACAAGTACAATTTTCAGATAAAAAAAAGAAAAGAACTTAAATTTTACACACCAAATGAAACAAAAATTTAGATGGTAAGAATTCCTGGCAAAAAGATCAATTCCTTCAAAATATTATGCGTTCAATCTTTAAGCATTAAACATTAATACAGTATGTCCCAAACCAAAAATAGCAAAAAAAGCCAAATTTAAACTTATGATTTGGCTTTCAAAACAATTTTCCTTTAGAAGTTCAATTTCAAAGCCCAAGATCATACTGAACGTTTCGTTAAACAACTTCTAATATAATTATTGGCTAATTTTGTCAAGATTGTCTTGAACCACGAATGATGAAAATGCAAAAATCATATCGTATTTGGAATACTGCGTTCGAAATAGTTTAATCTAAATGCAGTAAAATGGTACTTTTGTGAGCAAATGAAGAACCGGCTATATTTAAATTGTATCGGTCTGGTTCTTATGCAAAGCAACACAGGAGATGAAAATTAACGGAGAATACAGTAGTAAAAAATTATGGTATGTAAAGTAATGTTTGCTAGGGAAAGTCTCTAGGGGTGGCACCGTGGCTGGGTGATTTTTGGGGTTTCGGGGAATCATATTTTTTTCGAGGAGACACATAGATTTTCGGGAAAATCCTTTTTTCAAATCAATATCATTTTTTCTTTCATTTTCCATCTCTCTGTTTCCAGATCCAGAAACACTCTATTGCTATGCTCCTTCATATTAATCATAAATCTTGTGCTTCATCATCATCATATTTATCATAAATAAGAGTAAGCACAGTAAGCACCATTTGCGCTTTAGCGGGTTTTATGAAGAGGGCTGGAAAGTTGACAAGACTGGAAGTGCTGCGCAACGCAGAGAATCAGCGTCGCCTAAGTAAAATCCATATTACTTTTTTGTAGTTTATGGATGGCACTAGAGCCGACTTTTCATGTTTGAAAATTAAAAGATGCGGAAAACTGCGTGGAGGTGATCCCAAGCGGATTGGCCAATATTTTAAATTTGAAAAGCTTGTTGGTACCAGTGCGAGCGATGCGAAGCATCGTCAGTGGCAAATTTTTGGAAAATGACACTTTTTATACGAAATTGACACTATTTTGCCTCCCAAAGTGGTACCAAAAAACCTACTGAGGGGCAACCATGTTGGTATGTAAAGAGCTGTGGGGCAGCGGGCAGGTATTCTCCAAACCACGTTTGGCTTCTTCTCAGACATTATTTAACGCCTAATGTTTTGTTTTCCTTCTTTGATGACTTCAAATCAAACATTTGAAGTCATTCAATCAACCAAAGATTTGTTTTTTTTTATTCAAAAAACCATTTTCTGTGAAAATGCCTTCATCCACCCGTTATTCGATAAAAAAAAAATATAGAAATTTTGTCCTAAAAAAATTGGTGTCTAAAGTGTAATTCACATTCAGATGACGCGTGTCCCAAAGCCTCATTGGTAAATTAGGTCAGTAGCCTTTAGAGTGCAATAGCTCATTGATAGTCCATATTTTTCAGATCGAACAACCATTTAAAAAGGCAAAATTAATGAATAGTCTAGCAAATGAAAGATCTTAAGCAGAACTGGCCAGCCATGACAAAAACCAACAAAGAGAAAAATCTAAAAAAAAAACAAACAAACGAGACTGTGGCCAGTGGAGAGAAAAGAAAAGACAAATGCAAAACAACGCGGATATTTCGCCTGTATCAAAACAAGGAATCTTAAGCAAGAAAGAAACATAAGAAGAACAGGATAAAAAAAAAAACAAGATAAAACTAAAAACCAATAAAACCACCACCAAAAAAAAAAAAAAAATGTACAATTGGCGCAAACTGATCCACGTAGGGAAAAGATGCTATTATAGAGTTACTTCATTGAAGACACCAGAGTAACTGAGGAAAAATAAAAAAACTATAAATTACTTTAATTATTCTGTTGCGAAATAATACTTTTGTTAGCTATTACTGAAGCAAATCGTTTTGGTCTAGCAGGTAAAATAGTCCCCTGGTGATTATATAAAATTTTAACTCCCTTATTGACTGTTGATTCACTCTTTAGAAGGTTATCATAAATTGGGTCAATATTTAAATTACCTGTGTCTCTATTTACCAAAAGGTTAGCAAACATATGTTTTTTAATTTCTATGGCTCCCCTCGCCCATTGAGTGTTACCCTTATCATTTGAAATAGCTAAGGCTTCATCAAATTTTACAAAATGATCTGGTTGAAACCAAATATGCTCTGCTAAAGCTGAAACAAAATTTTCTGGAGGCTTGCTTAATTGTAGGGTTTTTTCTATTGAATTTCGGTGTTCAATAAACCTTTCAACAAATTGTTGGTTAGTCCTACCAATATATAACTTCCCACAAGAACACGGAATTTTATACACCCCACTTACTTAATTTCCCCGGGTTAAATCCTTACCAGAATTAAAGAAACTACCCATTGGTCTCAACGATTGGAAACATGTATCAATACCAAATTTCCGTAAAACCCGTGAAAGTCTCTCACCCAAACCAGGTACATATGGTAATGAAATGAAACTTTTTGATACATCTAAATCTAAAGACTGAAAAACCCCAATAACCCTACTATCATGCTTAACCCGTCTATTTTCAATTATTTTGTCAATGAACTTAATTGGGCAACTATTACAAAACAAAATATCCCTCAAGTATAACAATCCCGAATCCAGAAATTTTATTGATGCCATTGAAACCTCCAGTATCTTTTCATAGATGCCATTGAAACCTCCACTATACAAAGTTTTAGTATCTCCCCTTGCTTCTGGGGTAGGTTCATGGATGATGTGGTGTGCGTTTGGAAACATGGATTGGACTCCTTAGACCTATTTTGTAAGCATTTAAATAGTTTTGATAATAATATTAAATTTACAGTTGAGTTTGAGGATAATAATAAATTACCTTTTCTGGATATTTTATTAATTAAAAGGGATCTCCATTTACTTTTCTCGATTTACAGAAAATCAACGCACAATGATAGGTACTTAAACTTTCATTCTTGCCACCCTATGTAGGTGAAACGGGGGGGTTGTAATTTCACTAGTGGATAGAGCCTTTAGAATTCGTTCCCAGGAATTTCTGGATTCGGAATTGTTATACTTGAAGGATATTTTGTTTTGTAATAGTTACCCAATTAAGTTCATGGACAAAATAATTGAAAATAGACGGGTTAAACATGATAGTAGGGTTATTGGGGTTTCTCAGTCTTTAGATTTAGATGTATCAAAAAGTTACATTTCATTACCATGTGCACCTGGTTTGGGTGAGAAACTTTCACGGGTTTTACGTAAATTTGGTATTGATACATGTTTCCAATCGTTGAGACCAATGGGTAGTTTCTTTAATTCTGGTAAGGATTTAACCCGGGGAAATTTAATAAGTGGGGTGTATAAAATACCGTGTTCTTGTGGGAAGTTCTATATTGGTAGGACTAACCAACAATTTGTTGAAAGGTTTATTGAACACCGAAATTCAATAGAAAAAACCGTACAATTAAGCAAGCCTCCAGAAACTTTTGTTTCAGCTTTAGCAGAGCATATTTGGTTTCAACCAGATCATTTTGTAAAATTTGATGAAGCCTTAGCTATTTCAAATGATAAGGGTTACACTCAATGGGCGAGGGAAGCCATAGAAATTAAAAAAACATATGTTTGCTAACCTTTCGATAAATAGAGACACATGTAATTTAAATATTGACCCAATTTATGATAACCTTCTAAAGAGTGAATCAACAGTCAATAAGGGAGTTAAGATTTTAAATAATCACCAGGGGACTATTTTACCTGCTAGACCAAAACGATTTGCTTCAGTAATAGCTAACAAAAGGATTATTTCGCAACAGAATAATTAGAGTAATTTATAGTTTTTTTTATTTTTCCTCAGTTACTCTGGTGTCCTCACTGAAGTAACTCTATAATAGCATCTTTTCCCTACGTGGATCAGTTTGCGCCAATTGTACATTTTTTTTTTTTTTTTTTTTTTTTTTTTTTTTTTTTTTTTTTTTTTGGTGGTGGTTTTATTGGTTTTTAGTTTTATTTTGTTTTTTTTCCTGTTCTTCTTGTGTTTCTTTTGTGCTGAAGACGCCTTGTTTGGATACAGGCGAAATATCCGCGTTGTTTTGCATTTGTCTTTTCTTTTCTCTCCACTGGCCAAAGTCTCGTTTGTTTTGTTTTTTTTTTTAGATTTTTCTCTTTGTTGGTTTTTGAATAGTCTAGCAGCCCCTGTCAAGCACTGTCAAGTGAAGTGTGCAAATTTTTCATTAACGGTTTATCGTCGTAAATTCATTGAAAAAAACTATATTTACTTCCAGCAACAGCTTCTAGGCGATCAAACCTAATTCATCAGTAGTAAAGCGATTTTAATGAGGTTCTCTTATTCCATCTTATATCTTTAGACCCATTAATAAGCTGTAAATTTCATGAAGTCTTGTTAAAACCTTATATAAAACCACTAAAAGTGTTACTTGAGAGAGGGGGTCAGGTTGAGACTAAACTGGACGCCTAATTCTATGGACAAAGTTTTTTGTAAAAAGTTTTGTAAAAACTGAAGAGAAAATAGTACATTAAACAATTTCCTTTTCTGATAAACTCGATCTCCTAGATTTTGGTTTTAGCGCAAAAAGATAACTTGAAATCAAAAGTCTAGATTCTAATAGTAATTGAGTTTTTATGCTTAATTACGCTGTCATAACATTCAAATTAATAAACTCCCGTATTGTGTTTACGTGACCTTATCTTAGAGCTCCCGGGCCAAGTGTGGCACATAGGACACCAACAAAGACCCAGCAGACGCCTCAGAGCGGAGCAGCAGCCGTGACATTCTCCTATTGAGGTTGTAATGACAGTTCAACACTTAGCAGGTCTCTGCCGTACTGTCGTTGGAGGGTGTGTTTCGGTCACCCTGTTTTTCGCGCACCCTCGGGCTACTACTCGTAGAAAGCATTTAGTAGACGGTCTCTGGCATTCGAAGTACATGCCCAAGATAGGTCCATCTTCTCTGCTTCGGGACATCATTGACCATAGTAATAATGTATTTCTATAGTAATAATTGTAATAAGGTTTGTCTTGTAAAATCACCAGGGATTAGAGCAAACACAAGACCAAAAAAATAGCAGTCTTGGATCCAAATAAAAGTATTATTTCCCTACAAAATAATTCATTTAATGTCAAATTCTTTTTCTTGTTATTTTTACCAAGTTGTTTTTGTTCGCTCATAAGATAAATAGATAATAGACAATTTTATTTGAAAAAAAAAATTCGGAATATTTTTGCTGCGCCTGCTAAGAAAACCCTAAAAGACTTGTTGGCAGCAGACGGGTATCTTCTATTCTAGATATTCTAAAAAATACTATGTTATATTATTCTACATGGTAATAATGCTCAATCCGTATATATACAAAACCATCCTAATTACTTAAAACACAAACATAAATTCTATTCTTTAACAAGGAAAGATTATTTGGCTCTGGCCTTGAAAATTACCAGAAGACTTGCATTTTGTATCGCAACCGGTATTATATCCCATACGCAGGGAGCAAAATTTCTTATTACAAATGACGCTCTTGTCGTGTTTCTAAATTGATATATTAGATTCGATGCTCCTCACATATCATGACTAATGGATCATTATCAATGGGAAAATATTTTCGAAAGAAGAAAGAATAAATTATTAAGATATTTATATGTGAAAATACTAGCTGGATAATCTCTAGTTTTTGAAATATTGAGAAGTTGACTTTTAATGTAACATTCATAAATATTTTGGGTAATGTCTATTTTAGGTGACAAGCTTTATTTTGAATTTTCTAAATTATTCTTAATGACATGACTTAAAATTACTTACCCATATAGAGCAACCATAAGAAATATACGAGAAAAAAATAACAAAATAAAGTAATCTAAGAATTTTCTTTGAAACCAAGTTTTTAACTCGGAAAAGCACACCCAGAGTCCCAATTTCGAAGCTAGAATATCAGAGTATGTTTTCCAAAATAGATTTTCATCAATCATAAGACTCAAATGCTTTGTTAGCCTTACTCTTTTTATTTGATTACTATTCACTATGAGTTCTGAGTTATCTTCAATACTAGATGTCCGAGTAAATTAAAATGTATTTAGTTTTGCTACAATTTAATGTCAAAGATTAAAATCTGCCCACTCAATAAACTCGAACAATGCCTTTCTCATTTTATCAAAAAGTGCGTTAAATGATGGCACATCAACAAGTAAGACGGCATAATCTGCATAAAGGATTATATCCGCCTCTTACAAATAATACTTAATTCGATCAATAAAAATTAAAACAAGAAAAGGCCCTAGTATTGACCCTTGGTGCACTCTGCATGTTATTCCATTAGCTACAGAAGTTGAACGCCCGTTCTTCACAATTTGCTTCTGGCCACCCAAGTAAGATTTAAACCATAAGAAGCTCTTTTCAGTCACACCGATTTTATCTAGCTCAAGTAGTAATTTTTTATGGTCAACTGTGTCAACGGCTTTCTGTAAATCTAGGAATAACACCGCTGTAATCAAACCCAGTTCGCATGCCTCTTTTACCCAAGCCATAAGTTTGATTTTAGTCATTTTGGTTGATAGTCTTTTCATTAAACCAAATTGAGTGCTTACAAGAATTTTATTTCTTTCAACGTATTTATTTAGCCTGGATCAAATTCCCTTCTCATAGATTTTAGAAAAAAGTGGAGAACAGAAATGGGTCTTTTATTTGATGGGTCATCTCTCTTATTTCCTTTGTGTAATAATGTTATCTTAGCGACCTTCAAAGCATTCAGGAAAATCCCCTTTTCTGTTGATTTATTAATCCAATCATATAGAATAGGTGTTATAATTAACTTGACCGATTCGGAAATCTTCTGAAAATACCATCTACATCACTTGAATTCGGATGTACTCCATTGATAATTTTTCCTACTTTATTTACATCACAAGGATTATAAGTCATTTAAGTATTTCCTAGAGCTTCAGATTGAGCTATTTTGGGAACCTGTTTATTTTATTTTCTGAGCATCGTCATACATTTTTGCACCCTCAGTACACAAATATTTATATAAATAGTTTGCTATATCATTTGGAATGGTCAAATTTCCCCTTACAGTTTGTAGTGTAGTGATAACCTCTATTTTACCCTTTAGACCCAGGAGCGAACTTACTGTTTTCCAGTTTTTGTTCATGTCTTATTTATGCTTCATAAATTCATTTTGTAAATACGGTTTTTTCAGCTTTTCTTTTCATATCCATTTAAGATATAGGTTTGAAATTGCTGAAAGTTAATTGCAGATCGTGCAACTAAATATGCTTTTCAAAGTTCATTTTTCCCATTTATAGAATTTAGAAGAGACTGGGTAATCCATATTGTAGGTGTTCTAAAACCATATGTCTTGTTTAATACTTCTCTAAGTGTTCCAATAAAAATATCACACTCAGCCGATGGGTCATCTTTTACAAGTACTACAGAAAAATCTACATCACCCGTTTTTTTCTCATTTCGTCTAAAAACTATCGTTTCTTGATTCACAGAAGAGCTTTTTATTTAAATGATCATTCTTAGCTATTATTCCACAAGAATTCTTTAATTAACTTATGAGAAAAAAGTGGTCCGATACATTTGTAATTAAACATCAGCAAACGGACATTCAAGTTGCTTTCCATCCACTAATATATTGTCAATTAGTGTTGCAGATTTCCCAGCCCTACAGCCCTACAATACTAAGAAATACTTTTCAAAAGACATTATTCTATCATTTCCCTCACAGGGCTGTCATATCATCACTTAGAATAGATATTACTATATTAATTTTGACTTTATGCACACCTCAATATTAAGCAATACCTTTCAAAAGACATTATTCTGTCATTTCCCTCATAGGAATGTCATATCATCGCTTAGAATAGACATTACTTTATTAATTTCGACTTTATGCATAACCCAATACTAAGCAATAATTTTCAAAAGACATCATTCTATCATTTCCATCATAGGGCTGTCGTATCATCATTGAAAATAAATATTACTTTATAAATTCTATTTTTATGCATATCCTAATATTAAGCAATACTTTTCAAAAGACATTATTCTATCATTTCCCTAATAGGGCTCTCTGATCATAATTTAGAATAGATATTACTTTATTAATTACAATTTTATGCATACCCCAACACTAAGCAATACTTTTCAAAAGACATTATTCTATCATTTCCCTCATAGGGCTGTCATATCATCGCTTAGAATAGACATTACTTTATTAATTTCGACTTTATGCATAACCCAATACTAAGCAATAATTTTCAAAAGACATTATTTTATTATTTCCCTCATAGGACAGTTATATAATCAATTAGAATAGTTATTACTTTATAATTTTCGACTTTATGCATACCTCAATACTAAGCAAAACTTTTCGAAAGACGTCATTCTGTCGTTTTCCTCATAGGGCTGTCATACCATCACTTAGAATAGACAATACTAAATTAATTTCGACTTTATGTTTACACCAATACCAACCAATACTTTTCAAAGACATTATTCTATCACTTCCCTCATAATGCTGTCATATAATAACTTAGAATAGCTATTACTTTATTAATTTCGACTTTATGCATACCCCAATACTAAGCAATACTTTTCAAAAGACGTTATTCTATCATTTCTCTCAGAGGACTGTAATATAATTACCTAAAATAAATATTACTTTATTAATTTCGACTTTATGCATACCCCAATACAAAGCAATACTTTTCGAAAGACATTATTCGATCATTTCCCTCATAGGTTTGTCATATCATCTCTTAGAATAGATATTACCTTATTAATTTTGTTTTACCATACCACAATACGAAGCAATACTTTTCAAAAGATATTATTCTGTCATTTCTCTCAGTGGCCTGTCATATCATTACTTAGCTTAGAAATTACTTTATAAATGCCATTTTTTTGCATATCCCAATACTACGCACTACTTTTCAAAAGACATTATTCTATCATATCCCTCACAGGGCTGTTATATCATCACTTAGAATAGATATTACTATATTAATTTTGATTTTATGCACACCTCAATACTAAGCAATGCCTTTCAAAAGACATTATTCTATCATTTCCCGCATAGAAGTGTCATGTCATCGCTTAGAATAGATATTACTTTATTAATTTTGACTTTATACGTACCCCAATACTAAACAATCATAGGCAGCACAATCGCGCTGCCTAAGTAAAGAACGATGTTGGCACAATGTATTATTATTTTTTTGTTTTCCATACCAGGGCACTTCGTGTCGAAGGAGTTGTCTTAGAAACTTTGAAACTTTGAAATTCTATCATTTCCCTCACAGGGCTATCATATCATCACTTAGAATAGATTTTACTTTATTAATTTCAACTTTATGCACACCTCAATACTAAGCAATACTTTTCAAAAGACATTATTCTATCATTTCCATTGTAGGGCTGTCGTACCATCATTTAAAATAGATATTACTTTATAAATTTCATTTTTATGCATATCCCAATACTAAGCAATGCTTTTCAAAAGACATTATTCTATCATTTCCCTCATAGGGCTGTCATATCATCACTTAGAATTGATATTACTTTATTAATTTCAATTTTATACATACACCAATAATAAGCAATACTTTTCAAAATACATTATTCTATCATTTCCCTCATAGCGCTGTCATATAATCACTTAGAATAAATTTTACTTTATTAATTTCAACTTTAAGAATACCCCAATACTAAGCAATACTTTTCAAAAGACATTATTTTATCATTTCCCTCATAAGGCTGTCATATCATCACTTAGAATAGATATTACTTTATTAATTTCAACTTTATGCATACCCCAATACTAAGTAATACTTTTCAAAATACATTATTTTTTCATTTCCCTCATACGACATCAATTAGAATAGTTGTTACTTTATAAATTTCGACTTTATGCATACCTCAATACTAGACAATACTTTCAGAAAGACATTATTCTGTCATATTCCTCATAGGGCTGTCATATCATCACTTAGAATAGACAATGCTAAATTAATTTCGACTTTATGTTTACACCAATACTAAGCAATACTATTCAAAAGACATTATTCCATCACTTCCCTCATAATGCTGTAAAATCATCACTTAGAACAGATATTAATTTATTAATTTCGACTTTATGCGCACCCCAATACTAGGCAAAACTTTTCAAAATACATTATTCTATCATCTCCCTCATAGTACTGTCATATCATCACTTAGAATAGATATTACTTTATTAATTTCAACTTTATGAATACCCCAATACTAAGCAATACTTTTCAAAAGACATTATTTTATCATTGTCTCATAGGGCTGTCATATCATCACTTAGAATAGATATTAATTTATTAGTTTCAGCTTTATGCATACCCCAAAACTGAGCAATACTTTTCAAAAGACACTATTTTATCATTTCCCCCATAGGGCTGTCATATCATCAATTAGAATAGATATTACTTTATTAATTTCAACTTTATGCATACCCCAATACTAAGCAATACTTTTCAAAAGAAATTATTCTATCATTTGCATTGTAGGGCTGTCGTACCATCATTTAAAATAGATATTACTTTATAAATTTCATTTTTATGCAAACACCAATACTAGGCAAAACTTTTCAAAATACATTATTCTATCATCTCCCTCATAGTACTGTCATATCATCACTTAGAATAGATATTACTTTATCAATTTCAATTTTATGCATACACCAATACTAAGTAATACCTTTCAAAATACATTATTCTATTATTTCCCTCATATCCCTGTCATATCATCACTTAGAATAGATATTAATTTATTAATTTCAACTTTATGCATACCCCAATACTGAGCAATACTTTTCAAAAGACACTATTTTATCATTTTCCTCATAGGGCTGTCATATCATCACTTAGAATAGATATTACTTTATTAATGTCGACTTTATGCATACCCCAATACTAAGCAATACTTTTCAAAAGACATTATTCGATCATTTCCCACATAGGTTTGTAATATCAACACTTAGAATAGATAATACTTTATTAATTTCGACTTTATCCATATCCCAATACTAAGCAATACCTTTCAAAAGACATTATTCTATCATTACCCTCAGTGGCCTGTCATATTTTTACTTAGATTAGATATTATTTTACAAATTTCATTTTTTGCATATCTCAATACCAAGCTATACTTTTCAAAAGACATTAGTATATCATTTCCCTCAAAGGGCTGTGATATCATCACTTAGAATAGAAATTACTTTATTAATTCCTACTTTATGCATACCGAAGTACTAAGCAATACTTTTCAAAAGATATTATTCTATCATTCTCCCATAGGGTGATCAAAACATCACTTAACATAGATATTACTTTATTAATTTCGACTTTATGCATACCTCAATACTAAACAATACTTTTCAAAAGACATTATTCTATCATTTCCCTCAAAGGGCTGTGATATCATAAATAGAATAGATATTACTTTATTAATTTCAATTTTACGCATACCCCAATACTAACCAATACTTTTTAAAAGACATTATTCTATCATATCCCTCATAGGGCTGTGATATCATCACTTAGAATATATATTACTTCATTAATTCAACTTTATGCATACCCCAGTACTAAGCAATACTTTTCAAAATACATTATTCTACCATTTCCCTCATAGGGTTGTCTTATCATAAATAGAATAGATATTACTTTATTAATTTCAATTTTACGCATACCCCAATACTAACCAATACTTTTTAAAAGACATTATTCTATCATTTCCCTCACAGGACAAACATATCCTCACTTAGAATAGTTATTACTTATTAAAAGCGATTTAATGTATGTCTCAATACTAAGCAATATTGTTCAAAAGACATTATTTTCAAAAGACATTATTCTATCATTTCCCTCATAAGACTGTCATATCATCACTTAAAATAGACATTGCTTTAATAATTTTGACTCTATACGTACTCCAATACTAAAAAATCATAGGCAGCACAATCGCGCTGCCTAAGTAAAGAACGATAATGGCACAATGTATTATTATTTTTTTGTTTTCCATACCAGGGCACTTCGTGTCAAAGAAGTTGTCATAGAAACTTTGAAAAGTGCTCATTCGATTGGAAATTGGAGTGGCTAGTGCCCTTTTTAATAGTCGAAAGTGATTGGAAGGCAACTAACACCCCTTCCACGCCCATCATTTCCCCAAAAACATCGAATCAAAATTTTGAGATAGCCATTTTGTTCAGTGTAGTTAATTTCCAGATAGAAAATATACATAGAATTTGATGGAATTTGATAGAATTTGAGGAGGACACTCCCCCACAACCCTCAGGGCAAGGGTTTTAAGTTATGCCCTGGGGCATATAAGAATGATGTTGCCAGAATACCTTATCTATTATTTTTATCCTTTAAACTAGGGCATTTTGTATCGAAGAAGTTGTCGTAGAAACTTAGAAAAGCACTCATTCAATTGGAAATGGGTGTGGCTTGTGCTCTTTTTAATAGTCAAAAGTGATTTGAAGGCAACTAACACACCTTCTACGCCCAGCATTTCCCGAAACACATCCAATCAAAATTTTATAGATAGTGTTATCAGAAACTTCAAAAAAGGCTCATTCGATTGGAAATTCAAAGGGCTAGTGCCCTTTTTAATAGTCGAAAGTGATTGGAGGGCAACTAACCCCCTCTCACGCCCACCTTTTCCCCAAACACATCCAATCAAAATTTTGAGATACCCATTTTATTCAGCGTAGTTTTAAGTTTTGGAAATTAGGTCTTTGAGGATGACAACCCCGCCCCTACAGCCCTCAGGGCAAGGGTTATAATTTATGCCCTGGGGGCATATAAGGTTTTTATGGAACGCGTTGTCGTAGAAAAATCAAAAGGGGCTCATTTGATTGGAAATTGGAATGGCTAGTGCCCTTTTTAATAGTCGAAAGTGATTGCAATACAACTAACACCCGTTCCATGCCCAACATTTCCCCAAACACATCCAATCAAGATTTTGAGATAGCCGTTTTGTTCCACGCAGCTTAGAGCTCAGGAAATCATACCTTTGAGCAGGACACTCCCCAACAGTTTTCAGGGCAAGGGTTATAATTTATGCCCTGAGGGCATATAAGGTTTTTATTGAAATCTTTGTCGTAGAAACTTGAAAAAGGGCTCATTCAATTGGGAAATTCAAATAGGGAATTAAAATTAGGTCTTTGAGGATGACATCCCCCAGCCCTTAGGGTAAGGGTTGTAAGTTATGCCCTGGGGGCATATAAGGTTCTTATTGAAAGTGTTGTCGTAGAAACTTCAAAAGGGCTCATTTGATTGGAAATTGAAAAGGCTAATGCCTTTTTAATAGTTGAAAGGGATTGGAGAGCGACTAACGCCCCTCTCACGCCCACCATTTTCCTAGACCCGTCCAATCAAAATTTTGAGATAGCCATTTTGTTTAACGTAGTTGAACGTTCTGAAAATTAGGTCTTAGAGGATGACAACGTCCCTCACAGTCCTTAGGGTAAGGGTTGTAATTTATGCCCTGGGGGCATAAAAGGTGTTTAAAGAAAATGTTGTCGTAGAAACTCAAAAAGGGCTCATTCGACTGGAAATCGAAAGGCCTAGTGCCCCTTTTAATAGTCGAACGTGATTGGAAGACTTGACATTTTTATAGTAAATATCGATGCGGGTATAATGTATTATTTTTTGTTGCTGTTGTTGTTTAGACCAGAGCACTTCGTATCGAAGGAGTTATCGTGGAAACTTCGAAAAGGGCTCATTCGATTGAAAATAGAAAGCAATGATGCCCTTTTTAATAGTTGAAAGTGATTGGAAGGCAACTAATCCCCCTCCCATGCCCACCCTCCCATTTGCCCATTATGTTTAAAATTTAAATATTGCCTTAAGATTAAATCAAAATGCACAGTGATAATGCTAATTCCCAATAAGGCATCTCAGCAGTATCCCAAGAACGACTGAGGGTATTGTGTTCAAACTTTTGGGGCTACTTCTGCTCTTAAAATTTAACCAAATCAAAATAGCGTAAGCGCATCCAAGCTATCAAAGAAAGTAAACATATTTTTTGCGAAAAGTATCAGGTTTTCCATTTTAGTTCAACTAGAGGAGGTATGAAACTACATCAAACAGTACTATTTGTGTCCAGATTTTTAAAAGGGTGTATGTAGTTAAAAATTGCTGAAAATTTTTCTCCAGCATACAAATAGCAGGCCAAACTATAAAGTCTTAAAAAATAAAAAGATTTAAAGTAGATTTTCTTTTTCCCTGAAAAGACTATTTCAATATAAAACGAACAGAAATTAATTAAAAAAACTTTTTCCACAAAATTAGTTTTTCAAAGAAAAGTAAAGAACTCCAATAAACAAAAAATGAGCAAAAATAAAATCAAATAATCTACCAAGCGCGAAACTACCACAAATCAGCATCGATAAATAAATGAAACCCAAAACGAACAGAAACTACAATAAATAACCGAGTCAAACTCAAAACCAGCAGAAATTAACATAAGTTGGGCGCAAAACCCCTATGCCTTCCCAAGGCCAGAACAAAATTAGCACTTTACTGAAAAAATACAAATGAATGTGCATTGTCAGTTTAATATACATGTACTGATATTTAGTAACTAAAATGTTGATAATATATATATATATATATATATATATATATATATATATATATATATATATATATATATATATATATATATATATATATATATATATATATATAATATATATATATATATATATATATATATATATATATATATATATATATATATATATATATATATATGTATATATATATATATATATATATATATATATATATATATATATATATATATATATATATATATATATATATATATATATATATATATATATATATATATATATATATATATATATATATATATATATATATATATATATATATATATATATATATATATATATATATATATTTATATATATATATATATATATATATATATATATATATATATTACCTCTCTCTCTCTCTCATCTAGATAGGATCTAAGGCAGTGTATTCAAAATTAAATCCACGATAATATTTTGCTTTGTTTCAATTAATATATCAATAAATGGAATAAATGCATCCGAGTCACGTCGTAAAAGTTGCATACAATAGACAAATGACAGAGAATCATTTCTCGTTATATCGTCAATTGTTCTTTGAGAAAATATTTTCCTTTCAAGATATACCTTTAGAAAATCATCATCTAGAATCAAACGTTTTTCCATAATCACAAGATTCAACAAAATTGTCTCTTTCTCAAATTCATTCATTTTTTTTCAATCCTAACACTCTCACTGCGGACTTTAGACTAACCAGGATTCGTTCTACTTCAAGAACGTTCAATAACCTACTTAAAAAAAGTCTAACGAGAAGAAAGAGAACATTTTTGATTTCGAAACATTTTTATTGTGTGTGTATAATTACAACAATAATATATACTACGCATACAATTAGTGATATGACTTATTCTCCTCAATATGTTTCACTATTGCATCTAAAGCAGTTTGAGGTCTATGTATGTGCACTATATCAACTTTCGCAGCGAAGCATAATTGTTCCTCCAATTTAAATTTACTCAATGATATCACGTATCTTGCATACACATCATCCCATTCAAGACATAGTTGAGGTCCTCTTGTAATTTCTACTGCTATGTTTGGTAATCTTGTTTTTGTATCATTGCTGCTGCTACCAGCTCCACTTTCAACTTCTAATACTGTAAACATAGCATTCATTATTGCAAATAAATATATCTTGGCAAATAAAAACGAGTATAAACAAACTGTTCTCTCTCTGAATCCCATTCTCTTACTAATATGATATTATGAACTGTACTGAAAATTGTTCCCTGTATTAGTTGTGGTTGCTATGAGTGGTTGTTAAGGCCTCTTGGTTATTTTTAGTCCTCCGTATTTGGAGCCTCGTTATCGTCACAGGCTATTTTTAGATCTAGGCTCAGGTTATAGATTTCGTTGTTCGGGCTAGAGTCTAATTGTCTTCCAAATATGGACTTCCTGCAGTATGTAATACCCTCCCACTACTTAAACAGCTAAAAAGTTACATTCCTATATCTACCAGCACAGATGGAAAAGGAAAGGCAGGCCATTATCAACCCCGCCAGGAAATTTCTTTGGGGTGGCAAATACTGCCAGGAACTTAGTTTTCAGCAATTTTAAATGGTAAAATTTTTCTTTTTCTATTTATATGAAGTACTTCAATGTATTTAAACAAATGTTTGTAATGTATTTGTCGATAAGAAAATCCTATTGTAGAGGTTGTAATGGCTTCAGTTATGTAGAAGATCAAAAGTCTTTGAGAATTTCCATCCATACAAACAATAATACTCCTTTTCATCCAACCGTGTTTCTTAAGTAGTAATATTAACCAGGACGGTTAATATTAACCAGGACCAAAATTGTTATTCTTCGCCGATTTTCTCAGTATATTCAAATTATATCTGAAATTAGAAGTGCAAATTCAAATGTAGACGGTACTAATCAACGTACAATTATTTATTTACACATTTTAAAGCAATGAACCAGGGATTTAAGGGACCGGTACCTCAAATTATATTTGGTTAGGCCTGGGTATGATTGGGAAAACAATCAGAAATTAAATAAGAAAAGGAGCTTTTAAACTGAAAGCAAGGAACATAATTGAAACCTATTTGAACAGATTATTCTTTATATGAAGTTTTTGTCTCCCCCTTGGCTTCTTACTCTTTACTATAAAGTTCGTCTTTTTTTCAAATTTATTAAGAAAATTTACAATTGGAAAAAAAAAGATTTTTCAAAGCACTAAAAAACTTTTGAGTAGAACCCCCTTATTGAATACGACACGAACACCGTGCTGCCATCTATAATTGAGTCTAACGCTGACAGTTTCCAAGAAATTGATTGCGTAATCGAAGGGAGAGAATTTCCGAGAAATTGATTAGTTGGTGTTCGTCCAGGAGAATTGTCTCCGGGTGAAGTTTGCACATGCGCATTAACGGTGGGGAAGAGATATATTTATCTTAGAGATGAAGAGATTAACGCGGGAAAGGGTTTCCTAGGAATTTCAAATGAGACGACGCAGGGATGCCAAAATAAAAGGAACACGCAGAAATTACGCTTAGGGATTATTTGGGCGAAACTGTTTTGAGACATTTTAGAAGATGATTTAAGCGAAAACTTTTGAGGTATTTTAGAAGATGATTTTAGGAGATGATTTAGAAGAGGATTTGAGGGTGAAACTCTTTGGTCGTTATAATACACAAGTTCCATTTGAACAGTGCTGTGAGGTCCCCTACCCCAACAACCCCTCTACCCCAACCCCAAAGGACCCCGACCCCCCCTACCCCAACCCCGAAGGAACCCCCCGGCCCCTAAAGAGCCCCCGGACCCCCAAAGGCCCCCAAAGGGTCCTCGGGCCCCCAAAGGCCCCCCCGGGTCCCCCGAGCCCCCAAGAAACCCCCGGGACCCAAAAGGCCCCCTGAGCCCCTCCCTTCCTCCCTCCCTTTTCTGAATTTTTTTAGTTTTTTCGGACTGAATTTTTTAGACTTAGAAATTATCCAACATTTATCCGTTTTTTTTCTTTAACCCATTGGCATAGAGTTTTAGCTTAGAGTCTTAGCTTAGATTTTTTGTTAGAGTTCTAGTTTAGTTTAGTTTTAGTTAAGAGTTTAGAGTTTTTAGCTTAGAGTCTTAGCTTAGAGTTTTTGTTGAAGTTCTAGTTTAGTTTAGTTTTAGTTAAGAGTTTAGAGTTTTAGCCTAGAGTCTTAGCTTAGAGTTTTAGTTAGAGTTCTAGTTTAGTTTAGTAATAGTTAAGAGTTTAGAGTTTTAGCTTAAAGTCTTAGCTTAGAGTTTTTGTTAGAGTTCTAGTTTCGTTTAGTTTTAGTTAAGAGTTTAGAGTTTTAGCTTAGAGTCTTAGCTTAGAGCTTTAGTTAGAGTTTTAGTTTAGTTTAGTTTTAGTTAAGAGTTTAGAGTTTTAGCTTAGAGTCTTAGCTTAGAGTTGAAGTTCAGTTTAGTTATAGTTAAGAGTTTAGAGTTTTTACCTTAGAGTTTTTGTTAGAGTTCTAGTTTAGTTTAGTTTTAGTTAAGAGTTTAGAGTTTTAGCATAGAGTCTTAGCTTAGAGTTTTTGTTACAGTTCTAGTTTAGTTTAGTTTTAGTTAAGAGTTTAGAGTTTTTAGCTTACAGTCTTAGCTTAGAATTTTTGTTTAAGTTCTAGTTTAGTTTAGTTTTAGTTCAGAGTTTATAGTTTTAGCTTAGAGTCTTAGCTTAAAGTTTTAGTTAGAGTTGAAGTTTAGTTTTGTAATAGTTAAGAGTTTAGAGTTTTAGCTTAGACTTTTTGTTAGAGTTCTAGTTTAGTTTAGTTTTAGTTAAGAATTTAGAGTTTTACCATAGAGTCTTAGCTTAGAGTTGTAGTTAGAGTTGAAGTTTAGTTTGGTTATACTTAAGAATTTAGAGTTTTTAGCTTAGAGTCTTAGCTTAGAGTTTTTGTTAGAGTTCTAGTTTAGTTTAGTTTTAGTTAAGAGTTTAGAGTTTTAGCTTAGAGTCTTAGGTTAGAGCTTTAGTTAGAGTTTTACTTTAGTTTAGTTTTAGTTAAGAGTTTAGAGTTTTAGCATAGAGTCTTAGCTTAGAGTTTTACTTAATGTTCTAGTTTAGTTTAGTTTTAGTTAAGAGTTTATTGTTTTACCTTTGAGTCTTAGCTTAGAGTTTTTATTAGAGTTATAGCTTAGTTTAGTTTTAGTTAAGAGTTTAGAGTTTTTAGCTTAGAGTCTTAGCTTAGAGTTTTTGTTAGAGTTCTAGTTTAGTTTAGTTTTAGTTAAGAGTTTAGAGTTTTAGCTTAGAGTCTTAGCTTAGAGTTTTTGTTAGAGTTCTAGTTTAGTTTAGTTTTAGTTAAGAGTTTAGAGTTTTTAGCTTAGAGTCTTAGCTTAGAGTTTTTGTTGAAGTTCTAGTTTAGTTTAGTTTTAGTTAAGAGTTAAGAGTTTTAGCCTAGAGTCTTAGCTTAGAGTTTTAGTTAGCGTTCTAGTTTAGTTTAGTAATAGTTAAGAGTTTAGAGTTTTAGCTTAAAGTCTTAGCTTAGAGTTTTTTTAGAGTTTTAGTTTCGTTTAGTTTTAGTTAAGAGTTTAGAGTTTTAGCTTAGAGTCTTAGCTTAGAGCTTTAGTTAGAGTTTTAGTTTAGTTAGTTTTAGTTAAGAGTTTAGAGTTTTAGCTTAGAGTCTTAGCTTAGAGTTGAAGTTCAGTTTAGTTATAGTTAAGAGTTTAGAGTTTTTACCTTAGAGTTTTTGTTAGAGTTCTAGTTTAGTTTAGTTTTAGTTAAGAGTTTAGAGTTTTAGCATAGAGTCTTAGCTTAGAGTTTTTGTTAGAGTTCTAGTTTAGTTTAGTTTTAGTTAAGAGTTTAGAGTTTTAGCTTAGACATAGAGTTTTAAATAGAGTTCTAGTTTAGTTTAGTTTTAGTTAAGAGTTGAAGTTTAGTTTAGTGATAGTTAAGAGTTTAGAGTTTTAGCTTAGAGTCTTAGCTTAGACTTTTTGTTAGAGTTCTAGTTTAGTTTAGTTTTAGTTAAGAATTTAGAGTTTTACCATAGAGTCTTAGCTTAGAGTTGTAGTTAGAGTTGAAGTTTAGTTTAGTTATAGTTAAGAATTTAGAGTTTTTAGCTTAGAGTCTTAGCTTAGAATTTTTGTTAGAGTTCTAGTTTAGTTTAGTTTTAGTTAAGAGTTTAGAGTTTTAGCTTAGTCTTAGCTTAGAGCTTTAGTTAGAGTTTTAGTTTCGTTTAGTTTTAGTTAAGAGTTTAGAATTTTAGCTTAGAGTCTTAGCTTAGAGCTTTAATTAGAGTTGAAGTTTAGTTTAGTTATAGTTAAGAGTTTAGAATTTTAGCTTAGAGTCATAGCTTAGAGTTTTTGTTAAAGTTATAGTTTAGTTAAGTTTTAGTTAAGAGTTTAGAGTTTTAGCTTAGAGTCTTAGCTTAGAGTTGAAGTTCAGTTTAGTTATAGTTAAGAGTTTAGAGTTTTTTACCTTAGAGTCTTAGCTTAGAGTTTTTGTTAGAGTTCTAGTTTAGTTTAGTTTTAGTTAAGAGTCTTAGCATAGAGTCTTAGCTTAGAGTTTTTGTTAGAGTTCTAGTTTAGTTTAGTTTTAGTTAAGAGTTTAGAGTTTTAGTTTAGTCTTAGCTTAGAGTTTTTGTTAGAGTTCTAGTTTAGTTTAGTTTTAGTTAAGAGTTTTAGCATAGAGTCTTAGCTTAGAGTTTTTGTTAGAGTTCTAGTTTAGTTTAGTTTTAGTTAAGAGTTTAGAGTTTTAGCTTAGACTTAGAGTTCTAATTAGAGTTCTAGTTTAGTTTAGTTTTAGTTAAGAGTCTAGAGTTTTAGCTTAGAGTCTTAGCTTAGAGTTTTTGTTAGAGTTCTAGTTTAGTTTAGTTTTAGTTAAGAGTTTAGAGTTTTTAGCTTACAGTCTTAGCTTAGAGTTTTTGTTGAAGTTCTAGTTTATTTGTTTTAGCTTAAAGTTTTAGTTAGAGTTCTAGTTTAGTTTAGTTTAGTTTTAGTTAAGAGTTTAGAGTTTTAGCTTAGAGTCTTAGCTTAGAGTTTTTGTTAGAGTTCTAGTTTAGTTTAGTTTTAGTTAAGAGTTTTGAGTTTTTAGCTTAGAGTCTTAGCTTAGAGTTTTTGTTGAAGTTCTAGTTTAGTTTAGTTTTAGTTAAGAGTTTAGAGTTTTACCATACACTCTTAGCTTAGAGTTTTAGTTAGAGTTGAAGTTTAGTTTAGTTATAGTTAAGAATTTAGAGTTTTAGCTTAGAGTCGTAGCTTAGAGTTTTATTTAAAGTTGTAGTTTGGTTTAGTTTTAGTTAAGAGTTTAGTGTTTCAGCTTAGCGTTTTTGTTGAAGTTCTAGTTTAGTTGTCTTAGCTTAAAGTTTTAGTTAGAGTTCTAGTTTAGTTTAGTTTTAGTTAAGAGTTTAGAGTTTTAGCTTAGAGTCTTAGCTTAGAGTTTTTGTTAGAGTTCTAGTTTAGTTTAGTTTTAGTTAAGAGTTTTGAGTTTTTAGCTTAGAGTCTTAGCTTAGAGTTTTTGTTGAAGTTCTAGTTTAGTTTAGTTTTAGTTAAGAGTTTAGAGTTTTACCGTAGACTCTTAGCTTAGAGTTTTAGTTAGAGTTGAAGTTTAGTTTAGTTATAGTTAAGAATTTAGATAGTTTTAGCTTACAGTCATAGCTTAGAGTTTTACTTAAAGCTCTAGTTTAGTTTAGTTTTAGTTAAGAGTTTAGTGTTCTACCTTTGAGTCTTAGCTTAGAGTTTTTGTTAGAGTTATAGTTTAGTTTAGTTTTAGTTAAGAGTTTAGAGTTTTAGCTTAGAGTCTTAGCTTAGAGTTTTTGTTAGAGTTCTAGTTTAGTTTAGTTTTAGCTAAGAGTTTAGAATTTTTAGCTTAGAGTCTTAGCTTAGTGTTTTTGTTAGAGTTCTAGTTTAGTTTAGTTTTAGTTAAAAGTTTATAGTTTTAGCTTAGAGTCTTAGCTTAGAGTTTTTTTTGAAGTTCAAGTTTAGTTTAGTTTAAGTTGAGAGTTTAGAGTTTTACCTTAGAGTCTAAAACTCTAAGCTAAGACTCTAAGGTAAAACTCTAAACTCTTAACTAAAACTAAACTAAACTTCAACTCTAAGTAAAACTCTAAGCTAAGACTCTAAGGTAGAACTCTAAACTGTTAACTAAACTAAACTAGAACTTAAACAAAAACTATAAGCTAAGACTCTAAGATAAAACTCTAAACTCTTAACTATAGCTAAACTAAACTTCAACTCTAACTAAAGTCTAAGCTAAGACTCTAGGCTAAAACTCTAAGCTATTAACTAAAAATAAACTTGAACTCTAACTAAAACCCTAAGCTAAGACTCTAAGGTAAAACTCTAAACTCTCAACTAAAACTAAACTAAACTAGAACTCTAACTAAAAATCTAAGCTAAGACTGCAAGATAAAACTCTTAACTAAAACTAAACTAAACTAGAACTCTAACTAAAACCCTAAGCTAAGACTCTAAGGTAAAACTCCAAACTCTTAACTATAACTAAACCAAACTTCAACCCTAAATAAAACTCTAAGCTATGACTCTAAGCTAAAACTCTAAACTCTTAACTATAACTAAACTAGAACTAAAACAAAAACTCTAAGCTAAGACTCTAAGATAAAACTCTAAACTCTTAACTAAAACTGAACTAAACTAGAACTCTAACATAAGTTCTAAGCTAAGACTCTAAGGTAAAACTCTTAACTATAACTGAAGTAAACTAAACTTCAACCCTAACTAAAACTCTAAGCTAAGACTTTAAGGTAAAATTCAAAACTCTTAACTAAAACTAAACTAAACTAGAACTCTAACTAAAACTCTAAGCTAAGACTCTAAGGTAAAACTCTTAACTAAAACTAAAGTAAAGTAGAACTCTAACAAAAACTCTAAGCTAAGACCCCAAGATAAAACTCTAAACTCTTAACTAAAACTGTACTAAACTAGAACTCTAACTAAAACTCTAAGCTAAGACTCTAAGGTAAAACTCTAAACTCTTAACTAAAACTAAATTAAACTAGAGCTCTAACTAATACTCTAAGCTAAGACTCCAAGCTAAAACTCTAAACCTTTAACTATAACTAAACTAAACTTCAACTCTTAGTAAAAGTGTAAGCTTAGACTCTAAGGTAGAACCCTAAACTAAAACTAAACTAAACTAGAACTTCAACAAAAACTCTAAGCTAAGACTCTAAGCTAAGACTCTAGGCTAAAACTCTAAACTCTTAACTAAAACTTAACTAAACAACAACTTTAACTAAAACTCTAACTAAAACTCTAAGACTCTAAACTAAAACTCTAAACTCTAAACTAGAACTCTAACAAAAAACTCTAAGCTATGACTCTAAGCTAAAACTCCAAACTCTTAACTATAGTTAAACCAAACTTCAACTCTAACTAAACTCTAAGCTAAGACTCTAAGATAAAACTCTAAACTCTTAACTAAAACTAAACTAGAACTCTAACAAAAACTCTAAGCTAAGACTCTAAGCTAAAACTCTAAACTCTTAACTACAACTAAACTAAACTAGAACTCTAACACAAACTATAAGCTATGACTCTAAGTTAAAACTCTAAACTCTTAACTAAAACTTAACCAAACTACAACTTTAAGTAAAACTCTAAGCTATGACTCTAAGCTAAAACTCTAAATTCTTAACTATAACTAAACTAAACTTCAACTCTAACTATAACTCTAAGCTAAGACTTTATGGTAAAAATCTAAACTCTTAACTAAAACTAAACTAAACTAGAACTCTAACAAAAACTCTAAGCTAAAACTCTAAGCTAAAACTCTAAACTCTTAACTAAAACTTAACTAAACTAGAACTTCAACAAAAACTCTAAGCTAAGACTCTAAGCTAAAAACTCTATACTCTTAACTAAAACTAAACTAAACTAGAACTCTAACAAAAACTCTAAGCTAAAACTCTAAACTCTTAACTATTACCAAACTAAACTTCAACTCTAACTAAAATTCTAAGCTAAGACTCTAAGCTAAAACACTAAACTCTTAACTAAAACTAAACTAAACTAGAACTTCAACAAAAACTCTAAGCTAAGACTCTAAGCTAAAACTCTAAACTCTTAACTAAAACTAAACTAAACTAGAACTCTAACTAAAACTCTAAGCTAAGTTTCTAAGGTAAAACTCCAAACTCTTAACTATAACTAAACTAAACTAGAACTCTAACAAAAACTCTAAGCTAAGACTCTAAGCTAAAACTCTAAACTCTTAACAATAACTAAACTAATCTTCAACTCTAACAAAAACTCTAAGCTACGACTCTAAGGTAAAACTCCAAACTCTTAACTAAAACTAAACTAAACTTGAACTTCAACAAAAACTCTAAGCTAAGACTCTAAGCTAAAACTCTAAACTCTTAACTAAAATTAAACTAAACTAGAACTCTAACAAAAACTCTAAGCTAAGACTCAAAGGTAAAACACTAAACTCTTAACCAAAACTAAACTAAACTAGAACTTTAAGTAAAACTCTAAGCTATGACTCTAAGATAAAACTCTAAATTCTTAGCTATAGCTAAACTAAACTTCAACTGTAACTAAAACTCTAAGCTAAGAGTCTATGGTAAAACTCTAAACTCTTAAATAAAACTAAACTAAACTAGAACTTCAACAAAAACTCTAAGCTAAGACTCTAAACTAAAAACTCTAAACTCTTAACTAAAACTAAACTAAACTAGAACTCTAACAAAAACTCTAAGCTAAGACTCTAAGACAAAACTCTAAACTCTTAACTAAAACTAAACTAAACTAGAACTCTAACTAAAACTTTAAGCTAAGACAACTAAACTAGAACTTCAACAAAAACTCTAAGCTAAGACTGTAAGCTAAAAACTCTAAACTCTTAACTAAAACTAAACTAAACTAGAACTCCAACAAAAACTCTAAGCTAAGACTCTATGCTAAAACTCTAGACTCTTAACTAAAACTAAACTAAACTAGAACTCTAATTAAAACTCTAAGTCTAAGCTAAAACTCTAAACTCTTAACTAAAACTAAACTAAACTAGAACTCTAACAAAAACTCCAAGGTAAGACTCTATGCTAAAACTCTAAACTCTTAACTTCTAAGCTAAGACTCTAAGCTAAAACTCTAAACTCTTAACTAAAACTTAACTAAACTATAACTTTAACAAAAACTCTAAGCTATGACTCTAAGCTAAAATTCTAAACTCTTAACTATAACTAAACTAAACTTCAACTCTAACTAAAACTCTAAGCTAAGACTCTAAGCTAAAATTCTAAACTCTTAACTAAAACTAAACTAAACTAAAACTCTAACTAAAGCTCTAAGCTAAGACTCTAAGCTAAAACTCTAAACTCTTAACTAAAACTAAACTAAACTAGAACTCTAACAAAAACTCTAAGCTAAGACTCTAAGCTAAAAACTCTAAAGTCTTAACTATAACTAAACTAAAATTCAACTCTAACTACAACTCTAAGCTAAGACTCTATGGTAAAACTCTAAAATTCTTAACTAAAACTAAACTAAACTAGAACTCTAACAAAAACTCTAAGCTAATAGTCTAAGCTAAAACTCTAAACTCTTAACTATTACTAAACTTCAACTCTAACTAAAACTCTAAGCTAAGACTCTAAGCTAGAACTCTAAACTCTTAACTAAAACTAAACTAAACTAGAACTTCAACAAAACTCTAAGCTAAGACTCTAAGCTAAAACTCTAAACTCTTAACTAAAATTAAACTAAACTAGAACTCTAACAAAAACTCTAAGCTAAGACTCAAAGGTAAAACACTAAACTCTTAACCAAAACTAAACTAAACTAGAACTTTAAGTAAAACTCTAAGCTATGACTCTAAGATAAAACTCTAAATTCTTAGCTATAACTAAACTAAACTTCAACTCTAACTAAAACTCTAAGCTAAGAGTCTATGGTAAAACTCTAAACTCTTAAATAAAACTAAACTAAACTAGAACTTCAACAAAAACTCTAAGCTAAGACTCTAAACTAAAAACTCAAAACTCTTAACTAAAACTAAACTAAACTAGAACTCTAACAAAAACTCTAAGCTAAGACTCTAAGACAAAACTCTAAACTCTTAACTAAAATTAAACTAAACTAGAACTCTAACTAAAACTTTAAGCTAAGACAACTAAACTAGAACTTCAACAAAACTCTAAGCTAAGACTCTAAACTAAAAACTCAAAACTCTTAACAAAAACTAAACTAAACTAGAACTCCAACAAAAACTCTAAGCTAAGACTCTATGCTAAAACTCTAGACTCTTAACTAAAACTAAACTAAACTAGAACTCTAATTAAAACTCTAAGTCTAAGCTAAAACTCCAAACTCTTAACTAAAACTAAACTAAACTAGAACTCTAACAAAAACTCTAAGGTAAGACTCTATGCTAAAACTCTAAACTCTTAACTTCTAAGCTAAGAATCTAAGGTAAAAACTCTAAACTCTTAACTAAAACTTAACTAAACTATAACTTTAACAAAAACTCTAAGCTATGACTCTAAGCTAAAATTCCAAATTCTTAACTATAACTAAACTAAACTTCAACTCGAACTAAAACTCTAAGCTAAGACTCTAAGCTAAAATTCTAAACTCTTAACTAAAACTCTAACTAAAGCTCTAAGCTAAGACTCTAAGCTAAAACTCTAAACTCTTAACTAAAACTAAACTAAACTAGAACTCTAACAAAAACTCTAAGCTAAGACTCTAAGCTAAAAGCTCTAAATTCTTAACTATAACTAAACTAAACTTCAACTCTAACTACAACTCTAAGCTAAGACTCTATGGTAAAACTCTAAAATTCTTAACTAAAACTAAACTAAACTAGAACTCTAACAAAAACTCTAAGCTAAGAGTCTAAGCTAAAACTCTAAACTCTTAACTATTACTAAACTAAACTTCAACTCTAACTAAAACTCTAAGCTAAGACTCTAAGCTAGAACTCTAAACTCTTAACTAAAACTAAACTAAACTAGAACTCTAACTAAACTCTATGCTGAGACTCTAAGGTAAAACTCTAAACTCTTAACTAAAACTAAACTAAACTAGAACTCTAACAAAAACTCTAAGCTAAGACTCTAAGCTAAGACTCTAAGCTAAAAACTCTAAACTCTTAACTATAACTAAACTAAACTAGACCTCTAACAAAAACTCTAAGCTATGACTCTAAGCTAAAACTCTAAACTCTTAACTAAAACTTAACCAAACTACAACTTTAAGTAAAACTCTAAGCTATGACTCTAAGCTAAAACTCTAAATTCTTAACTGTAACTAAACTAAATTTCAACTCTAACTAAAACTCTAAGCTAAGACTCTATGGTAAAACTCTAAACTCTTAACTAAAACTAAACTAAACTAGAACTCTAACAAAAACTCTAAGCTAAGACTCTAAGCTAAAACTCTAAACTCTTAACTATTACCAAACTAAACTTGAACTCTAACTAAAACTCTAAGCTAAGACTCTAAACTAAAACACTAAACTCTTAACTAAAACTAAACTAAACTAGAACTTCAACAAAAACTCTAAGCTAAGACTCTAAGCTAAAAACTCTAAACTCTTAACTAAAACTAAACTAAACTAGAACTCTAACAAAAACTCTAAGCTAAGACTCTAAGCTAAAACTCTAAACTCTTAACTAAAACTAAACTAAACTAGAACTCTAACTAAAACTCTAAGCTAAGCTTCTAAGGTAAAACTCCAAACTCTTAACTATAACTAAACTAAACTAGAACTCTAACAAAAACTCTAAAGTAAGACTCTAAGCTAAAACTCTAAACTCTTAACAATAACTAAACTAATCTTCAACTCTAACAAAAACTATAAACTATAACTAAACTGAACTTCAACTCTAAGCTAAGACTCTAAGCTAAAACTCTAAACTCTTAACTAAAACTTAACTAAACTATAACTTTAACAAAAACTCTAAGCTATGACTCTAAGCTAAAATTCTAAACTCTTAACTATAACTAAACTAAACTTCAACTCGAACTAAAACTCTAAGCTAAGACTCTAAGCTAAAATTCTAAACTCTTAACTAAAACTAAACTAAACTAAAACTCTAACTAAAGCTCTAAGCTAAGACTCTAAGCTAAAACTCTAAACTCTTAACTAAAACTAAACTAAACTAGAACTCTAAAAAAAACTCTAAGCTAAGACTCTAAGCTAAAAACTCTAAAGTCTTAACTATAACTAAACTAAAATTCAACTCTAACTACAACTCTAAGCTAAGACTCTATGGTAAAACTCTAAAATTCTTAACTAAAACTAAACTAAACTAGAACTCTAACAAAAACTCTAAGCTAATAGTTTAAGCTAAAACTCTAAACTCTTAACTATTACTAAACTTCAACTCTAACTAAAACTCTAAGCTAAGACTCTAAGCTAGAACTCCAAACTCTTAACTAAAACTAAACTAAACTAGAACTTCAACAAAAACTCTAAGCTAAGACTCTAAGCTAAAACTCTAAACTCTTAAATAAAATTAAACTAAACTAGAACTCTAACAAAAACTCTAAGCTAAGACTCAAAGGTAAAACACTAAACTCTTAACCAAAACTAAACTAAACTAGAACTCTAAAACTCTAAACTCTTAACTAAATTAAACTAAACTAGAACTCTAACAAAAACTCTAAGCTAAGACTCAAAGGTAAAACACTAAACTCTTAACCAAAACTAAACTAAACTAGAACTTTAAGTAAAACTCTAAGCTATGACTCTAAGCTAAAACTCTAAATTCTTAGCTATAACTAAACTAAACTTCAACTCTAACTAAAACTCTAAGCTAAGAGTCTATGGTAAAACTCTAAACTCTTAACTAAAACTAAACTAAACTAGAACTTCAACAAAAACTCTAAGCTAAGACTCTAAGCTAAAACTCTAAACTCTTAACTAAAACTAAACTAAACTAGAACTCTAACAAAAACTTTAAGCTAAGACTCTAAGATAAAACTCTAAACTCTTAACTAAAACTAAACTAAACTAGAGCTCTAACTAAAACTTTAAGCTAAGACAACTAAACTAGAACTTCAACAAAAACTCTAAGCTAAGACTGTAAGCTAAAAACTCTAAACTATTAACTAAAACTAAACTAAACTAGAACTCCAACAAAAACTCTAAGCTAAGACTCTATGCTAAAACTCTAGACTCTTAACTAAAACTAAACTAAACTAGAACTCTAATTAAAACTCTAAGTCTAAGCTAAAACTCTAAACTCTTAACTAAAACTAACCTAAAGTAGAACTCTAACAAAAACTCCAAGGTAAGACTCTATGCTAAAACTCTAAACTCTTAACTTCTAAGCTAAGACTCTAAGGTAAAAACTCTAAACTCTTAACTATAACTAAACTGAACTTCAACTCTAAGCTAAGACTCTAAGCTAAAACTCTAAACTCTTAAATAAAACTTAACTAAACTATAACTTTAACAAAAACTCTAAGCTATGACTCTAAGCTAAAATTCTAAACTCTTAACTATAAATAAACTAAACTTCAACTCGAACTAAAACTCTAAGCTAAGACTCTAAGCTAAAATTCTAAACTCTTAACTAAAACTAAACTAAACTAAAACTCTAACTAAAGCTCTAAGCTAAGACTCTAAGCTAAAACTCTAAACTCTTAACTAAAACTAAACTAAACTAGAACTCTAAAAAAAACTCTAAGCTAAGACTCTAAGCTAAAAACTCTAAAGTCTTAACTATAACTAAACTAAAATTCAACTCTAACTACAACTCTAAGCTAAGACTCTATGGTAAAACTCTAAAATTCTTAACTAAAACTAAACTAAACTAGAACTCTAACAAAAACTCTAAGCTAATAGTCTAAGCTAAAACTCTAAACTCTTAACTATTACTAAACTTCAACTCTAACTAAAACTCTAAGCTAAGACTCTAAGCTAGAACTCCAAACTCTTAACTAAAACTAAACTAAACTACAACTTCAACAAAAACTCTAAGCTAAGACTCTAAGCTAAAACTCTAAACTCTTAACTAAAATTAAACTAAACTAGAACTCTAACAAAAACTCTAAGCTAAGACTCAAAGGTAAAACACTAAACTCTTAACCAAAACTAAACTAAACTAGAACTCTAAAACTCTAAACTCTTAACTAAAATTAAACTAAACTAGAACTCTAACAAAAACTCTAAGCTAAGACTCAAAGGTAAAACACTAAACTCTTAACCAAAACTAAACTAAACTAGAACTTTAAGTAAAACTCTAAGCTATGACTCTAAGCTAAAACTCTAAATTCTTAGCTATAACTAAACTAAACTTCAACTCTAACTAAAACTCTAAGCTAAGAGTCTATGGTAAAACTCTAAACTCTTAACTAAAACTAAACTAAACTAGAACTTCAACAAAAACTCTAAGCTAAGACTCTAAGCTAAAAACTCAAAACTCTTAACTAAAACTAAACTAAACTAGAACTCTAACAAAAACTTTAAGCTAAGACTCTAAGATAAAACTCTAAACTCTTAACTAAAACTAAACTAAACTAGAGCTCTAACTAAAACTTTAAGCTAAGACAACTAAACTAGAACTTCAACAAAAACTCTAAGCTAAGACTGTAAGCTAAAAACTCTAAACTATTAACTAAAACTAAACTAAACTAGAACTCAAACAAAAACTCTAAGCTAAGACTCTATGGTAAAACTCTAAACTCTTAACTAAAACTAAACTAAACTAGAACTCTAACAAAAACTCTAAGCTAAGACTCTAAGCTAAAACTCTAAACTCTTAACTAAAACTAAACTAAACTAGAACTCTAACTAAAACTCTAAGCTAAGTTTCTAAGGTAAAACTCCAAACTCTTAACTATAACTAAACTAAACTAGAACTCTAACAAAAACTCTAAGCTAAGACTCTAAGCTAAAACTCTAAACTCTTAACAATAACTAAACTAATCTTCAACTCTAACAAAAACTCTAAGCTACGACTCTAAGGTAAAACTCCAAACTCTTAACTAAAACTAAACTAAACTTGAACTTCAACAAAAACTCTAAGCTAAGACTCTAAGCTAAAACTCTAAACTCTTAACTAAAATTAAACTAAACTAGAACTCTAACAAAAACTCTAAGCTAAGACTCAAAGGTAAAACACTAAACTCTTAACCAAAACTAAACTAAACTAGAACTTTAAGTAAAACTCTAAGCTATGACTCTAAGATAAAACTCTAAATTCTTAGCTATAGCTAAACTAAACTTCAACTCTAACTAAAACTCTAAGCTAAGAGTCTATGGTAAAACTCTAAACTCTTAAATAAAACTAAACTAAACTAGAACTTCAACAAAAACTCTAAGCTAAGACTCTAAACTAAAAACTCAAACTCTTAACTAAAACTAAACTAAACTAGAACTCTAACAAAAACTCTAAGCTAAGACTCTAAGACAAAACTCTAAACTCTTAACTAAAACTAAACTAAACTAGAACTCTAACTAAAACTTTAAGCTAAGACAACTAAACTAGAACTTCAACAAAAACTCTAAGCTAAGACTGTAAGCTAAAAACTCTAAACTCTTAACTAAAACTAAACTAAACTAGAACTCCAACAAAAACTCTAAGCTAAGACTCTATGCTAAAACTCTAGACTCTTAACTAAAACTAAACTAAACTAGAACTCTAATTAAAACTCTAAGTCTAAGCTAAAACTCTAAATTATTAACTAAAACTAAACTAAACTAGAACTCTAACAAAAACTCCAAGGTAAGACTCTATGCTAAAACTCTAAACTCTTAACTTCTAAGCTAAGACTCTAAGCTAAAACTCTAAACTCTTAACTAAAACTTAACTAAACTATAACTTTAACAAAAACTCTAAGCTATGACTCTAAGCTAAAATTCTAAACTCTTAACTATAACTAAACTAAACTTCAACTCTAACTAAAACTCTAAGCTAAGACTCTAAGCTAAAATTCTAAACTCTTAACTAAAACTAAACTAAACTAAAACTCTAACTAAAGCTCTAAGCTAAGACTCTAAGCTAAAACTCTAAACTCTTAACTAAAACTAAACTAAACTAGAACTCTAACAAAAACTCTAAGCTAAGACTCTAAGCTAAAAACTCTAAAGTCTTAACTATAACTAAACTAAAATTCAACTCTAACTACAACTCTAAGCTAAGACTCTATGGTAAAACTCTAAAATTCTTAACTAAAACTAAACTAAACTAGAACTCTAACAAAAACTCTAAGCTAATAGTCTAAGCTAAAACTCTAAACTCTTAACTATTACTAAACTTCAACTCTAACTAAAACTCTAAGCTAAGACTCTAAGCTAGAACTCTAAACTCTTAACTAAAACTAAACTAAACTAGAACTTCAACAAAACTCTAAGCTAAGACTCTAAGCTAAAACTCTAAACTCTTAACTAAAATTAAACTAAACTAGAACTCTAACAAAAACTCTAAGCTAAGACTCAAAGGTAAAACACTAAACTCTTAACCAAAACTAAACTAAACTAGAACTTTAAGTAAAACTCTAAGCTATGACTCTAAGATAAAACTCTAAATTCTTAGCTATAACTAAACTAAACTTCAACTCTAACTAAAACTCTAAGCTAAGAGTCTATGGTAAAACTCTAAACTCTTAAATAAAACTAAACTAAACTAGAACTTCAACAAAAACTCTAAGCTAAGACTCTAAACTAAAAACTCAAAACTCTTAACTAAAACTAAACCAAACTAGAACTCTAACAAAAACTCTAAGCTAAGACTCTAAGACAAAACTCTAAACTCTTAACTAAAATTAAACTAAACTAGAACTCTAACTAAAACTTTAAGCTAAGACAACTAAACTAGAACTTCAACAAAACTCTAAGCTAAGACTGTAAGCTAAAAACTCTAAACTCTTAACAAAAACTAAACTAAACTAGAACTCTAACAAAAACTCTAAGCTAAGACTCTAAGCTAAAACTCTAGACTCTTAACTAAAACTAAACTAAACTAGAACTCTAATTAAAACTCTAAGTCTAAGCTAAAACTCTAAACTCTTAACTAAAACTAAACTAAACTAGAACTCTAACAAAAACTCTAAGCTAAGACTCTAAGCTAAAACTCTAAACTCTTAACTTCTAAGCTAAGAATCTAAGGTAAAACTCTAAACTCTTAACTAAAACTTAACTAAACTATAACTTTAACAAAAACTCTAAGCTATGACTCTAAGCTAAAATTCCAAATTCTTAACTATAACTAAACTAAACTTCAACTCGAACTAAAACTCTAAGCTAAGACTCTAAGCTAAAATTCTAAACTCTTAACTAAAACTCTAACTAAAGCTCTAAGCTAAGACTCTAAGCTAAAACTCTAAACTCTTAACTAAAACTAAACTAAACTAGAACTCTAACAAAAACTCTAAGCTAAGACTCTAAGCTAAAAGCTCTAAATTCTTAACTATAACTAAACTAAACTTCAACTCTAACTACAACTCTAAGCTAAGACTCTATGGTAAAACTCTAAAATTCTTAACTAAAACTAAACTAAACTAGAACTCTAACAAAAACTCTAAGCTAAGACTCTAAGCTAAAACTCTAAACTCTTAACTATTACTAAACTAAACTTCAACTCTAACTAAAACTCTAAGCTAAGACTCTAAGCTAGAACTCTAAACTCTTAACTAAAACTAAATTAAACTAGAACTTCAACAAAAACTCTAAGCTAAGACTGTAAGCTAAAAACTCTAAACTCTTAACTAAAACTAAACTAAACTAGAACTCTAACAAAAACTCTAAGCTAAGACTCTATGCTAAAACTCTAGACTCTTAACTAAAATTAAACTAAATTAGAACTCTAATTTAAACTCTAAGTCTAAGCTAAAACTCTAAACTCTTAACTAAAACTAAACTAAACTAGAACTGTAACAAAAAATCTAAGCTAAGACTCTATGCTAAAACTCTAAACTCTTAACTAAAACTAAACTAAACTAGAACTCTAACAAAAAGTCTAAGCTAAGACTCTAAGGTAAAAACTCTAAACTCTTAACTATAACTAAACTGAACTTCAACTCTAAACTAAGACTCTAAGCTAAAACTCTAAACTCTTAACTAAAACTTAACTAAACTACAACTTTAACAAAAACTCTAAGCTATGACTCTAAGCTAAAATTCTAAACTCTTAACTATAACTAAACTAAACTTCAACTCTAACTAAAACTCTAAGCTAAGACTCTAAGCTAAAATTCTAAACTCTTAACTATAACTAAACTAAACTAGAACTCTAACTAAACTCTAAGCTAAGACTCTATGGTAAAACTCTAAACTCTTAACTAAAACTAAACTAAACTAGAACTCTAACAAAAACTCTAAGCTAAGACTCTAAGCTAAGACTCTAAGCTAAAAACTCTAAACTCTTAACTATAACTAAACTAAACTAGACCTCTAACAAAAACTCTAAGCTAAGACTCTAAGCTAAAACTCTAAACTCTTAACTAAAACTTAACCAAACTACAACTTTAAGTAAAACTCTAAGCTATGACTCTAAGCTAAAACTCTAAATTCTTAACTGTAACTAAACTAAATTTCAACTCTAACTAAAACTCTAAGCTAAGACTCTATGGTAAAACTCTAAACTCTTAACTAAAACCAAACTAAACTAGAACTCTAACAAAAACTCTAAGCTAAGACTCTAAGCTAAAACTCTAAACTCTTAACTATTACCAAACTAAACTTGAACTCTAACTAAAACTCTAAGCTAAGACTCTAAACTAAAACACTAAACTCTTAACTAAAACTAAACTAAACTAGAACTTCAACAAAAACTCTAAGCTAAGACTCTAAGCTAAAAACTCTAAACTCTTAACTAAAACTAAACTAAACTAGAACTCTAACAAAAACTCTAAGCTAAGACTCTAAGCTAAAACTCTAAACTCTTAACTAAAACTAAACTAAACTAGAACTCTAACTAAAACTCTAAGCTAAGCTTCTAAGGTAAAACTCCAAACTCTTAACTATAACTAAACTAAACTAGAACTCTAACAAAAACTCTAAAGTAAGACTCTAAGCTAAAACTCTAAACTCTTAACAATAACTAAACTAATCTTCAACTCTAACAAAAACTATAAACTATAACTAAACTGAACTTCAACTCTAAGCTAAGACTCTAAGCTAAAACTCTAAACTCTTAACTAAAACTTAACTAAACTATAACTTTAACAAAAACTCTAAGCTATGACTCTAAGCTAAAATTCTAAACTCTTAACTATAACTAAACTAAACTTCAACTCGAACTAAAACTCTAAGCTAAGACTCTAAGCTAAAATTCTAAACTCTTAACTAAAACTAAACTAAACTAAAACTCTAACTAAAGCTCTAAGCTAAGACTCTAAGCTAAAACTCTAAACTCTTAACTAAAACTAAACTAAACTAGAACTCTAAAAAAAACTCTAAGCTAAGACTCTAAGCTAAAAACTCTAAAGTCTTAACTATAACTAAACTAAAATTCAACTCTAACTACAACTCTAAGCTAAGACTCTATGGTAAAACTCTAAAATTCTTAACTAAAACTAAACTAAACTAGAACTCTAACAAAAACTCTAAGCTAATAGTTTAAGCTAAAACTCTAAACTCTTAACTATTACTAAACTTCAACTCTAACTAAAACTCTAAGCTAAGACTCTAAGCTAGAACTCCAAACTCTTAACTAAAACTAAACTAAACTAGAACTTCAACAAAAACTCTAAGCTAAGACTCTAAGCTAAAACTCTAAACTCTTAACTAAAATTAAACTAAACTAGAACTCTAACAAAAACTCTAAGCTAAGACTCAAAGGTAAAACACTAAACTCTTAACCAAAACTAAACTAAACTAGAACTCTAAAACTCTAAACTCTTAACTAAAATTAAACTAAACTAGAACTCTAACAAAAACTCTAAGCTAAGACTCAAAGGTAAAACACTAAACTCTTAACCAAAACTAAACTAAACTAGAACTTTAAGTAAAACTCTAAGCTATGACTCTAAGCTAAACTCTAAATTCTTAGCTATAACTAAACTAAACTTCAACTCTAACTAAAACTCTAAGCTAAGAGTCTATGGTAAAACTCTAAACTCTTAACTAAAACTAAACTAAACTAGAACTTCAACAAAAACTCTAAGCTAAGACTCTAAGCTAAAAACTCTAAACTCTTAACTAAAACTAAACTAAACTAGAACTCTAACAAAAACTCTAAGCTAAGACTCTAAGATAAAACTCTAAACTCTTAACTAAAACTAAACTAAACTAGAGCTCTAACTAAAACTTTAAGCTAAGACAACTAAACTAGAACTTCAACAAAAACTCTAAGCTAAGACTGTAAGCTAAAAACTCTAAACTATTAACTAAAACTAAACTAAACTAGAACTCCAACAAAAACTCTAAGCTAAGACTCTATGCTAAAACTCTAGACTCTTAACTAAAACTAAACTAAACTAGAACTCTAATTAAAACTCTAAGTCTAAGCTAAAACTCTAAACTCTTAACTAAAACTAACCTAAAGTAGAACTCTAACAAAAACTCCAAGGTAAGACTCTATGCTAAAACTCTAAACTCTTAACTTCTAAGCTAAGACTCTAAGGTAAAAACTCTAAACTCTTAACTATAACTAAACTGAACTTCAACTCTAAGCTAAGACTCTAAGCTAAAACTCTAAACTCTTAAATAAAACTTAACTAAACTATAACTTTAACAAAAACTCTAAGCTATGACTCTAAGCTAAAATTCTAAACTCTTAACTATAAATAAACTAAACTTCAACTCGAACTAAAACTCTAAGCTAAGACTCTAAGCTAAAATTCTAAACTCTTAACTAAAACTAAACTAAACTAAAACTCTAACTAAAGCTCTAAGCTAAGACTCTAAGCTAAAACTCTAAACTCTTAACTAAAACTAAACTAAACTAGAACTCTAAAAAAAACTCTAAGCTAAGACTCTAAGCTAAAAACTCTAAAGTCTTAACTATAACTAAACTAAAATTCAACTCTAACTACAACTCTAAGCTAAGACTCTATGGTAAAACTCTAAAATTCTTAACTAAAACTAAACTAAACTAGAACTCTAACAAAAACTCTAAGCTAATAGTCTAAGCTAAAACTCTAAACTCTTAACTATTACTAAACTTCAACTCTAACTAAAACTCTAAGCTAAGACTCTAAGCTAGAACTCCAAACTCTTAACTAAAACTAAACTAAACTACAACTTCAACAAAAACTCTAAGCTAAGACTCTAAGCTAAAACTCTAAACTCTTAACTAAAATTAAACTAAACTAGAACTCTAACAAAAACTCTAAGCTAAGACTCAAAGGTAAAACACTAAACTCTTAACCAAAACTAAACTAAACTAGAACTCTAAAACTCTAAACTCTTAACTAAAATTAAACTAAACTAGAACTCTAACAAAAACTCTAAGCTAAGACTCAAAGGTAAAACACTAAACTCTTAACCAAAACTAAACTAAACTAGAACTTTAAGTAAAACTCTAAGCTATGACTCTAAGCTAAAACTCTAAATTCTTAGCTATAACTAAACTAAACTTCAACTCTAACTAAAACTCTAAGCTAAGAGTCTATGGTAAAACTCTAAACTCTTAACTAAAACTAAACTAAACTAGAACTTCAACAAAAACTCTAAGCTAAGACTCTAAGCTAAAAACTCTAAACTCTTAACTAAAACTAAACTAAACTAGAACTCTAACAAAAACTCTAAGCTAAGACTCTAAGATAAAACTCTAAACTCTTAACTAAAACTAAACTAAACTAGAGCTCTAACTAAAACTTTAAGCTAAGACAACTAAACTAGAACTTCAACAAAAACTCTAAGCTAAGACTGTAAGCTAAAAACTCTAAACTATTAACTAAAACTAAACTAAACTAGAACTCAAACAAAAACTCTAAGCTAAGACTCTATGCTAAAACTCTAGACTCTTAACTAAAACTAAACTAAACTAGAACTCTAATTAAAACTCTAAGTCTAAGCTAAAACTCTAAACTCTTAACTAAAACTAAACAAAAGTAGAACTCTAACAAAAACTCCAAGGTAAGACTCTATGCTAAAACTCTAAACTCTTAACTTCTAAGCTAAGACTCTAAGGTAAAAACTCTAAACTCTTAACTATAACTAAACTGAACTTCAACTCTAAGCTAAGACTCTAAGCTAAAACTCTAAACTCTTAAATAAAACTTAACTAAACTATAACTTTAACAAAAACTCTAAGCTATGACTCTAAGCTAAAATTCTAAACTCTTAACTATAACTAAACTAAACTTCAACTCTAACTAAAACTCTAAGCTAAGACTCTAAGCTAAAATTCTAAACTCTTAAATAAAACTAAACTAAACTAAAACTCTAACTAAAGCTCTAAGCTAAGACTCTAAGCTAAAACTCTAAACTCTTAACTAAAACTAAACTAAACTAGAACTTTAACAAAAACTCTAAGCTAAGACTCTAAGCTAAAACTCTAAAGTCTTAACTATAACTAAACTAAAATTCAACTCTAACTACAACTCTAAGCTAAGACTCTATGGTAAAACTCTAAAATTCTTAACTAAAACTAAACTAAACTAGAACTCTAACAAAAACTCTAAGCTAATAGTCTAAGCTAAAACTCTAAACTCTTAACTATTACTAAACTTCAACTCTAACTAAAACTCTAAGCTAAGACTCTAAGCTAGAACTATAAACTCTTAACTAAAACTAAACTAAACTAGAACTTCAACAAAAACTCTAAGCTAAGACTCTATGCTAAAACTCTAGACTCTTAACTAAAATTAAACTAAACTAGAACTCTAATTAAAACTTTAAGTCTAAGCTAAAACTCTAAACTCTTAACTAAAACTTAACTAAACTATAACTTTAACAAAAACTCTAAGCTATGACTCTAAGCTAAAATTATAAACTCTTAACTATGACTAAACTAAACTTCAACTCTAACTAAAACTCTAAGCTAAGACTCTAAGCTAAAATTCTAAACTCTTAACTAAAACTAAACTAAACTAAAACTCTAACTAAAGCTCTAAGCAAAGACTCTAAGCTAAAACTCTAAACTCTTAACTAAAACTAAACTAAACTAGAACTCTAACAAAAACTCTAAGCTAATACTCTAAGCTAAAACTCTAAAATCTTAACTCTTACTAAACTAAACTAGAAATCTAGCTAAAATTCTAAGCTAAGACTCTAGGCTAAAACTCTAAACTCTTAACTAAAACTAAACTAAACTAGAACTTCAACAAAAACTCTAAGCTAAGACTCTAAGCTAAAAACTCTAAACTCTTAACTAAAACTAAACTAAACTAGAACTCTAACAAAAACTCTAAGCTAAGACTCTAAGCTAAAACTCTATGCCAATGGGTTAAAGAAAAAACCGGATAAATGTTGGATAATTTCTAAGTCTAAATAATTCAGTCCGAAAAAACAAAAAAAAATCAAAAAAGGGAGGGAGGAATGGAGGGGCTCGGAGGCCTTTTGGGGCCCGGGGGGTCCCGGGGGTCTTTGGGGGACCCGGTGGGCCTTTGGAGGCCCGGGGACCCTTTGGGGGCCTTTGGGGTCCGGGGGCTCTTTGGGGGCCCGGGGGCCCTTTAGGGGCCCGGGGGGCCACTGGGGGACCGGGGGCCTTTGGGGGCCAGGGGGTTCCTTCTGGGTTGGGGTAGGGGGGCCGGGGTCCTTTGGGGTTGGGGTAGAGGGGTTGTTGGGGTAGGGGACCTCACAACACTGTTCAAATTGAACTTGTGTATTATAACGACCACAGAGTTTCACCCTCAAATCCTCTTCTAAATCATCTTCTAAAATACCTCAAACGGTTTTGCTTAAATCATCTTCTAAAATGTCTCAAAATGGTTTCGCCCAAATAATCCCTAAACGTAATTTCTGCGTGTTCCTTTTGTTTTAACATCCTTGCGCTGTCACATTTGAAATTCCTAGGAAACCCTTTCCCGCGTTAATCTCTTCATCTCTAAAATCAATATATCTCTTCCCCACCGTTAATGCGCATGTGCAAACTTCGCCCGGAGACAATTCTCCTGGACGAACACCAACAAATCAATTTCTCGGAAATTCTCTCCCCTCGATTACGCAATCAATTTACCGGAAACTGTCAGCGTTAGACTCAATTGTAGATGGCAGCACGGTGTTCTCGTCGTATTCAATAAGGAGGGTCTACTCTTTTGTTTAATGAGCAAGGTGTTGGGAAGGGGGCAGTTCCCCTTATATACCGGGTAATTTCAATTTGTTTCAAGTTTTAAACTTGATCCTTACTTTAGTTGAAAACTTTTTCTAATTCTTTAATTACATTTCATGAAACTGTGAAGTTTTATGAATGCAACACTTCTGGTAACGCAGAAAAAAACCATCAATATTTCAATGATCTCTGTTTGGATTTTGATGGGCAATCAAACAGTTCGTGGTAACGAACTGTAAGTAAGGAGCAACCCGGCCCAATAGTAACCGAAAATCTATAAAATAAAGGTACGAGCCTTAGAAAATTTGTCTGATTTTCCAAAAAAGGGAGTAAAGAGCCCTAGAAGTCATAGAGCTTTAATGAAAATCATTCCATTGGATTCAGCGTATCAAAGTACTCAACTGTCAAGTTTTCAAGCTCATATCCTCAAAAATGTGGAATTTTTTTATTTTTGCCAGAAGAAAGATCCCGGATTCGTGTTTATTGTTTTTTTTTCCCAAGGAGTCATCGTATCGACCCAGTGAGCCTAGAACATCGGGAGAGGACTCATTCTAACGAAAACGAAAAGTTTTAGTGCCCTTTTTAAGTGACCCAAAAATTGGAGGGCAACTATGCCCCCTCCCACACCACTTTTTTCCCAAAATCATCCGATAAAAATTCTGAGATAGCTTTTTTGTTCAGCATAGTTGAAAAACCCAATATCTATGTCTTTGGAAATACAATAGCCCCCTACAGCCCCTGAGAAAAGGTTTGCAAGTTATTAAATTTGCCCATTGTATGCGTTTAATATTTGTTATTGGGAAGTATGCATACATTTTCGGTTGGGAAGGGGAGGATAAATTTTCTTCTGGGAGGGTTTTGCACGGGGAGAATTTTCTACGGAAAGGAAAGTTTTCAGGGGATACCCTTTTCAGGGGAAATTTTACGCTCGGTGAATTTGCCAGAGTTCCTAAAAGAAATTTCTCTGTATGTCTTGCTTTCTCTTTACCGATTCAATTTTACGCGAGGAAATGTTAAAGGTAATTGCCCGGGGTAAATTTTCGCCAGGATTGAATTGTCCAGAGGACATTTCTGTGGGCAGGGGGATTTTTCCGTGGAGGTGGAGCTAGATATCGTAGCGTTATTAAAAAACGATCAGAAATTAAATAAAAATAAGTTCTTCAACTGAAAGTAAGGAACAACCTTAAAACTTAAAACGAACAGAAGTTGTTACGTATTTGAGGAGTGTTGCCCCATCCTCAACGCCTCTTTCTTTACGCTAAAGTTTACTTTCGTCCCAATTCTTTAAAACCGACTCCTGAAACCACAAGGGTCGTTTAATTAGAACAATAAGTAGTTTTTTTTTAAAGTGCCAAAATACTGTAGCGTGAAGAGCGAAGTGTTGAGGAGCAGGCAACCCCACCTCATATACGTAATAATTTCTGTTCGTTTTAAGTTTCAATGTTGCTCCTTACTTTTAGATGATTTTTTTTTCTTTTTTATTTAACGATGCTTAGAGACAACCATTTTTCTAAAGGCAATGGATAAAGTATGTCAATTAAAGTAAAATAATATAAAAATGAAAAAGTAAGTAATTACAAAAAATACACAAAACAATAGCCTACTTACAAAAACTAAGATATTAACTCCCAGCATTCAGTTTTGTTGAGCAATACCGAAGTGTTGGACGGATATTTTTATTAACAATATCGACAGTTTGAACTTGGTTATCAAGCACCAAAATATTTAATGCCTTTGGATTCAGCGTTTGTAAAGACACGTTATCAAAATAGTTGGTTCAAAGTAAAACATTTTTTTTTTTTTTTTTTTTTTTTTTTTTTTTTTTTTTTTTTTTTTTTTAAATAAATAAGGGTTTATTCATCAACCAAAAATAAGAAAATCCAGAAGCTAAGCTTGTAAAGGAGATCACTACCCCAACTAGGCCTAAACAAAAAAGTACGAACAAAAAAATAATAATGAAAAAAAAAAAAAAACCTATCACATAAAAATAACTAATAAGCGACTATACCACCCCTATTCTTTATTATCTCATCAATTCTCAATATTCAACATATTTATCCTTGTCCTTCTCAATCCATCAACCAAACACAAAAAAAAAAACAAAAAAAAACATTAGCAAACTAAAGGCAAAAGAGACCGGAGAACTGGCTCACTCACTCCCATATACCCTATAACAATGTTCTTTTAACAGACTTCTAAATTCAGAAACATCCGTCACCTTCTTTATCCCGTCTGGCAGACTATTCCAAGCACGAGGGCTAACATGGCGGATACAAAACATTGACCTAGTTGTCACAGGCTTAGGTAGTCTGAATTCATTCGAAAGTCTTAAACTAAAAGAATGAAAACTAGAAACAGGCAAAAAAAAATCTTGAAAGCAAATTGGTAGCATTTTATTCTGATGTTTAAACATAAAAAGAGCATTATAAAACTTAATCAATCCAAATAGTGGAACAATATGTAGTTCAGCGTACCTTGCTCAAACCGAGGAACGCTTATCATCTACAGTAAGTACTCTTACAGTTTTATTCTGTAATACTCTAATCTGCGATAAATGACCCACAAACGTTGAAGATCAAGCCAAAATACAATAAATCAAATACGGATGAATAAGGGAGAAATAAAGCATTCTGAGAACCAGTCTAGGGAAAGTACGCTTTAGCTTCCTTATAATTCCCGAATTTCGGGCAGCTCTAGCTGCAATTTGATTAATATGGTCTTTGAAACTCAAGCACTCATCCACTATCACTCCAAGAAACTTCACTGCTCTGACACGTTCTATAGCATTCCCATCAAGTTCTAGTTTCTCTATCCAGGGAGAGTAATTTACACTTCTCCCGTAAATCACAAATTGACTTTTCTTATGGCTTAATTTAAGTTTATTAACTCTCATCCATTTCTCTATTTGTTCCATTCCTTTTTTCAGAACTAGTAGAAGTTCTCTTTCTGTCCTCGCAGCAACTGTAAAATGTGTATCGTCAGCAAAACTAGGAATTATAATTCTGTTACCGCGATCCCCTTTATCCGAAATATTTATATCTTCAATGCACCGGTAAATAGCATTTATATAAATTGAAAATAAAAGAGGTCCCAAAACTGACCCTTGAGGAACGCCTGCCTTGACTCTCTGCGGGCTAGAGGTCTCACTTTCGATTTGAACAATCTGCATACGTTCACTCAGGAAGGATCTAACAAGTTCCAAAAATTTTCCACGGATACCACAATTATCTAACTTCTTTACTAAAATTTCATTATCCACACAATCAAATGCTTTCATTATGTCAAGGAAAATGGATGCCACTTTAAGACCACGATCTAAATGATCATTAACAATTGTCGTGAAAAAGATCACTGCTTGCTCAGTTGACATTCCTTTGCTAAATCCAAACTGACTAGATCGAAAAAAAGACCTAGGTTCTAGGAAATTAACTATTCTTACATTTATTAGTCTCTCTATTATTCTAGAAATAACAGGAAGAAGCGAAATAGGCCTATAATTATCTAAATTCTCACTATCACCCCCTTTAAAAAGCGGTTTCACTTTCGCAATCTTCAGACAATCGGGGAAAATACCTGACTTAAAACACTCATTTATTAGCATTACCAACTGACTAGAAACAACAGGATAAATAACACGGAAAGCTTTCACAGTCATGAGATCCGATCCTGCTGCACTGTTTTTCATATTTTTAACCACTTCACACAACTCACTTAATTTAACCGGCTTTAAATAAGCAGATACTTCGCTCTTGTCAGGCAGGAATTGTGTAAAATCGCCATCCTCAGCCAGGACTGGGATACTGGATCCTACATTAAGGCCCACATTAGAGAAATGCTCACAAACTGAATTGCAACTCACACTGTCCGGAAGCTCCGAGGGAGACCGACTAGGGCTCGTTACAGACTTTATAAGTTTCCAAGTCTCGCCTGGATTTCCCTCAGCTTCTTTAAACTTGAAAACAAAATAATCCGTTTTAGATTTGCGAAGGAGACAATTTAGCATGTTATTATATGCTTCATAATCATCCCTAGTAGTTGTCCCTTTATTTTGGATCAATTCCTTATATAAATGGTTTCGCCTTCTCATACTTAAGAGTAGACTCTTAGTAATCCATGGTTTCTTTGCTGATCCATATCTGTAAACTCTTTTAGGTTTAACACATTTCTGAAGTAAACCTGTTAATTTCCCGTAACATTTTTCAAATTTCCGATTGATATCATATTCCTCTGGTAAAAAATTGAATTCAGTCTTATCAACTTCTAATTTAAAACGGGCAACAACCTCAGAATCAATAATAGGCCTAATGACATTACAACGATGTCCCTTATTCAACTGTAGGACTTGCGGTACTGTTATCATTACTCCAAAATGATCTGAAAAACTATTAACCACAACAGCAGGTGACTTATATTCAGTATTTACAAATATATTATCCAATATTGACGCAGAATTCTCAGTAATTCTTGTACAGATATTTATAGTAGGCTTCAGCCCGTAGCTAAGCATCATATCCAGAAACTCCTTAACTCTCTGACTAGAATGTAGACTTTTCAAATCAATATTGAAGTCACCACACACAAAACACGGCTGTCTTGTTCCACTCAACAGGTCCAGTTGCTCTTCTAACAGACTCAGAAATTCAACGAGGCTACTAGACGGAGGTCGATAAATAATAGCAAGAACACATTTAAAATTTTGCTTAGATACTTTCACAACCATCGACTCAAACACCATTTCCTTATGTTTAGTAAGGGAAGGCATCGGCAAGACATTAAGATCACTCTTGATATATGCCGCTAAACCTCCATGTTGGTGCAGCTCCCTGTTTTTTAAAACCAGTTGGTAATTAGGAACATCTAATAGGGATGACGTATGAGACTTCAACCATGTCTCAGTCAGGGCCAAAACCTGTAAACCTTGAGTCTGCAGAACTTCCTCCAGGTACTGAAAAGAAGTACTAATACCTTGGCAGTTTAAGTGAAAAACCGAAAAATCACTCGGGTCATAATCATTATTCAAATCCTGAAGGAACTTATAACGGGCTTTCAAATATTCCTCACCAACACCATTACTACCAAATTCACGATGGAGTACCCCACCCCCAATATCTTCAATCCTGAGTGAATCATTATCCAGCCTCTTCAACCTATTCCACTCTAAATTAACCATTATCAAAAATCATTTTGTGACGGATATGAGAAGGAAAAGGTTCTGTTAACGTACACTTATCATTTTCATCATTCGTTGAGTTGGTATCATCGCTTCCACACTTCGATCGTAAACAAAAAAAAGAAACATAAATATCTTCATAAAATCCAAAAAACACTACAACTGTTTCCAGGCCTAGTATCACTGAAAGCCAAGACCAATCCATAAGAACTCCATACACAACCCGGTACGCTCCGCACCGCGCAATACATTATACACCATTAATACTTTTTTCTCATATTATTTTTTTATTTTATTCCATCCACAACATTTTTTTTTTTTTTTAAGAAGAAAAAAAACACGAGACAACATTACTTCATACCAATATGCTATCACAAAAAAAAAGAAAAAAGAAAAAAACGCAACAAAATAATAACTTAAAACCATATTAAACTAAAATAATTAATATAAATATAAATATGACAACCCGCTTAGCATTGCGTAGGCCCACATCGAGGATTTATCGGCACTGACAATTCAGGAATCACGTCATTCACGGAGAAAAAAACACGCAGGCCATTTGGCAGATCAAAACAAAGGAGAGGTGGAACCGATTTTGTTACCCATGCTTGAATACCACAATCAGCGAGCTTTGATCTTTTTTCAATCAGCCGTTTTCTAATATCTCTCACTGCCGTCGGAGCATCATCACTAAGATAAATATCTTTATGACCGCAAACAGTCTTTCCTTTAAGTTTTTTACTCTGTTTCAGAATCGTTATTTTTTCTTCTTTAGACCGAACAGTAACTTTAAAATATCTACGCTCTTTTTTCACTTCTGTAACAGCAAATTCTGGGGTCTCGTTTACACCTAGTCCTTCTTCACAAACAGTTTTGAAAGTCTCTTTAGCTTCCTCTTTATCATCGCAAGGTACATTCCAAACCACTATATTTTTCTCATTCATTCTATACTCGCAATGCATTATCCGATTTTTCAACTGATTATTTTCTTAACGGAGAAACACTGACTCAGATGTAACAACATTAATACATTTATTATTTCATTCTCAGTAGCCGCCACATGGGTCTGGATCGTCGAAAATTGCTGCGATTGGCCAGATAGAGCTTCCTCAAGCGATTTGACCCGGGTTTCCAGAGATTTGAACTGGTCCGTGATACCGTCAAGCTTTTTTCCATTGTCTTTCCCTATAGTTAGAATTTCAGAAAAGCTCCGAGCCAGCGTCGGAATTGACAAAGTCTCTCCATCCTTAGGTGAAGATGACGAATAATCATTTTGATCCTCTTCGAATGAAACTTCTTTACGGTTTCTTTTATTTTGCCCCATGAATAAGCAGCAATTAAAAAATGGACAAATAGTCTTACCGCAGCCGGCAACGATTGTTTATCCACGATGTTGCTAGCGTGCAGTGCTTTTAGCAGTTTGGCACGGCAAACACCTTTTCCAACGTCGGTAATCAAAGGCTCTGTCTATAATGACTAAAATCCAATCCTCATTTACTCCATGCAATTCTTCAGTTCAAAGCAATAATCACACACCAAAAAATTTTCTTTCATCAATTCAAAACATTAATCTCACAAGCTATTTCACTCTTCAGCCAAAACTACCGCAGGCACGGAGCGCCTAAGGTGTTACTCGTTCGGGGAATGAATCATGACTGAAATAAGAATAAGATCATGACTGAAATAAAAATAAGATTAAGAAATTCAAATAAAATTTTATAATTCAATATTTTTAATTTAATTTGGAATACAAAAAAAACAATGTATTTGCGACCTTTAAGCTTTATAACTGTAAAAAATTAAAAAAATTTCAAAGCAACAACTAGATAAATACAATTATTCCTGAAAATAAATAAAAATAATAAAATACAAAAACGTATATGTTCAGAAGGGAAATGCAGAAATTCCCAGCATTCCTTTCAGAGGAAACATTTCTGATTATAGTGGCTTCATATAACAGCTCATGGGTACTCTTGCAATGCAAGCAAAAGTTTACGGCATATTTTTACCCAAATTGCCCCTTTAAGTTGTTTTCCTTTTGTTTTCTTTAATTATACACATTTTCTTGTGTATTAACAACTACACTAATTACTAATAAACAAATACATATTTAGGATCACCATAAAAAGCTAATTCTTTGATTTAGTGTTATCAATAGTAAGGATCTTATATTTTCTTTATTGACAAGGATTGTGATTTACTTATCATTCATTGCTACGAAGAATTTCATTTTTTTTTGTTACTCCAACCAAATCATATAGAAAAAATGGGTACTTGGGCATTTAGTACACACTCGAGAATTTGAATCTACAATTCAAACAAAAATCTATTTATGCCTGTCAGCATTCAAGAAAAATTAGCTTTGGCTCAGTTGAAATCTACGTTATAAGTATACTTTTTATTAAATATTAAATACATAGTGATGGCATTTTGGCTGGGTAAGGTTATGTAACTGCATAATAAAAAAAATATATACCAAATTATGATGAAAATACAATAATTTAGTAACAAAATTAAGGAAACTACAACAAAGAATTATGGTTGGGGGGGGGAGCGCACAAAAAGCTATATTAAATGCCTAACCTAACCATAATTTTGTTTCCATTAGTTTCCATAATTTCGTTACAAAAGTATTGTATTTCATCACAATTTGGTATATTTCATTATAATTAACCTAATTTCACTTTTTGAGTGTGTACTGAATACCACAAAAATACCAAAAAATGTTTGTGGAAAACTGAAAGGGATCACTCAGTCAGAAATAAGAACTTATATTTTCCTTATTAGGGTCAAAATTTATTGGCAGGCAGCCAACAATGGGGCAGCACATCTTTTTCCTATGATTTTCCCCTATTCTGCTCTCTTTACTTTGGTTTCCTTGTAATTACTTTATAGTCCCAAATCTTCAGGGGGAGGGGCCATGGCCAAAAACTTAAAAAAAAAATGCGTAGAAAATTAGTTTATAATCATTTTTGTTACGTTTCTACGAGGCGGTCAAATCGTCAAATCCCCCACCCCCCCCCCCCTTGGATACGGCCTTTATAGACAGTGATAATTCATAAAAAAATACTGGATATTTTGATTACATACGCAGTGACCGTCATCAGCAGAAATACTAAAATAAACAATTAAAAACAACAATTTATATACAAAATCAAACAACTACATATAGTTCAATAACTTTATTTTTTTCAAAGCAATACCGGAAGTGATTCTCATTAACCTTCCTGGTTCCGATTCGTTAGCATTATTTGAACTGAAAATTGGACAGAGGTTAATCATTGGCATTGGGTGAAATGATCTTTACTCCACTTGACTTTAATAAATTATCGTAAATAGGGTTCAACCCAAATTACCCGTGTCTCTTTTATAGCCATGTTCTTGAATAAAATTTTCTTAATTTCAATGGTTTCCCAAACATTTTGCTTTAGACTCCGGTACCTAGAAATCAAAGAGACATCATCGAACAAAATAAAATGGTCCGAAAAATCAAAATATGTTCCGATAGAGCTGAAGCGAAATCTTCAGATTTGGAATTTTTCTTTAAAGCTGACGAAATAGTCTTGATACTGTGGCCTTCGAAATTATCTACAATTTTGGAGCAATTAAGTTTTCGTCTCCTCCGTTATTCTTAAGAATAAACATAAAAAAAATCTTGTCAAAAGATAAGTGCGTTGCATCGTCATATTTTCAAGGGACGAAACCGATTGGAATTCAGCCTAAAAGACTTTCAACACGTCGAGTGACCCCGTAGCCCCAGATAGTATCAGAAGTCATTTTAACCAGAACAGTAGAAAGTCTTAAAAATGGGCTTTTGGGAAAAAACGATTCTTGCGGCCTTAAATAAATAATGTAAACATATTGCTAAGCGCAGGTTTTGAAAATAGATTTTGATTTCCAACAAACTTGTTTCATAAGGGTTTCGGAGCTTGTGGATCTGTAAATTGAAGATAATATTGTGATGTAGGTTTCCAATGTATATGACTCGAGGGACTAAAATGGGATCTTTAAGCCTATGCCTCCCCAATATACCCTCTCCCATGCAACCACTAGATTCGCAAATAGACATATTCTCTCTTGTCATACTGTTGACACTTCACAGAAGTTTAGGGTAATAACCCAAATGTTTAAATGTGTTAATAATTGATAATTTTCCGAAATCGATAGAGGTTTCCTAAGTGATATTCAATTTTCACCCAAAATCCGTTCAAGGATGTTGAATTTGTTGGGTACATATATGATGCTAATATTACAATATGGAATTCTGAAATGACAATATTTTCGGTCAGTATTTGCTAAATGTATTTGAGCTTTATAAAACTTAGCATTTAAGTACTCACAGGAGGTTGGTTACAGATATGGGTTTCAATATTGAAGCAAAAAAATCATTGTGCAGCTATTACAGCCACGATCACTCCTACTGTATCTCTTCTCTCTATTAACATAACGTGTTTTTACTGAAAGTTGGCTTAACCACTATATTTTTTTCTGTTTATTCAAAAACCCGTCATGCAAAAGAAGAAGACGGATCAATAATAATAAAAAAAGGAAAATATATTAGACAGAAATATGAACACTTCAGAGTTATTATTTAATAATTTTGAGGTTGTTGGTTTCAAATACCTTAATTCCATAACTCTACCGTAATTTTTTTCTTTACCTTCGTATAGTTTTATTTGTCGCCGAACAAGTTCCAGATTCTGGATAGAAAACCAATACTGTCAATGTTTTCAACCTTTACTGCTTTTCATATCTTCTTTCTCATTGCTTTCCGCGTCTTCTTTCTAATTACTTTTCATATTTTCTTCCTTATTATTTTACCTATCGTTTTCCTTTTTGCTCTTAGTATCTATTTTGACACCGTTTTCCACGTCCCTTTTCATCTTTCTGTTCATATTGTTAAACGAGCTGTATTCTACACTTTTTCTTCTCGAAAACACCTTAAAATGTTTGAAATCCCAACCTCCCTTTTTTAGAAGTATTAGTTTTATTTCTAACTTTGACTAATGCTTTACATCTGTGCCTAGCTGCTTCTTTGGAATTATTTTACAAAGGCCAAATATGTTGTAACTTGAAATAATGTCATCTCGATCCAAATCGAAAACTTGAAAAACATAATAAGCACCTGGGGACAAGATTGTACCATATAGAAACTTAAATTCATGCAAAACAAAAGCATTGTTTTTATCCTTATCAAATGTTGACAATACATGTCCCATAAGAGGAGGTTTAGCCCAGTTATGACCTCTTCCAACGTTATATTTCCTTCTGTTGATGCATCCATTTGCTTAAATGCATCTTCTGATACGATTTGCAGCGGTAGCTAGCAACCTAGTAAGAGACGATCACGTCTCATACTAAGAGACAAAACAGCCAATAGCTTTTAAGAATAGTGTCAAATCGAAACACAAAGTATACTGTTTACTTGTATACTTGTACAAGTATACAAAGTATACTTGTCTGAAACCCCTATAAAGGAAACTTGCAGTTTTTTGGCTTGAACAACAAAGAAAATGTATTGGCTTGAAAAATAAGATAGGTGGCATGAACTACGATATTCTGCATCGAAGGTATCTTTTTCCAATTTTTTCTCCGCAGCTAGCGGGGCACTGGAACATCATAGAGAGCTATTTGATGGCTTATTTTAAAGGAAATTGCTACATCAAGTGCCTTTTGTAATTAATTTTTTTTTTTAAATAAAGTCGATTTTTAAGAAGAACTGTATTTTCGTACAAAACTTTTCAGGTTGCAGTGATAGCTAACGACCTATAAAGAGAGGACCATGTCCCACAGTAAAAACTACAATAAACCATAACTTCTAAAAATAGAGTCAGGTCAAAACAGAAAGAACGCTATTAAAAATATCTTATCCAAACCCCTTTATAGGAAACTTAGCGTCCCTTGGCTTGAACAACAAGGAAAATCTATTGGCTTGAAAAACAAGAAAAGTGCCTGCAATCACGATATTTTGCATCGAATGCATCTTTTTTTCCGATTTTTCTTCCACAGCTAGCGGGGCACTGGAAAATCATAGAGTAGACGTTTAATGGCTCGTTTCAAAGAAAATCTACATTTAGTGCCTTTTGTAATTAAAAGAACGTTTTTGAATTTCTATTCCCTTTGTAGTTGAATGGTAGAACAACTGTTTTTATCAGTATTAAAGCTCGAACCAATGTGTTTGTACTTATCTTGGAGAGGCTCAAAAGTTGAAGAGCATCCTTGGAAAGTGCAGGAATAGTTCGGTAAGTCATCCGTAAACGTAACTAACGAAAGATCAACTCCTTTGAAGATAAATGTACAGTTCAACTTATCCTGAGCACCGGTAAAAAAATTATTAAACAAAACTGGAGAGGTCAGAGATCCTTGGCATACACCTTTCTAAATCGGAAATAGTTGACTACCCTCTTTAATTCCAGCCTTCAGATTTCTATACATGTATCTTGAACAAGTAATTATCGCAGCATCAGTAGCTTTCAAATAGGCCTCAAGCAAAACCTGTGAAAATATACAAGAGTCAAAGGCTCTTGCAACATCAAATGCACAAAAGACTAAGAAATCACCTCTTTCTTCAATATCCTTCAGCACATTTATAAGCAGAAAGAGAGCGTGCTCTCTACCTAAGCCTCACTGGTACCCAAACTGACGAGGAGGGGCGGAGAAATTTTCTTCAATGTCTTCTGTTTTGCCTTTTTAAGGACAGGAGTTATATACTCGACACAAAATTGCAAAGAGACTACAACAAAGACAAGGATCGTCTGAAACAGTAGTGCTAAACGTTTGCTCGATTAAAGAGTCTGCAAGTTGCAGGTGCCTAGCTGAAATAGAACCAACATCAGATGAAGATTTTTTATTTAATTTCGGAAGCAAAGAGTGAACAGCACTTGGCGACACAAACAGGAAGGATTTCGTCTTATTTGAAAGAAGAAGCTCAAGCTGTTTTTCAAAAAAATCCTGCGTGCTTTGGTTGGGAGCACTGAACTCCCTCGCGAAATATTCAACCCACTTCTTTTCAGGCACACTAGCACTCTGGAACCTGGTAGGCTTGCTATTCTTCCAGAGTTTGGAGGGGTCTTCTGCAATACGGATTATATTTTTCAAGATCAGTATTTACTTATGGCTTTTCAATTCCTTGTTAAATTTCAGTTTCGTACGGAGCCTCAAGTCATTTACTAAGACATCTCTCGGACGGCCACAGTCGTTCCAAACAGAAAGCCATAGCTTGGCTGAATTACACGCACTCACTGGATATTCTTTTTTTACCAATCTTCAAGCTGAGACTTTTTACGAACATATCGAAGAGGAACGGCGCTTATTTCAGCACATTTCAGTGTGTGATTTATTTGTGCCAAGTAGGAAGTGAGCTCCATTGAGATGTTCTTTTCACTTTGTGGTAGCATAAAAGATTGAAAGGCACTTTGATTTTGCTCAGCATCTCGTCACAGACTTTACTGAAAGACTCACTTGACATATTTTTCCAATCTCGGTAGGGAAACCAATTTGATTCTTTATTTTGAGCCATAAGCGGGGAGGAGTAAAAGCAAGTAGAGGTAGGAAGGTCGTCAGAATAGAATCTTTCTTTTAAAACTTTAACCTCGTGACTGCCAAACGAAGCAACAACATGGTCTAAGTTAAAAGCTGATGAAAGTGGCCCAATGTATGAAAATTTGTCTCTTTTAAGCCATGCACAATATTCAGGAGGAACGCAGCCCCAAAAGAATTGTGATCAGGAGACATCTTGTTAGTTATATCTACATTGAAATATCCGCTGATGATTACAGGTTTAGAGGCAACTTTTTTAAGAGACCTGCTTAGAAGCTTGTAGGCAGACGCAAACCGGGAATCAGAGTAGTAAGGCAATAGTCACTAATAATCCTACGCACGAGGCATGAATATGTGTGCAGTTTCAACGGTACATTGCATACCACGGTCATTCGTCTATTACTAGGACCGGTATATGCTTTAGCAGACAGGTTTCTGACGCAACACCCATTTTTGGGCCAATCAGAGATGTACAGGGAATTACACAAGAATATGTGTGCAGTTTCAATGGTACATGCCTTGTCGAACATGCTTTTCTAGGTCTAATAGCCAAAACTCCAATTTATCATATTACGTATTCAAAGGTTTAATACTCCTTTCTGTAAAAAATACTGGTTTCAGTCGTAGGGTAAATAATGATGTTTTTTCATATAAATAATGTTTTTACTAAAGATACAGCCAAGCTGAGCTTGTTTTTGAGTCAAAAATGGTCAGACACTAATAATCTCTAGCCTGACGGTAACTTGCATCTTGTCCAGAATTGAATGCATATGGTGTTTGATATAAAAGAAATTGTACCATTAGCATAAAAATAACTCTATTTCAACAATTATTTTCTGGGCCATTGCCTTCAGTCAAGACTGGTTTGCTTAGGAATGTGTCGCTGGTAATTAAAGAAGGGATGGTACACTCAGAATTGTTTTAATTTGAAAGTTATAACATTTGCGTAAACTAACTCAATTTGCGAAAAAAGGTATAGCACTTGCATAACTAGCTCAATTTTCGAAAAAAGGTATAGCATTTGCGAATTGAACTGTATGAAGGTGATAAAAAAGGGCTAAACTGCATACCAGTTAAGGTAAGCCTGACGGGGGTTTCTAATTCAGAATAACATGCTAGGCATCAATCTACGGAAACGATTAACGATGACAAGATGACCTTGTGACTTGACCTAGCTTAACTTCTCGGATGTGTTCTGTATAATATACAAATACCGTTTGAACAGTGTTGTCAATATAAAATATGCTCTAACATTATAGTATACTAAAAATTTGATACTAATAGAGATGTAGATGCCAAGAAAAGAATTTTAATAAAGAAATTCAGAACAATCCTTAGAAATCCTTGGAAATCAAGTAGTGAGACGATTATGAGTATGATTGGTGCTTACGATCAAGGATCGTAAGCACCAATGACCCTAACCACCAAGTACCTCAACCTCAAAAGGTTCCCTATCCCCAACCTCCAAGGGGCCCCCTTCCCCCAATTTATAACTTTTACTATTAGAAAAATAGTGTTTGTAGTAGCACTTTTTGGATTGAATTTTTTTTTGGACTTTGAAATTACTCAAATTTTTGTTACGTATCTTAAAATGACATTAAATTTGCTTATGGCTCTACCAATCGTTCTCTATGCTTGCTCAGAGGCACGACGTGGCTTTCCAACTGGTACGCTATGGCAGGTTATCGACACTACCTAGTTTATTGCATGTATTAAATCAGTATTTTTGATGCAGTGGAAGGATAAACACATAATTCATATCTTTAAAAAAGTGAAGATGAAGCATTTTAAGAAAGTGTGTTCACGAGATAGTGTTATGATAGCATTGAATGGTGACGAGGATAAGTATTTGAACTATGAAACAAGTACAAGTAGTAGCACTGTCCGAAACGTATGCGTGTGTTGTCATTACAGTAAGGAATTAAATTTCTTTGGAGTATCAACAAAATTCAACTCTTATGAAGGTGGATATGCAAGATTGAGAGCTCCGGAGAAGATTGCTCTCAAAGAGAATTTCAACATAAAAATAATAGTTGACGAAGAGGGGTATCTTTTTTCTAGTCCTTGCGGTAACATGCTACCCAGTGTTAAACCCTATCGTCAGCTTTTGGGTATTAGCATTCAACGGAAGATCAAAAGAAGAAAATCGTACTCTTCTACTAATATCAATAATCATATCTTGTCTACTTGCGGGAACTGTTACCTGTGTAAAAATAATGTGATAATAGACAATGAAGTTGTTGGAAAAATAAAAAGAGCATTGGTAGAAATTATCACTAAGGAATATAAAGATGCATCGATGAAAAACAAAGTGCCAGCAAGCGTTACTACCGTTGAATAAACAGTCAATGAACCAAATAATAGCAAAGATGAAATGCATAATGAACATGTGGATGACCCCCCCCCCCCCCCCCAGTATAAATGTGTTCACATGATAGTGTTATTGTAGCATTGTTTGCTGAAAAGAAAAATTATTTGAACTATGGAACAAGTACGAGTGCTAGCACTAACGGAATCGTACGCGTGCGTTGTCATGATAGTGAGAGTTTAGGTTTCTTTGGACTACCCAAGACTTTCCATTATACACAAAATGTATATCCGAAAGTATCATTTCCAGAGATGATTGCACTCAAAGAGAATACCAACATAAAAATAATAGTTGATGAAGAGGGGTATCTTCTTGCTAATGGTTATGGATTCATGCTACCTATTGATAGATCCTATCGTCAGCTTTCGGGTATTAGCATTCGATTGAATGCAAAGGGGAAAATAAAGGCCTACTCTTCTACTAATAGCATAAACTATATCTTATCTATGTGCCGGAACTGTTACTTGTGTAAAAATAATGTTGTAATATACAGTGAAATTGCCGGACAAATAAAAAGGACATTGGTAGAAAATATCTCTGAGGAATATAAAGATGAATCGATGAAAAACAAAGTGCTAGAAAACGTTACTACCATTGGTCAAACAGTCAATGAAAGAAGTAATATCAAAGACGAAACGCATATTGAACCTGTCTGTGACACACCAGTAAAAATTATGTATGACGCAAAATGGAATAATGATTATTCTACTGTTTACGAACTAAGAGAAGACAGTAGCTACAATATCAAGAGAGAAGATGGTGAACTATTTTATGGAACAGATTCAAAATGTCCAAAGTTGTACATTGATATTAATAATGTATAATAATATATTTTTTGTATTAATATCCTATATGACATTATTTCATTTAAAATATGTTATGCATTATATTGTTATGTGTTCATTATTTTTAGAGTGTGCTAGCATATCAAACGTTTAGAATGTCTATTAAAATTTCGAAGATGTAAGAAAAGGAATTTACACGCATCATATGTTGGATAGATAGATTAACATGGAGAAAATCTAAGTATCAGAATGAATAAATTCTTTATCACCACCTTTTCTCGGATAGGTCAGGATAAAATTGATAAAATCTAAGTATCAGAACGAATAGATTCTTTATCAAGATCCTTTGCCGGGTATGTCGGTTAACATTATCAAAACCTAAGTGTCAGAGTGATGAAATTCTTTGACCAAATCTAAGTAGGCCTATCATAGTGAATAAATAATATATCACCTTCTTTTGTCGGATACATCAGATAACATTCAAAAATCTAAGTATCAGAGTGAATAAATTCTTTATCAATGTCTTTTGACAGATGCGTTTGATAACACTGATAAAATTCAAGTATCAGAGTGAATAAAGTCGTTATTAACATTCCTTATCGATATCGTTTCTCGGAGACGTCGGATAACATTGGCAAAATCTATGTATTAGAATGAATCAATTACATATCGTTATCCATTGTCGTATATGTCATTATGAAAAGATTGTAAGTAAGTAGCAAACTCTTATTGAATCCACCTCTTGCGTACACAATACGGAAATTTCATTCAAGAAATTATGAAAAAATTGTAAGTAAGTAACAAACTCTTTCTTGATTTCGCCTCTTGGATACACAATACGGAAATTGCATTCAATAAATTATGAAAAAATTGTAAGTAACTAACAAACTTTCTTGAATTCACCTTCTGAATACACAATGCAGAAATTTCATTCAAGAAATTATGAAAAAATTGTAAGTAAGTAACAAACTCTTTCTTGAATTCACCTCTTGGATACACAATATGGAAATTTCTTTCAAGCAATTATGAAAAAATTGTAATTAAGTAACAAGTTCTTTCTTGGATTCGACTCATGGATACACAATATGGAAATTTCATTCAAGAAATTATGAAAAAATTGTAAGTAAGTAACAAACTCTTTCTTGAATTCGCCTCCTGGATACACAATACAGAAATTTCATTCAAGAAATTATGAAAAAATTGTAAGTAAGTAACAAGCTCGTTCTTGAATTCTCCTCCTGGATACACAATATGGAAATTTCATTCAAGAAATAATGAAAAAGTTGTAAGTAAGTAACAAACTCTTAATTGAATTCACCTCCTGAATACACAATGCAGAAATTTCATTCAAGAAATTATGAAAAAATTTTAAGTAAGTAACAAGCTCGTTCTTGAATTCACCTCTTGGATCCACAATATGGAAATTTCATTCAAGAAATTATGAAAAAATTGTAAGTAAGTAACAAACTCTTTCTTCAATTCACCTCTTGGATACACAATATGGAAATTTCATTCAAGAAATTATGAAAAAATTGTAAGTTAGTAACCAACTCGTTCTTGAATTCGCCTCCTGGATACACAATACAGTAATTTCATTCATGTAATTATGAAAAAATTGTAAGTAAGTACCAAAATGAAGAAATTTCATTCAAGAAATTATGAAAAAAATGTAAGTATGTAATAAACTCTTTCTTGAATTCACCTATTGGACACACAATACAGAAATTTCATTCATGAAATTATGAAAAAATTGTAAGTAAGTAACAAGCTCTTTCTTGAATTCACCTCTTGGATACATAATAGAAATTTAGATCTTCAAATTATGAAAAAATTGTAAGTAAGTACCAAAATGCAGAAATTACATTCAAGAAATTATGAAAAAATTGTAAGTAGGTAACAAACTCTTTCTTGAACTCACCTCTTGGATACACAATACAGAAACTTCATTCATGAAACTATGAAAAAATTGCAAGTAAGTACCAAACTCTTTCTTGAATTCACTTCTTGGGTAAACAATACAGACATTTCATTCAAAAAAATTATGAAGAGACTTGCAAAAAGTTAGGTTCATTTAGGTTCACTTATCGTGGCGCCACGATAAGTGAACCTAAATGAACATAACTTTTTGTATGTCTCTCACTACGCTCATTGTACTTGAGTTGGTGTCCTGCCATCTATGACTAAAGGTGATGTGTCATTATCTGGATTTTCTTGTTTCTGAAAAATAAAATACCCGAGTGAATTTTGATAAATCCCCCTCTTAATAAGTAAAAAGTGTAATAGTAATATGTAAAAAGTCTTAATAACCGTAAAAAGTGTATTGTGTATCCAAGAGGTGAATTAAAGAAAGAGTTTGTTACTTACTTACATTTTTTCATAATTTAATGAATAACATTTCTGTATTGTGTATCCAAGAAGTGAATTCAAGAAAGAGTTTGTTACATACTTACAATTCATGAATGAAAATTCTGCAATTTCGATCTTACTTACAATTTTTTCATAATTTCATGAGTGAAATTTCTGTATTGTGTATCCAGGAGGTGAATTCAAGAAAGAGTTTGGTACTTAATTACTATTTTTTTATAATTTCTTGAATGACATGTCTGTATTGTGAATCCAAGAGGTGAATTCAAGAAAGAGTTTGGTACTTACTGCAATTTTTTCATAATTTCATGAATGAAATTCTTGTATTGTGTATCCAAGAGTTGAATTCAAGAAAGAGTTTGTTACCTACTTACAATTTTTTCATAATTTCATGAATGAAATTTCTGTATTGTATATCCAAGAGGTGAATTCAAGAACGAGTTTGTTACCTACTTACAATTTTTTCATAATTTCTTGAATGAAATTTTTGCATTTTGGTTCTTACTTACAATTTTTTCATAATTTCATGAATGAAATTTCTGTATTGTGTATCCAATTGGTGAATTCAAGAAAGAGCTTGTTACTTACTTACAATTTTTTCAGAATTTCATGAATGAAATTTCTGTATTGTGTATCCAAGAGGTGAATTCAAGAAAGAGTTTGTTACCTACTTACAATTTTTTCATAATTTCTTGAATGAAGTTTCTGCATTTTGGTGCTTACTTACAATTTTTTCATAATTTCATGAATGAAATTTCTGTATTGTGTATCCAATTGGTGAATTCAAGAAAGAGCTTGTTACTTACTTACAATTTGTTCATAATTTCTTGAATGAAATTTCCATATTGTGTATCCAAGAGGTGAATTCAAGAACGATTTTGTTACTTACTTACAATTTTTTCATAATTTCTTGAATGAAATTTCCATATTGTGTATCCGAGAGGTGAATTCAAGAACGAGCTTGTTACTTACAATTTTTCATAATTTCTTGAATGAAATTTCTGCATTGTGTATTCAGGAGGTGAACTTAAAAAAGGGTTTGTTACTTACTTACTATTTTTTCATAATTTCTTGAATGAAATTTCCATATTGTGTACCCAAGAGAAGAATTCAAGAACGAGCTTGTTACTTACTTACAATTATTTCATAATTTCTTGAATGAAATTTCTGCATTGTGTATTCAAGAGGCGAATTGAAGAAAGAGTTTGTTACTTACTTACAATTTTTCATAATTTCTTGAATGAAATTTCCGTATTGTGTATGCAAGAGGTGGATTCAATAAGAGTTTGCTACTTACTTACAATTTTTTATAATGACATATCCGACAATGGATAACGATAAAGAATTTATTCATTCTAATTCATAGATTTTGTCAATGTTATCTGACGTATCCGAGAAACGATATCGATAAAGAATGTTGATAAAGAATTTACTCACTCTGATATTTAGATTTTGTGAATGTTATCTGATGTATCCGACAAAAGAAGGTGATAAAGAATTTATTCACTATGATACTTAGATTTGGTCAGTGTTATCAAACGTATCTGTAAAAAAACATTGATTAAGAATTTATTCACTCTGATGCTTAGATTTTCTCAGTTTTTTCCGCTGCATTCGATAATGATGCTGATAAAAAAAAATTATTCACTCCGATACTTAGATTTTGTCAATGATATCCCGTGTATCTGACAATAGATGTTGACACAGAATTTCATCACTCTGACACTTAGGTTTTTATAATGTTAACCGACATATCCGGCAAAGTATTTTGATAAAGAATATATTCGTTCTGATACTTAGACTTTATCAATTTTATCCTGACCTATCCGATAAAATATGTTGATTAAGATTGTATTCATTCTGATACTTAGATTTTCTCTATGTTAATCTATCTATCCGACATATGATGCATGCAAATTCCCTTTCTTACATCTCCGGTGTTTAAAAGACATTTAAAACGTTTGGTATGCTAGCACACTCTAAAAATAATGAACGCATAACAATATACTGCATAATATATTTTTAATGAAATAATGTCATGTAGGATATTAATACAAAGGATTTATTATTAAGCATTATTAATATCAATGAACAACTTTGGACATTTTGAATCTGTTTCACAAAATAGTTCACCAGGTTCTCTCGTGATGATGTAGCTATTGTCTTCTCTTAGTTTGTAAACATTAGAATAATCATTATTCCATTTTGAATCATACACAATTTTTACTGGTGTGTCACAGACAGGTCCAATATGCGTTTTGTCTTTGACATTATTTGGTTCATTGACTGTATGACAAATGGTAGTAACGTTTGCTAGCACTTTGTTTTTCATCGATTCATCTTTATATTCCTTAGTGATATTTTCTACCAATGTCCTTTTTATTTTTCCGGCAATTTCACTGTCTATTACAATATTATTTTTACACAGCATAGGTTTTAGTGATTGCTAGAAGCAAATTCACTTACGAGAGAAGTAAGGGAAGCGTTGGAGTCTATTTACCTTGTCCCCGCGATTTAAGGGGCAAGCTCAGCGGGTACCACGGCTCTTGCAGACAACTCTCTTACCCCTCTTCTGCTTACTTCTCTCCTGTCACCTTAATCGCAGCGTAATTGTCTATAAATGTCGAATAGTCCTAATTATAATATCATTGGTTGATCTTGACCTACATATCGTATAGGTCACTGCTATGAAAATATCACAGTCCCGAGGGAATTCTCACTCAAGTTGCAAAGCTTATAAAATTATAGTCCTTTTGCCATTGAATTAATGATATTCATCATATTGGCTGTAGGTCAAGAAGAGATTATAATCCTTTACCAATTATTAGCAATCGGTTAAATCCCAAAAGAGGTCTTAACACCATGCACTCTGAATCAACACTCCTGAATATATCCCATGAACTCAACTCTGAATATATAGCAATTACATTTTAAATTAGCCCTTAAATAGCTTTCTATATTTTTCCAGTGCTTCTTTAGTGGTAAAAAAAAAACACAAGAAAAGAAAGTGACATATCGGTGCTGCCCATGGAAAAAGTTATTTCCTCCTTGTTAAAAGTAGGGGCTTTGAGTTTCCTGTATGAGGTTTTCGATGATGACGATTCTAATGGCGCAGTTATCTCCCGGCGCGACACTATTTTTAACGGTTATCACACTATCTCAAAAATTGTTTTTGAATTTTCGGTCTCCGTTGACAAATATTTGATCTTTATTAGGTTGCAGCTAATTTTGCAAGCTCTTATATGCAAAAATGTGAATTTTGCATTTTTTCCTTTTGTTTTTTTTCCAGGGGAGATCGTATCGAACCAGTATTTCTAGAAGACTGGGAGAGTGCTCATTTCATCAAATATCAAAAGCTCTAGTGCTCTTGTGAAGTAGCCCAAAAGATTGGAAGGCGGCTAGCCCCCCTACCACTTCTCTTTTTCGCCAAAGTCGTCTGATCAAAATTTCGAGATAGCCGTTTGATTTAGCATAAGTGAAAGATCCAGTAACTATCACTTTTGGGATAGCAAGACCCCCCACAGCCCCTGGGGAAAGGGAGATAAATTAGTAAATTTACCTGTTGTTTAGGTGTAGTATTTGCTATTGGGAAGTATTTATACATTTTTTAGGGGGCGGGGATTTTCATACAACTTGTTTCCTACAAATTAGGAATTTGCCATGTCTTGTGATTTGGTTGAAAACTTTTGCTAAAGCCTCAGCACTTTGTCTGAAAAGGATTTAATAAAATAAACAGGGATTTCCAAGGGGCGTGTCCTTGATCTTTTTAGCTTTTAGATTTTGTTTATAAGATCGGAGGGGAAAAGCAGGGGAAACACGGTGTAAGGAGAAAGAGTTGGACATGACCAGTGAAAGAGAGGGGTAAGAGACTTTGTACAGCGGATGAGAGATACAAGTTCAAACTCATTTGCTGCAGCTAGTCCTTACTAAATTAGTAGTTGTTACAAGTTTTAATTACTATATTAAGTTGTTTCTGCTTGTCTTAAGTTTTGAAGTGGCTCATTTCTTTTCGTTGAAAAATACATGCTGGCAGCGTAGTGCTTAGAAGGACTTTCATTTGCTTTACCAAGAAATACCTTACTAAATTAAAGGTTTGTCTACCTAGAAAATATTTATTCTAAATAATAGAAAAAAAAAAAAACACACAAGAGAGCAAATAAATAAAATCCATATTTTCACTGCGCAAATTGGAAACTGATTCAATATCTTATCACAGCCTAAACTTACAAATAGAACAATCTATCAAAAAAAGATAACCAAATATTTGAAAAAGTATAGCTTTTGGCTATTTAGCTTTACCATGTAGATTCTATTACTTTTACTACTGCTGATAACTCATCATGGAACCAAGTCGCCTGAGGCACAAACATCTACTCAAGCTCCTCCTCCATCCCTATGCGCTCAGAGCTCCCCTCTTTACTTTCTTCCACGAAGTTTTCATTTTTTAATCCTCTCTGATCTCTTCTCACATAGTTCGAGGACGTCCTGCTGTATGTTTGGCCCCAAATGGATAGCCGCAAAGCACATTTATTTGCTTTTTCTAACCTACAGCTATCTTATATTTATTTATAATATATAATAGCACCAATATGTTACATTGAACAGTAAAAATGAAACTGGGAATACTAATCGAGAATATTTATCAATAATATTCACATCTTTAACTCTAGGAAAACTTATCTTCAACGGCGTTCGTTTTAAAGACTGAAGAAACCGCTGATTTGATTTAGGTATACTCTTTAGAAAATTGGATGTTTTCGAACGAACTGGGTTACAAGAGCGATGTATCCTGAAACTAGGGAGGGCTACAGGGGGGTCTTTGTAACTTTTCCCTTGTCTATGACGCAAAGATGCTATTGGAGACATTGCTAAATCATGAAGCTCAATTATTCCAAGATCTTTGGGGGGCTCTTTGCAATCCTGTGTTTGACAACCATCGGCAGCTTCTCGGATGTCTTTCTTTTTAGCCTGAAAGATTAAAATACATATGTAGTAAAGCCTACTTCCTCAAAAAGTGGAATAAAATTAGTAAGAAATAGGTAAGAATTATTAAAAAGTAATTAGTAAGAAATTAGTAAGAACTACTAAAATAAAGAAGTAAATTTATAAACAATGGGTATGTGGCCAGTAGCAAGAAAAAGAAAAGCACATACAGCCAATGAATAAAAAAAAGAATAAAAAGAAAAAATTAAACCAAAATATACAATAGCTAATTGATGTCTATCCTACTTCCTTAGTTTTTATATGGAGTAGTTCCATTAGGGGTTTGGATTCCATAGCTTTTGTTACTGGTCTTAGAACCACTGTTGTCAAGATTTGCTTCTTTGGTTTTGTTATTGTTGTTCAGTTTCAGCTTAGATCTTTTAGTCGGATTATTTCTCTAAAGCTTGGCAGTTGTAACTCAGAAAGTGTTTACTTTATATTGCATACATCCTATAGCAGAGTAAACAAACTTTTAAAAATCCAACTATTTTTACAATGCTTAATGATTTATAACAAAATTCATGCCTGAAAAAACATTGGCACTAAACTCCGGTTTCAAACTATCTTGCGTCTAAGAGAACGAGAAATAAAACAATCTAAACAAATTAGAAACTTGTAGATACCTTTAGAATAAAATAAATTACCGGAAGAAAGATTGAGCCAATGGATCAAGCGTCCTGAATTAAGAGGACCTCCGTAAATATAGATTTGAGAAGAAAGTCCCATAGCATTTTTTGAATTTGAGCTTATATCTAAATTTTACTTAAGGTTTTGATTAAGTTAGCATTTTGATCTGAAGATAAAACAAAAGATAACATTATTTCTTTTAGCTCTTATTTTTTTGTGGTTCAAAACCTGAGCATGCCATCTTGCAAATCTTAATGGATCACAGTCTTTTCATACTACTTCAAGTTAATTCCTGGTTAATTACATAAATCTAATTAATTCAATTTAATTACATAAATCTTCATCAGAAGCAAATACACTGACCGAATTAGAATCAAGTATACTGAACGAATCACAAATTTGGAATTACGTCAAAGGCTCAAGTCCACTGAAACTATTCTCAGCAAAATCAAGAAACAACAACTGCACTGGTTCGGCCACGTCAAGCGAATGGAGCCGAGCCGCCTCCCGAAAATTGCCCTCGAAGGATCCCTCCATGGCCTTCGTTCACAAGACAGACCACGAAAACGATGGATGGAGAACTTCCACTTCGACGACGTCAAGATAGCCCAGTTATCACATATCACACCATACAGAGCAATGTACCGATCCCTTACGTATGAGCTAGCAAGAGGAGTGGCCCTAAGACATCCGACGAGGATGGCTGGGACCTAAGTAAGTAAATCTTCATCACAGGAGATCCTCTTAAAAGCATAAAACCGAACCCCGAGAGCTGAGGAACACCAGTAACCTGACCAAAATTGATATGGCACATTAACTACAAAACTGAAAAAAGGATATTTTTTAAAATTAATTAAAAAAAACTTTCCGAAAAATAAGTTTTTCAAAGAAGAGTAAAGGCCATTTTAAACTTAAGCTCAGGAGATACAAATACCTGTTAAAATTCAAACTCAAAACGACCAGAAATTACTATTAAAGAATAAATGAAACCCAAAACGAACAGAAATTAAATAAACAATCATAGCAAAAAACATACAACAAGTAATAATATAAATGAATAAATAGATCTTAAAGCGAGTAATGCTTAGATTGAATATGAAAATCAAGCTTAAAACGAAAACAAATATTTTGCTATTAAAGTATAAATGAAACTTAAAACGAACAGAAATTAAATAAACAATCAATGCGAACAAACATACAATATATATTAATGTAAATGAATAAATAAATCTTAAAACGACTGAAACTTAAATTGAATATGCAAATCAAGTTTGAATCGAATAAAAATAACTACAAACAAGAGTTTGGGTATCGTCTCACTGCAGAAGCCTAAAACCTACTGCGTCATTGGCGCTTTACTGAAAACAATTCTTTGAAATACTTTCACTTTTGTAACTTTAAGAAATCAAAAATTAATTAAGATTTTAGGGAATAAATATCAGCATATGTATATTACATTGACAATGTACATTTTTTTCAGTAAACTCATTTGAATTTTTTTTCAGTAAAGTACAAATTATATTCTGGCTTTTAGAAAGCATAGGGGTTTCGAACCCAACTCACATTAATTTATGCTCGTTTTGAGTTTGACTCTAATATTTATTTTAATTTTTGTTCGTTTTGGGTTTCATTTATCTATTGATACTGATTTGGGGTAGTTATATGCTTGGTAGATTATATGATAGTCCGTACGCCAGGTGTTGAAAATGTGAACCATACCACGACGGAATGGGGCTGCTACGAGAATTAGCCTACCCTCCACCCCCTAAATTGACCATGCGGATTAAAATAACAATGGCACTTGCTTGCGAGTGGTGGAACACTCCGAAACTTGACATTTTATTATATTTTGGTGTTTCATACAAGAAAATGTATGTTCCACAAAGTTTGAGGTGCAGTTTTCCGCTCAAATAGAAATGCCTAGAAGCCATAGAATGTTTTCATAACAAACTAACACGATTAGTTACAAAAAATGGCAGAGTTAAAAAAAATGGCCAAACTATAAGAGTCTTGAACAGTCTTGGAAAGTATAAACAAAATCAAATTGAATATTAGATATATAATGATACTAATTGTTGAAATATCCATCAGTTCAAGATTTTTTTCACTGTAATTTTTATTTTCATTTTCAATGCTGTAAGAACTGGAAAATAATAAATTTGTAATATACAAGTAATTCGTTTTCAGTGAAGCACCAATGACGCAGAAGGCTTTAGGTTTTTACAGTTAAAGAAGGGGGCAGTATCCAAATTTTGCTTGTAGTGAAACTATATTTGTCTTGACCAATCTTGAAAAGAACTAATAAATTAAACTTAATATTTGATGCATAATGATATTAATTGCTAAAAGCTCATCAGTTCAAAATTTTACTGTAATTTTAATATTTATTTTCAATATTAAGTACAAAAGAAAACATTTGTAATATAATTCGTTTTCAGTAAAGCGCCAACGACGCAGTATGTTTTAGACTTCTGCAGTGAGACGATACCTAAACTCTTGTTTGTAGTTATTTTTATTCGATTCAAAGTTGATTTGCATATTCAATTTAAGTTTCACTTGTTTTAAGATTTATTTATTCATTTACATTAATATATATTGTATGTATGTTCGCATTGATTGTTTATTTAATTTCTGTTCGTTTTAAGTTTCATTTATACTTTAATAGCAAAATATTTGTTTTCGTTTTAAGCTTGATTTTCAAATTCAATCTAAGCATTACTCGCTTTAAGATCTATTTATTCATTTATGTTATTACTTGTTGTATGTTTTTTGCTATGATTGTTTATTTAATTTTTGTTCGTTTTGGGTTTCATTTATTCTTTAATAGTAATTTCTGGTCGTTTTAAGTTTGAATTTTAACAGGTATTTGTATCTCCTGAGCTTCAATTTAAATGGCCTTTACTTTTCTTTGAAAAACTTACTTTTCGGAAAGTTTTTTTTTAATTAATTTTTTTTCGTTTTTGATTGCAAAAAGTTTCAAGTTTTTATGGCATGGGGGGGGGGAGGTTGCTTACTGTCCGATTATTCTTGACTTTAAAAAACAGATCTAGAACTTTCATTTTAAATCGAACGAGGCTTTTTTCAAAGTCTATACGATTACCTCTTTGATAAAAACCTTATATATGAACAATAGACAGCTTGCATAACTTGTGGACAGCGATTGACAATAATGAATGGATTGAAAAAATAGCTCTAATAAGGGGGCTTAGACCATTTCACTTGCTGACACAAAGGGATCACGACTGTTTGGAATTGACCTTAATAGGAATTTGTGTGCCAAAGCAATTTTGCATCTATCACAGAGTATGTATTTTAACCTTATAATTGGATAATTATAATAGATTTCCTATGTGTTCTTCCCATAAAAAACCCTTTCCCATAAGTTATAAACCCCCCTTAATAAGTTATGCCCCAGGACATAACTTAGAACGCCTACCCCTGGGCCCTGGTGGGCTGTGTCGACACCGGAGTTTTTTGTTATCAGAACTTTGAACTATTTTAACAAAATGTCTATCTCAAAATTTTTATCTGATGCATTGAGGGTGTGGAGGAGGGAGAGGGGCTAGTTGCCCTTCAAACTCTTTTGACTCTTAAAAATTGAACAAGAACTTTCAATTTTCAATCAAATGAGCCCTCTCTAAAGTTTATACGACCATCCCTTCCATAAGAAATAATATGAAGGATTCGGAGAATCCTTAAATTACAACCCTTGCCCTGAGGGCTTAGGGGGAGTTGTAATCCTCAAAGACCTAATTTCCAGAACTTAAAACTATGTTTAATAAAATGGCTGTCTTAAAATTTTGATTGGATATGTTTGGGGAAAAGGTGGGCGTGAGAGGGGGGTTAGTTGCCCTCAAATCAATTTCGACTATTAAAAAGGGCACTAGCCCTTTGAATTTCCAATCGAATGAGCCTTTTTTGAAGTTTCTACGACACCGCTTTCTATAAAACCTTATATGCCCCCAGGACATAACTTAAAAACCTTGCCCTGAGGGTTGTGGGGGATTGTCCTCCTCAAAAATATATTTTCTATTTGAAAATCAACTACACTGAACAAAATGGCTATCTCAAAATTTTGATAGGATGTGTTTGGGGGAATGATGGGCGTGGGGGGGGGCTAGTTGCCCTTCAATCACTTTCGAATACGAAAAAGGGCACTAGCCCTTTGAATTTCCAATTGAATGTGCCTGTTTTGAAGTTTCTACGACAACGCCTTCTATGAAAACCTTATATGCCCCCAGGGCATAACTTAAAACCCTTGCCCTGACTGTTGTGGGGGAGTATCCTCCTCAAAAATATATTTTCTATCTGGAAATCAACTACGCTGAGCAAAATGACTATCTCAAAATTTTGATAGGATGTGTTTGGGGGAATGATGGGCGTGGGGCGGGGGGCTAGTTGCCCTCCAATCACTTTCGACTATCAAAAAGGGTACTAGCCCTTTGAATTTCCAATTGAATGTGCCTGTTTTGAAGTTTCTACGACAACGCCTTCTATGAAAACCTTATATGCCCCCAGGGCATAACTTAAAACCCTTGCCCTGAGGGTTGTGGGAGAGTGTCCTCCTCAAAAATATATTTTCAATCTGGAAATCAACTACGCTGAACAAAAATTGCTATCTCAAAATTTTGATTGGATGTGTTTGGGGGAATGATGGGTGTAGGGGGGGGCTAGTTGCCCTCCAATCACTTTCGACTATTAAAAAGGGCACTATCCCTTTGAATTTCCAATTGAATGAGCCTTTTTTGAAGTTTCTACGACAACGCCTTCTATAAAAACCTTATATGCCCCCAGGGCATGTCTTAAAACCCTTGCCCTGAAGGTTCTGGGGGAGAGTCCTCCCCAAAAACATATTTTCTATCTGGAAATCAACTACGCTGAACAAAATGGCTATCTCAAAATTTTGATTGGATGTGTTTGGGGAAATGATGGGCGTGGGGGGGGGGGCTGCTCGTTGCACTCCAATCACTTTTGATTATTAAAAAGGGCACTAGCCCTTTAATTTCCAATTGAATGAGCCTGTTTTGAAGTTTCTACGACAACGCCTTCTATAAAAATCTTATATGCACCCAGGGCATAAGTTAAAACCCTTGCCCTGAGGGTTGTGGGAGAGTTTCCTCCTCAAAAATATATTTTCTATCTGGAAATCAACTACGCTGAACAAAATGGCTATCTGAAAATTTTGATTGGATGTTTTTGGGGAAATGATGGGCGTGCGGGGGGGAGGGGGCTAGTTACACTCCAATCACTTTCGACTACTAAAAAGGGCACTAGCCCTTTAATTTCCAATTGAATGAGCCTGTTTTGAAGTTTCTACGACAACGCCTTCTATAAAAACCTTATATGCCCCCAGGCCATAACTTAAAACCCTTGCCCTGAGGGTTGTTGGGGATTGTTCTCCTCAAAAACATATTTTCTATCTGAAAATCAACTACACTGAACAAAATGGCTATCTCAAAATTTTGATAGGATGTGTTTGGGGGAATGATGGGCGTGGCGGGGGGCTAGTTGCCCTCCAATCACTTTCGAATATTAAAAAGGGCACTAGCCCTTTGAATTTCCCATTTAATGTGCCTGTTTTGAAGTTTCTACGACAACGCCTTCTATGAAAACCTTATATGCCCCCAGGGCATAACTTAAAACCCTTGCCCTGAGTGTTGTGGGGGAGTATCCTCCTCAAAAATATATTTTCTATCTGGAAATCAACTACGCTGAACAAAATGGCTATCTCAAAATTTTGATAGGATGTGTTTGGGGAATGATGGGCGTGGGGGGGGGGGCTAGTTGCCCTCCAATCACTTTCGACTATTAAAAAGGGCACTAGCCCTTTGAATTTCCCATTGAATGTGCCTGTTTTGAAGTTTCTACGACAACGCCTTCTATGAAAACCTTATATACCCCCAGGGCATAACTTAAAACCCTTTCCCTGAGGGTCATGGGGGAGTGTCCTCCTCAAAAATATATTTTCAATCTGGAAATCAACTACGCTGAACAAAAATTGCTATCTCAAAATTTTGATTGGATGTGTTTGGGGGAATGATGGGCGTAGAGGGGGGGCTAGTTTCCCTCCAATCACTTTCGACTATTAAAAAGGGCACTATCCCTTTGAATTTCCAATCGAATGAGCCTTTTTTGAAGTTTCTACGACAACACTTCTATAAAAACCTTATATGCCCCCAGGGCAGGTCTTAAAACCCTTGCCCTGAAGGTTCTGGGGGAGAGTCCTCCTCAAAAACATATTTTCTATCTGGAAATCAACTACGCTGAACAAAATGGCTATCTCAAAATTTTGATTGGATGTGTTTAGGGAAATTATGGGCGTGGGGGGGGGGGCTAGTTGCACTCCAATAACTTTTGACTATTAAAAAGGGCACTAGCCCTGTGCCCTTTAATTTCCAATTGAATGAGCCTGTTTTGAAGTTTCTACGACAACGCCTTCTATAAAAATCTTATATGCACCCAGGGCATAAGTTAAAACCCTTGTTCTGAGGGTTGTGGGAGAGTGTCCTCCTCAAAAATATATTTTCTATCTGGAAATCAACTACGCTGAGCAAAAGGGCTATCTGAAAATTTCGATTGGATGTGTTTGGGGAAATGATGGGCGTGCGGGGGGGAGGGGGCTAGTTACACTTCAATCACTTTCGACTACTAAAAAGGGCACTAGCCCTTTAATTTCCAATCGAATGAGCATGTTTTGAAGTTTCTACGACAACGCCTTCTATAAAAACCTTACATGCCCCCAGGGCATAGCTTAAAACCCTTGCCCTGAGGGTTGTGGGGGAGTATCCTCCTCAAAAATATATTTTCTATTTGAAAATCAACTACTCTGAAGAAAATGGTTATCTCAAAATTTTGATTGGATGCGCTTGGGGGAAGGATGGGCGTGGGGGGGCTAGTTGCCCTCCAATCATTTTCGACTATTAAAAAGGGCACTAGCCCTTTAATTTGCAATCGAATAAGCCTGTTTTGAAGTTTCTACGACAACGCCTTCTATAAAAACCTTACATGCCCCCAGGGCATAACTTAAAACCCTTGCCCTGAGGGTTGTGGGGGAGTGTCCTCCTCAAAAATATATTTTCTACCTGGAAATCAACTACGCTGAACAAAATGGCTATCTCAAAATTTTGATTAGATGTGTTTGGGGAAATGATGGGCGTGGGGGGGGGGGAGGGGGGCTAGTTACACTCCAATCACTTTTGACTATTAAAAAGGGCACTAGCTCTTAATTTCCAATCGAATGAGCCTGTTTTGAAGTTTCTACGACAACGCCTTCTATAAAAACCTGATATGCCCCCAGGTCATAATTTAAAACCCTTGCCATGAGGGTTGTGGGGGAGTATCCTCCTCAACAGTATATTTTCTATCTGGAAATCAACTACGCTGAACAAAATGGCTATCTCAAAATTTTGATTGGATGTGTTTGGGGGAATGATGGGCGTGGGGGGGGGCTAGTTGCCCTCCAATCATTTTTGACTATTCAAAAGGGCACTAGAACTCTCGATTTCCAATCGAAGGAGCCCCCTTTGAAGCTTCTACGACAACCCCTTCCATATTAAGTGCCTCTGGAAAAAAAAATAATAATAAATAATAAAACATTCGAGCCGTATGGCCTTTACTATAGGCAACGCTACAGCGTTACCTCTGACATGAGGAGAGGGCCAAAAGTAATTTTGTGGGGCCAATACCCCCTCCTTCACCTCAGTCCTACCCCATCCAAATTGACACCACTGAGGAAGAGGAGTGCACACAGCTCTTAGTAGTCTGCAATTAGTAGTCAGGAGTAGTAGTATCATTTTTCACATTAAACTGAGCAATAAACAATACTAATCAGATAGTGACACGCATCCAAAGTAATAAGACTATCCACAAAATTCTAAATCTCTATTTTTTGTTCTATTTGACGAATCAAGAAATTTACAAAATCAGCAAAAGAACGCTAATATTTCATCCACATCACCCTAAGTGTTTTTGTTGGCATTTGTCGAAGCGAAACTTAATTTGATTTTCGAGGAAACTTTGTTAGGGAGGAGAACATAAAATAAGTAAACGGAAGGTCTCTTTAAAAAATTTTGGTGTCTCAGAGGATATAATTTATTGTATTAAAGAAATTCCCAGTTGGACTAAAAGAGATATGACAGAGATTTAGTTTTAATCCTGATATTGCCCTGCTATTGCTATTTTTATCGACAATGCTTTTAAACAACGCTCCATTTGCCAAAAAACAGCCAATTTAAGGAAAGATAACAAAATCTAGGCCCAAAACTCAGAAACTCTTATATAAAAAGTCATTACAAAACCAAAAACAAGCATCATTTCATAGCACCTTTTTGTTCATTACAGCATTACCTCCTAGCCGGAAAAGTTTTCCATCTAGGATCACCCCTTACTTATCTTCCACTTAAGAGTGTAAGTGAGAGTGTGTCATTCTTTGCTTAAAATTACAAAAGGACTGTGTAAATTCTGGGGATTATTTTGGACTGATCCTACCTGCTTGAGGTTAAAAGTTTACTTAATTTAGTCGTTTACTTAGTCCTCATCGATAAGTAAAAAATCTTTATGTGGCCTAAAACAAGCAGCATTTTTAACGTTTTTTGCTACCAATTGCGTCAATTCATGAGAATATGGAGAGAGTAGATATATTTTTCAAAATCTAGGGAAGGGGGCTAAATTTATTGTTTTATTCTGGTATTTTCAATGAATCAAGGATGAAGGATTGCCGTTTACGTTAAGGATCTATTTTCAGACTCTAAAATATATTTATCTGGGATTGAGCCTACCATCTATGACCATAATAACTATTTTTACAATCACACATGAATTATCACGGTTGGTGCGATAGCTGTAACCAAGTAAACAATGAACCAAGGCTCATCGTAACCAAAAGTTTAAAAACGCGATTAAAAAAAACTGTCAAGTGAGAAAAAACAAACATTTATAGTTTATTTAGGAATGATAGCTACTATTTCGATTAATCATAATTATAAAATTTTGCTTTGAAAAAAATTGGCATGTCAATAAATAGCTTGATATCCCTCAAAAATGCTTGCAAATCAAAATGAATAGTACTCTATTCAAACCTTTATTATTGAAAATCACCCACAGGAAACTTAAGGCCCTCCACCTAGAACAGAAAGGAAAGTCACTTTTTGCATGAAAAGCACTAATGTCGTTTCTTTTTGCTTTCTTTTTTATTCTCCACGGCTAATGGGGCACTGGAACATCATAGAGAGTTGTTTATGGGTTCATCTGAAAAAGAATTTCAACGCCTAACTGCTTTACGTAATTTTGACTTGGTATCGCCGTCATAAAGGGTCGTGAGACACCCAGAAATTCTATTTTGGGTATCAGGCTCTGGGGGACTGTGTCATCCCCGAAGGCCTTGTTATATGATCTTTAAACTATTTTAAATTTTCCTATCAGGTGCATTTGAGAAAAAGAGGACGGGGAGGGGGACTTGTTGCCCTCCGATTGATTTTGACTATTAAAAGGACGATTCTGCTTTCCGAACGAATGAGCCACATCCATAGTTTATACGACCACATCTTCCATAAAAACCTTATATGTTAATAATGTGCAACTAGCATAACTTATAATTCTTTCCCTGAGGGCAGTGAGGGGTCATAAGTCTTTCAAAGTTTGGATACGCTTGGATAAGTATGGGGAAATGATGTGTATGGAGAGGGGGGCTGGTTGCCCTACAATCACTTTCGTCTCTTAAAATGGGCACTAGAACTTTCAAATTGAATGAGCTCCTTTTGAAGTTTCTACGACAACTCCTTCTATATGAAATGCCTTGTTCAGAAAAAAATACATTATGCCCAAATCACTCTTTATCGAGGCAGCGCTATTGCGCTGCCTATGGTATCGTTCATGCTCCTTTTAGTTTTGAATATTGCTCTTTAAGTCTATAAAAAAAAAAAAATTGAAAACAGGAAATTAATTTTTTGTAAGACTGATTCATATTAGCACTATTGCAATGACTCTTACATACTAATTAATAGAGCAAATTCTCAAATTCTTACCTTTTTCGCCCTCGCACCCCAATAAGTGTAGTTGACAGCTGCATATTCAAGCAGCGCGGCAAAAACAAATACAAAACACATCACTAGATAAATATCTATTGCTTTAACATATGATATCCGAGGTAGGGCTGATCTTACACCGGTACTTATTGTTGTCATCGTTAGAACAGTGGTTATGCCTGTTAAATAAAAGGATTTTGAGCAAATAGAAAATAAAAATAGAAGAAAAAATAGAAAGCACCAGAAAGATTTATTAAATAGAATCAGTTAGGATGACTTTATATATAATTAATATCAGAGACAACGCTTTAGCGTTGCCTGTAATATAGAGCCACAAGGCTTTTTTATTTGTTATTTTTTCCCAGAGCCACCGCATATGGAAGGGGTGGTCGTTTAAACTTTGGAAAGGGCTCACGTGACTAAAAATTGGAATTCCTGGTGCCCTTTTTAACAGTCAAAAGTGATCGAAGGGCAACCAGCCCCTCTCCCAGATTATTTTTCCCTAAGCACATCAGACCAAAATTTTGTGATAGACATTTCGTCTCAAATAGTCCAAATGTCAAATAATAAAAATATTCCTTGGTGGCTGACATAGCCCCCTCTCTCATTTTCTGGTCTTTAATTTATGTAAATGGCTTATTGTTAACAGATAATGTTTTATTAGGAAAAGGGGGCATGTTTGACTCTTGGTTTCTATGAAGGTTCACAATTGCTTTCTTGTTTAAGGGTAAATTATCTACAACATAAAAAAGTGATGCAGACCAGATTGTATTTTATTATACCTATATTAAAATTGATCCTTAATAGGTTTTTCAAAGAATTTTGAAAACACCATGAGAATTGAGATGGGTCAAAAATTAATGGCGACAGTGAATATTTTCAAAAACAATTCTCTAAAATAATTTTTTCTTCAAGAAAAAAGAACAATCAAATCCTTAACTAAAGTCCCAAAATAAACTGCATTATCCAATCAATGTTGTCAGTAATTTTTTATGCTGAAGCTACATATCCAAAGAAAAGTAAATTAATTAGTAATAAAAACAACTTTCGAAAACACTTTGGTTCAAGAACTCTAAGTAAATTTTAAGATTGATGTTGTACACAATCAAAACATACAATGTGTGTGGTGGGTCCCAAAAGGGCATATCAGTAATATTTAAGGAACAGCTGGTGATATTAAATTGAAACTTTCAGGGTAGGATGGGGGATGTTGAAGAGCCATCGGAGGTCAACCAGCCCCCCTTCCCTTTTTTGTCACTACCACTCCTTAACACCGATCATAACTTAGAGATATGATTTTATTCAAACTATTCAAAAGATCTAATAGCCACGCCTTCAGCGATGTTGTTCCCCCCAGCCCCTGGGCAAGGACTGTAAATTCTTCAATTGGCTTATTATTTACATGCAAGATTTATCACGGGAAAAAAAGAGAATTTTTTTATTCTAGGTGTGTCCGAAAAAGATAAGGGTATTTATTAAGTTGAAACTCTGGGAAATGTTGAAAGGTCCGATTAAAATTCTGAAAAAGCCATTAAGTTTAAAATAGTCCAAAGATCAAATAGCTATGCCTACTAGGATAGCATATCCCCCCAGGCTTCAGGGACAAGGGCTAAAAGTTATGCAAGTTGCCCACTGTTTATATCTAAGGTTGGTTATTAAGAAAAGGAAGCATGTTTGATCCTTGGTTTTCAAGTAGTATTAGGGTATTAAGGAGAAAATTTCAGAAAATATTTTGGTGATGTAGAACAAAATCAAGACAAACTATGTTTAAGTTGGTTGTTAAAGGGCGTAGCAGCAACATCTAAGGAACGGTTGAGGGCATTAAGTTTCAATGCATGTTGGGTGGGACATTGCAAAGTGATCAGAGGGCAGCCAATCCCCTCCCCTTGTCATTTTAGATGACTCCCCTTCAATATTGATAGAAATTTTGAAAAGTATTTTTTTAAATAGTCAAAAGGATTAATAGTTATGCCTCCGGAGATACTTTACCCCCCACAGCCCCTGGGACAAGGAGCGCAACCAAGATTTTTTTGGAGGTACTTACATAAGAAAAGTATTTTGTTCCGTTTTTACGAATTGGGCAATTTTTTAGTTTTTTTTTGGGGGGGGGGGTAATCTTGGTAACCCCTTTCCCCCAGGGTATCCAGTTCATCAAAAAGGCGTATATATAATATGTTGACAACGGGTAAGGGTATTAGCTTGAAACTTTTTGGGCAATTACTGCTGCTACTGTGACTGCAACTGCAACTACTTGCGACAGCTACTGCAACTCTTTGCGACTAGGCTTACTCGCTACTACGATTACTTGCAACGGTCATAACTTGCGACTTCGACTACGATTACTCGTCATTGGAACTGCAACTACTCGATACTATGAGTGCAACTACTTGCGACCGTGACTACTTTTACTTACAACTGCTTTCGGAGAGTCTTCAGGGGGATATCGAACAAAACCAAAACACACTATATGCATGCTGCTTGTCAAAAGGTTATATCAGCAATATCTTGGGGACAGCTAAAGGTATTAAGCTAAAACTTCTAGGGTATGTCCGGGGTCATTTTCAAAAGTGATCGAAGGGTTTCCGGCCCCTCCCCACTTACCCTGTTTAGATGCCCCCTCTCCAACACTGATTATAATTTGGAAATAAAAACAAAATTTTATTCAACATATTCATTGCCCATTCTTTATATACGGTATTTACGGTTGGGATAGGGGGGGGGGTGTTTGACAGTAGGTGTGTCCAAAAAAGCTCAGAGTGATAAGGTGAAACTTTGGGGAATATTGAGGGGGATGCTGAGCTAAATCAAAAGACACTGTGTGCATCCAGGCCAGCAAGATGAGGAATCTGCAATATCTTAGGAACAGCTAAGGGTATTAGCTGTAAGCTTTCAGGACCACTACTACTATTACTGTTGCAACTGTGACTGGTTGCAACTACAACTTTGGAAACTTGCGACTACGACAACTTGCAACTCTGACTCGACTATTTGTGACTGTGACTGCCTCTACTTGTGACTACTTTTAAGAAATGCTGAGGGTGATGATGAAAAAAAAAAACACACACTATTTGCTTACTGATTGTCAAAACAGCGCATCAGCAGTATCTCAGGAACGGCTGAGGGTATTAAGCTGAAGCTATTAAGGTAGTTTTGAATTGGATGTCAAAATATACCAAAAGGCACTTTGCACATCCAGGCTATCAAAAGATCGCATTTTCAATATCTTAGTAACGACTATGGGTATTAACTTGAAACTTACAGAGCATGTTATTAAACGAACGTAAGGAGTAAAGAACGTAAGTGCTGTTGAAGGGGGTCATCTGGTTACTAAAGAGCTGTTGGTTTCAAGGAATTCGGATGCAAATGCTATATATTCATCCACTAAAACGCTTTAACATTTTGCAGCTCATAAAAGCCGTTTGGACATTTGTCAGCTACTACTTTCAAACAATACCACAGCAAATGTTCTAGATTTTTTCAATAGAAAACCTTTACATTATGATATGCTGTTAAAGACTACAGGATAGAAACTTGTCGACTGCTAGTTTCAAATGGCTATTTGACTACAAGTGATGAGACAGCCTTAATGGTAGGTGTGCACCACAGTTTATATAATTATCCAGTATGATCATTCCCTATCTCACCCATTATAAAAACCTGGACCGGGGTGCGAGTGCTCCAGAGAACGTGGAAACATAGGCGGCATCAGATCTTTTCACGGGTAGACAAGTCAGACGCGAAACAATCGGAAACAAGTGGAAACCCGCTATTACGAATAATGCACTTAGTAACCATTTCTCATTGATAGACGCAAACACAATCATCCATAACTGCACGAAGAAGTGGGAGGAGCTTTTTGTTCGCACCGAGAACGAAGACCAGAAATGATCTGCGATAAGCTTACTGGATAATTATATAAACTGTGGTGTGCACAAAGTTTGTAAGTTATTACGCATAAATGAGACCGGACTCTATTTCATTGTAGTAAATATCATTAAAGTAACAAAGGGGAAAACAACACAAAAGTAGGATTTTAGTAGCTTCAAGGCCCGGAACTTCTTCATCTTATGAATAAATCTAAGACCAGGAACGCAAAAAGCTAATGCTAAGCCCATGTCTACCCCATTCCTTTCCTCCAACAAAATTGGAGCAGAGCCAGCTTGAGGCGCGGTCGAAGTATGCAGCCGCACACTCGAGGGGCATAAAATTGGCCAATTTTTGTAAAAAAAAATTGGCAAAATTTTACAAATTGATTTGAATGTTAGGTCAAAATATTTAAACTAGAAGAAACTTTGTCTGAAAACTACTACAGTTGAATTTCAAGGTAAAACCGAAGATCTCAATCAGTCAGTCACTCAATCAATCAATTTATTGTCAATATACACAAAAAACACGATTCAAACTTCCCGTCCCACAGAAGACTCTATGGCCTGAATATGTAAAGGGAACAACTGCACAACTAAACCAACAAATGGTAACAAATACAAAATAAGTTACAGACTCTGATGACTCAGTTGAAGATGATACTAGGCACTGAGCAAACTCTTTGGCCACAGCCCTTGAAGATTACGATTTTTTACTCTAATAACCTGTCATGACATTCTTTTTCAAATTAACTTTGCCCGTAAGATGTTAATTTCAAAGGTGATCAAATTTCCTTAAGCTGTAGACACGCTGAAATCCATTTCAGAGCTTTTAGTCGACTTTCGCGACAATGGGTTTGTATCTAGTTTTGTGAAAGCCAAACAGTTATCTGAAGTGCTGAAGGTTGAAGTGAAATTCGAAACCACAAGACTCGAGAGGAAAAAGACACATTTTGATTGTGAGGGTAGAGACGAATATCTTACTTACCCACAAGAAAAATTGTATGTTAAATTTTTCGTACCGTTTGTCAATACTGCTTACTCAGCTGTGTAAGAGAGGCTTGAGCATTTGAAGACCAAGACTTCAAAATTTGAGTTTCCTTTCAAGTTGGAAAAACTGCCCGATTGACAAACACTTTTCAGCAAATGCAAACAAATTGAAAAGCTAAAGTTAAATGGGAATGATCAAGGCGACATTCAGGGGGACAAATTGTTCAACGAGCTGGTTTCTCCAGGAGCTTTCATTAGTTCACTCAACATGATAGATCAACAAGTTTAATCAATAAGAAATCAAATTTAAAAGTCTTTCTCTGAACCCATGCCAGTTTTTGCGGTGTACCTCAAGGTACCATTCTGGGTCCTATTCTTTTTCTAGTTACGATCAATGATATTGCTAATGATTGTGAAAACCGCTGGAAATATGCTTACGAGCTTTCCCTTGGAGAAATTTGTGAAGCAAATGAATGTAGCAAAGCTCAAATTTAATTGATAACGCAAAGACTAAAGCTTCCAGTTCAAAATATGACAGTAAATGACAGTAAATCTTCAATTTTAACTATTTCATTTTTAAATTCTTCTGAGCAAAATTTTCTACCAACTATCTCTGATTCTCTTAAAGTCAGGAACATTAAACTCTTGGGAGTTATTATTACCAGTAATTTGAAATGGGAAGCAAACACATGTAGTCTAGTAAAAAAGGGTAATGCTGGGCTGCAGACGCTCAAGCATATGTCGAGACATAGCACCCTTCCAGATCACCTTCTCCGCATATTTACATCTTTTATTCACCCAATTCTAGAATATGCAGCTCCTGTATGGCATTTTGGACAGACGACTGAGCAAAGCGCCAGGATCGAAAGAGCTTAGAAAAGGGCTCTATTGATAGTATCAAAGCAGGCAAAAATGTCGTATGAAGAGCTGTTCACAAAGATTAAAATGCAAACTCTGAAAAAAAGAAGAGAGAAACTCTGCATGGATTTCGGAAGACAATCTCTGATCCACCCAATCCACAAAACGGTTTTCCCCCCTTGATCCACAACAAAACGACGCCCGTGCAGGGTTGCAGTGCCTGTTGAGAAACTTCAGCCGGTACGCTGTGCCCATCAGCGGTTAGCGAAACATTTTATACCTAGTTTTGTAAATATGTACAACAAAAATCAGGAGGATTGATTTTTTTTTTTTTTTTAATATCCAATTTTTAATGTGACTATGTTTGTATAATGTGACTAATGATTTTAATGTGACTATAGCAAAGAAATATGGCAGTACCATGAAGATTCTGGTGAAAATAAAAGTTTAGTTATCTATCTCTCTATTTATCTAAATTGAGAGACATCAATTTTAATGTTCCAAAGGTCAAAAGTGCACAAAAACTGTGTTTTTAGACCTTAAATTTCAATTTTTAGTTCTTAGACTCCCCTCCCGGCAGGGGCATAAAATGTAAGTCTTGCAAACTTGCATATTTTGCCTTAGGCCGACCTTGATCTTGAGTTTAGCTTACCCCCTTACAAATTTTATATTTTCGTGTATGTCCCATATAAGTCATGTATTTTGGGTAATTTCTTGAGTTGTGCTCCTCTACTCAAAAAAATAAAACGAAATGTCTAATTGAAATGAAAAATAATAACTGAGGAACCATGACTAGTACAAGCTTACAAAATACAAACCTAAGGCAACTCTTGCAGAAGTTGCTTCATGGTTGATCCAAAAAGACACCCACGACAGCATCACAATCAAATCGATGGCAAGTAGGTTTGAAAAACAAAATAACCAATATTCCTTTGCAGCTTGAAGGACAAGGATAGACGTTGGTATTCACCAGTTGCCAATCGCTCTTTTCTATCGTTTGCGTTATAGCCAACAATAGTAAATTGAGGGAGTTCTGCTTCTTCTACGCCAAAAACTGGGGTGTCTCGCCAAAACATGACAACGTCTCCAACGGTATAGCCATCTAAAGAAAAATCATATATACATATATATATATATATATATATATATATATATATATATATATATAAAATAAAAAGATTTTTTATTGCATATATGCAATAAAAAATTATTGCATAAGTGTATGAAAAAATATTTATAGAATTTTGCAATCACTGGATAACCGGAAGTTGACTCTAAACAGTGGTGGATCCAGGCGAGGGGGTTATGTGCCCCCCCTAGCGTAGTCTAGAGTAGTGTAATATACTTAATTAACTCAAGTTTGCGTTAATTAAACTTGCTCCTAACGCAAATTTATCGGATCAACCTATTTTGCACCCCCCTATTTCTTATCGGATCAACCTATTTTGCCCCCCCCCTCAAACAATCCTGGATCCGGCCCTGACTCTAAATTGGTACTGAATTTTTTGACAAATATGAAACTACAACGCGGGTTGACTGCGGAGACATAAACTTTGAGAGGTATCTGACTATTTAACTATCCAGAATTCTATTATGACAGCACCTTCTTTCTTGAACTCCTGGCCACTGTGACGGCTAACTAATATCTAGCAACTTGGGCTTGACAACTGTTTTGTTTGATTCAATTTTCAAGTCTATTAAGGCTCATATTCCTTGTGAAACATGCAATTTTGTGACAAGCACGCAGCTGTGACTTGCACCAAAAGGACAAAATACTAACATCTTTGGATCCTCTTGTCGTACATCCATATATCCACACAGCCAGAATTATGATATTACTTAGACCCTTTTTTTAGAGAAGAATCTATTTGATGTCAACCCCTATCCAGAGAAGGATGGGATTGACGCCAACGAGTAAAAAAGTAATTGCAACATAAACGTTTACCATTATTTTGGATCTAAATTTTAACAACTTATACAACTTCCGATAGCTGGAACTTTTACCTTTATCATGAAACATTAGGAGATGTTCACAAAGCCATGAAAAAAGGACGAGTAGGGTTTAAACCTTCAGGTCACACCTTTTCTTCGAAAAACCTACTTTTTTTATTGATTGTACCCATATATTCAAATAGTATTCTGTAATTCCTTATATTTTGGAATATTTTGAGGAGTGAAACCTCTCATTCAAATTTGAAAACCCGAAATAAATTACCTGGATTCAAATTTATAAACAATTTTCTCTCTCCCAAATCTTTTGCTCCCACTGGGCAAGGGAAATATCAGTGGATAAAAAGCAAATATTCTATTACCGATACGAGGACATCACAAAAACAGTAAGTTTTTTTTACAAATCATAGTAATAATTAATATTAAATTGATAAATAATAATGAATGCATATACATTATTCTATATGAGGGGTCTAACCTCCCTGTAGCACCGCCCACCCTGTTAAAAATAAATGTTAGTTTGTGCTTTAAGAGTTAGGAGAATTAGGAACCCATATAACACACTGGAATTCTAACATTAAAAGCTGTGTGTCTTTGCGAGCATCAGAACTACTCATGCGTGGAATAGCCTCGTTTGGGCGTTGATCATTAATTTGAGTTGAAGAAAATGTTTCTTTTGATTTCATTCATGTTGGCCATTAATATCATATTGAATTAAAAATAAGTTTCCGTCAAATGAAAGTAAATAGCGACATTAAAGACCAAGGTATGTGAGGACGGCCATCGCACCACAAGGCTGTCACGTATGGGGGAGGGGGACACCCCCCTCATGTTTTCGGCCACTCAGTAAAAAAATAGTCGTAAAAACCGTGGCTTGAATCTCCATGACTTGTTTTTTGTTCGGCTTAGACCACGAAAATACTGACATGTCATCTACAAAAATCTCGGACTTTGTTGGTGAACGCAGCAGTTTTACCGACTCCTGCCGTAATTTTACGGATGGTACCACAATTTTCAAGTTGGTTAAACAAAGATCATGAAAATACTTTAATGACACATACCGAAATCTCAATCTCGGTCGGTAAATGCAGCGATTTTACCGACTTGTGTAGAGATTTTATGGATGGTACCACAGTTTTCAATTCAGTTAAATAATGAACATAAAAATTCTGACATAACATCTAATGAAATTTCAATCTAGGTCGGTGAATGCAGCAATTTTACGGATTTGTGTAAATAAAGAACATGAAAATACTGACATGACGTGTACCGTAACCTCGATCCTGGTCGGTAAATGTAGCAGTTCTGCAGTTGCACCAACTTGTGCACTGATTTACGGACGGCACCACTGTTTCCATTCGATTAAGTAAAAAACAAGAAAATAATGATATGACATCTACCAGAATCTCAATCTTGGCCCGTAAATGCAGCGGTTATACCAATGCTTGCCATGATTTTACGGATAACGCTACTATTTTTCACTCAGTTAAATGAAGAACATGAAAATACTGCCATGACATTTTCCTAGGGCGTGTTCCCGGTCCGACGAAAAGTTAATAATATTTAATAAAAATTTAATATTTCGTTCCAGGTGAAAGCGAATTAACAGCTAGAGCGATCGAAAATTATATTCGTATTAAATTTTGTATTAAATTTTTGTGATTACGGCTAACTAGCGTATTTACTGAATTAACTTCTGTACATTCATCATCAAAATGGGAAAAATGGAGGCAAATGACCAATCTAATAGTAATTAATGAGTATTAAGGGATAAAAACTTTTATTTTTCATATTTTACTCATTGCTCATTAAAATTACTCGTCTTTTAATAATAAATTACAATGCATATTACGGCATTAGCTAATACATTGTTCCAGGTTGGCAGTTAATTCGTATTAAATTTGAAGTAAATCCGAATTAAATTCCAATTTCACCTAGAGCACACTCCAAAATTCCGATCTCAGTCGGTCCGGTCTTACTGACTGGAAAGAATGGGCGAAAACCTCATTCAGTAAAAACTAGTACCAGTTACATGCAATGCGTTAAGGACGTTAAGGTTGCAGTCACGTTTTACAACATGTTAGGTGGTTAGTATAGTCGTGTGGGTGGTAAAGAGAGTGACGCCTACTCAAGGGAACCACATGTTGGTTTCAAAATTCAAAAATTACGTGAGTTGGATGATTGGTCTCAATTGTCAAGACGTAGATTAATGAAACTAATGAAAGGCATTAGATTAGACAGTTTTAAGAACAAATCGAGAAAAAACAAAAGGCACTTGGGCATTATATCCTACACAAGACAGAAGTCAATTTTGGTTAATGCTAATGAAATAAAATAAAATAGGATGAAAATATAATAGTTTAGAAATAAATTTAGGCTATATATTTGCACATTAGAGGGGTAGGGGGTAAAGCATAGCATATATTAAATACGTAACCTAATCTAGGTACCTTTTCCCTCCCTAAACCCCGAAAAACAACAATTTAAATATTGTAAACGCAAAAAGAAATCACGCTTTGCGATCCATTTGCTCATTGCAAATACCCGTTTGACTGGTTTCCTGTAGTACTTCCTAGTACAGTCTATAGTGCTGTGTAGGATATAATGCACAAGTACCAAATAAAATTTTGGGTGCATCAATAGAATAGTCAAGGACCATTTTAAACGGATCAATGCCGTTTTTCATAGGCAGCGCAATCGCGCTGCCTAAGTAAAGAACGATGTTGGCACAATGTATTATTTTTTTTCTTCTTCCATACCAAGGCACTTCGTATCGAAGGAGTTGTCGTAGAAACTTCGAAAAGGGCGATTTCGATTGGAAATTGGAATGGCTAGTGTCCTTTTTAATAGTCGAAGCACTTCTCTGCTTACGCCTTCTTTTTTTTAAGGCTTCTAGAATTTTTTCGGCAGTAATGTACGGTCAATTAGATTCTTTTGGTTGCTTGTGTGGCAAACGGGTTACAAAAAAACTGCACAGCAGCTAAAATCTGTTTAGGCTCGTTTTTTTGTGATTAATTAAAAAAATCATTTTCCACAAAATAAATTTTTCAAGGAAAAGAAAAGTAAACATTAAACCAAAAAAGAAGAAAAATAAAATCAAATAATTTACCAAGCGTGAAACTACCAAAAAATCAGCATCGATCAATAAATGAAACCCAAAACAAACAGAAATTACAATAAACAACCGAGTCAAACTCAAAACGAGCAGAAATTAACATAAGTTGGGCTCAAAACCCTTACGCCTTCCCAAGGTCAGAACATAATTTGCACTTTAGTGAAAAAAAATACAGACGATTGTGCGTTATCAGTTTAATATACATATACTGATATTTAGTAATCAATATGTTAATATTATTTGATTTATTAAAGTTATAAAAGTAAAAACATTTTTATTTTTTCAGTAAAGTGCAAATTATGTTCATGCTTCTTACGAGTAACTGAACTTAGAGGTTAATTCCTCAGTTTATACAATTGTTTGGGCTGAACTGTGCTCTCGAGTTTCGTATTCGAAACAGAAATTATGCTAATTATCGATAAAAAAAAGTCGGTAAAAATGACCAGCAGTCGGTAAAATCGCTCGCTCCCACCCCTAAACATTTCGGCTAGTAAAACCCCTGCTGCCCTTTCAGTCCTCTAGTCTTTACGCTAAAGTTTAACTAGCAATAACCCGAGAGCCATTTAGGTTTGTAAAGAGCCAGCCAGTTGGAAAATTACCGATTTATTTATTGATTATTACTGATTGAGAGGTTAGATATAATTGATTACCGACTGAGAGGTTTGAAGTGCCTTTCAAACCTCTTAAACAAAATCTTTTATTGTTTGAAGCAAAATTGAATAAATAAACCTTTGCTTTTTCGAGATATTGGGAAAAATGAGTTAGCTTTTTGTCATATTTGCTATCAGAGCATCCCCTCTGGAAGCCTTGGTGGGGAGAAAATCTCCAATTTTAGGGTAAAGGGTGAGGGGCTTAGAGGTTGATATCCCCTCTCATGTCTAGGATAAATTTCTGTGATGTAACTCCTTACTTTCAGTTGAAAAAAAACTTCTTTTTTTTCAATTCAATTTCTATTCGTCTTTAATGTCACACCGAGCGGTTATTAAATATATTGAGATTACTAATCTTTTATTGCTTGAAGCAAATGTGAATATTTTCGAGACATTGAAACAGACTGATTCAAAAGAACTCAGTGAAATAAAAAGCATAATGTAAAATCTAGGATAAAATGCCTTTCAATTTTCAACTTGCACCATGCTTATCCTGAGGAATCACTCGAATCAAACAGTTCGTGGTAACGAACTGTAAGTAAGGAGCGACCCGGCTCAATATTAACCGAAACTCTAAAAAATCAATAGATATATCAAAAGAATCAGATTTTAATGCTAAGTTCAAATATATAAGTTTCATCAGGTTTAGTCTTACCCATCAAAAGTTACGCACCTGAGAAAATTTGGCTGATTTTCGAAAAAAAGGGGGAAAGACCCCCTTAAATTATAGAACCTTAATGAAAATCACACCACCATGTTAAGCGTATCAGAGAACCCTACTGTAGAGGTTTCAAGCACATATCTACAAAAATGTGGAATTTTGCATTTTTTGCCAGAAGAAAGATCACGGATGCGTGTTTATTTGTTTTTTGTTTTTTTTTTCCCAGGGGTGATCGTATCGACCCAGTGGTCCTATAATATCTTTGGAGGGCTCATTGGAACGGAAATTAAAAGTTCTAGTGGCTTTTTTAAGTGACCAAACAAATGAAGGGCAACTAGGCCCCCTCCCACACTCATTTTTTCCCAAAGTCACACGATCAAAATTTTGAGACAGCCATGTTGTTCAGCATGGTCAAAAATATGATAACTATGTCTTTTAGGATGACTTAATCCTCCGAAGTCCCCGGGGGGAGGGCCGAAATTTATGAACTTTACCCAATGTTAACATATAGTATTAGTTATTGGGAAGTATACAGACGTTTTCAGGGTTTTTTTCTGGTATGTGGGGGAGGGGGGTCGGGGGTTATACGGGAGGATCTTTCCATGAAGGAAGTTTTCATGGGGGAAGGGACATTGCTATCTGGGGGTTGCCGGATTTCCCAGCATTACTAAAGAAAAAGATCAGAAATTAAATAAAAAAACAAGTTTTTTAACTGATTTCAACTGATCAACTGATTGTGATTAAGCGGTCATTTTTAAAGAATTGGAAAAAAATTTGAACTTTAGCTTAAAGAGCAAGGTATTGACTAAGGGGCGAACCCCCTAATATACGTATTAAAAATCTATGAATATCGAAGTTTCATACGTAAGTTTATTCGTAAATTACGTATATTTATCACTAATAAAAACGTTCGTAAATAAAATTAAACAAGTTTCGAGAAAGCCATTTGACCAAATAAAAGTCAAATTAATATGCAAATTTTGTTTTAATTATTTTTGTACGGTGAGCCAAAATCAAAACCTGCATTAATTCAAAAACCTTCAAAAATTATAAAAAAAAACAAGTTTTTTTAAACTGAAAGTAAGGAACGACGTTAAAAATAAAAACGAACAGAAATTATTCCGTATATGAAGGGGGGCTGTCCCCTCCTCAACGCCTCGCTCTTTACGCTAAAGTTTGACTTTCTCACAACTTTATTTTTTAACCATAAAAAAACTTTAGCGTAAAGAGCGAGGTGTTGAGGAGGGGAAATCCTTACTTTCAGTTAAAAAAAACTTTTTTTTTATTTAATTAACTAATAGTATCAATGTTTCTATTTATCTATCAATATATTTTTTTTTTTGACACTCCAAGAAGACCTTTGCCATAGAATTACCAAGGAAATGCGGTAAAGTTGTTATGGGTTTGAAAAAAAAAATATGTGGAGGGGAAAAAGTACTTATCTGTTAGAGCCACCACACTCAAGTTCTTGGTCTGACAGAACCAGTTTCTTTCTGTAGTTTCTTTCAGCTTAGCATGAGAGAGTGTAAATACACTACAATGTAGGTATATTTCAATTAAATATTTTAGTTGGAATTTTGGTTAAGTTAGGTTAGAAAGCATTTAGTATAATGGGCTCTGGGGGGTCTGGTCTAGAATTCTCTATTGTAGTTTCCATAATTTTGTTATAAAAGTATTTTATTTTCATTGTACTTCGGTATATTTTATTAGGATTAACCTTACTTTACTTCTTGAGTATGGCGGCTATAACAGAGAAGCATCGAAAAAAATTTATTCAGAAAAAAGTGATATTTCTGCAGCAGGCTAAAGGAATATGTAGAAAGCCACAGCTTTCAGTCAGGTTACAGTTTTGTTTGTATTTTATCGTCAGTCGGGTATCAAAAGGACGTATCTCCATAATTGTAAATTTTCAGAATAGAAAGAAAAAGCCTCTAAACTTTTCTATTTCCCCTCCAATATTCGTAAAACATGAACGGATGGATATGTCAAATCGATACATGTCAGTCCATTTTTATTTTACGGTTATCAGAGGGGAAATAAAATTGTTGTCAGAATATTTTCTGCTCTTCTGAAAATTTACAATTATGAAGATACGTCCTTTGATACCCGACTTACATTACATAAATACTGAATTTTTTTGTCGTTGCCGAATGTGCAGTGCTGCGTTCTGGTTATATGTTACTATATATTTCTTTACCGTCAAGAACAATCTGTAATTTCAAACATTAATTAAACTTATTGATTCATTTGTATGAGAAAAAGGTAGATATTTAGTTTAAGAGGAAAATGTCTTTGAAGTTGCTAGTTACTTAAATATGCAGTTTAAAACAGCAAATGTTTTTTTTTACATTTTTTACGTTTTACATTTGCCATATAGTTCCAAATAGATAAAAATTTGATAAAAATATCGTATTTTGTGCTATATTCAGGATATATCCTCATAAAACAAGTCCTCCGAGGGGGCTTCAGCTCCCTAGTCCTATCCCTGAGTACACCTTTGGATAGTTATCAGCTGCCCAAAAATTCTTAGGGGTAGCCTATCCCTCAGGAACAAGTAGACTAGAACAAACTGAAACACCAGCATACTAAAATCGTGGCTTCATTCACATTGTCGTCAAAATCGTGAAAATTTTTTAGTTGTTCAAAAGGCAAAAAAATTTTATGCGTGAAATAGAGATACGTGTTTCAGGAATGAAAGATGAAATAGATGTTAAAAAAACTGCTTTTACTTTCAACCATTAAAACACATTTACAAGAACAAGAATAACTAGGAAGTAAAAAAAAACATACAAAAAACTTACCACAAATATATAAATGAAATATAAGAGACTGGCCAAAACCAGTGAATATTTGACAACCTTCAACATACACTTATCCAGCTTGTACTACTTGGTACTTATAGCTCTCGAAATTATCAAAAAATTCAGTCGTTCAAAAGGTACGGAAATTTCATCTATGAAATCGAGACATACATTTCAAGCATGAAGCATGAAATTGAAATAGACATGAAAAAAAGTGAATAAAACTGCTTTGATTTTAACCATCAAAATGCATGTACAAGAACAAAAATAACTAGGATGTAAAAAAAAAACATACGCAAGACTTACCACAAATATATAAATGAAATGTATATAAAACCGACTAAAGCCAGTGAATATATGACAATTTTCAAAATATACACGTATCCAGTGTAGGCTACTTGGTACTTGTAACTCTCGATTTCCACTGTACAATTTTGCACATTCAACGGATAATAATGCAGATACATAAGACAGGCCTGAGTAGGCAGGCATGAAGCTTGGAATTGAATTAGACATTTTAGGGCCGTTTTTTTTTAGAACTAAGATCTTACATCTTAGATCTTTCATCTTTCTGCAAAGACTACCGTTTTTTCAACTCACCTTTGTTCTAAGATCATACAGCTCACTGATGTTAGCAAAATGCATGAAAGCGCCATCTTTCTGCCATATAGAACAATGATGAGAGAACTTTGATGATATACTCATCATTGTTCTCAGACCGCTGATCAGAGCAGAATGATGAAAGACGTTTGCATAAAAACGAGAAAGATGTAAAATACCTCAAAGATTTCACTTTTAAGCGTTTTCTGGCAAAAGATGTAAGATGTTAGCACACTGACGAGCGAAAAAACGGCCCTTTTGAAAAAAATAAAACTGATTTAACTTTAAACCATCAAAATATATGTACAAAAAAAAGAATGATTAGGAAGTAAAAAAAAAGACAAAAAACTTACTACTAATATATAAATAAAGTATATAAAACTGGCCAAAACATAGAAAATATGACAACGTTCAATATACACTTATCCACCTTACCCTACATATTACTTACAGCTCTCGATTTCCACTGTACAATTTTGCACATCCAGCGGATAATAATGCAGATCCATAAGACATGCCAGAGTAGTCGTAAACCTCATTCCGTATTCAATCCCTCCATTACCATGAAGACGAATCATTTTATTCCTTTCAGTTATGTCGTGAATATAGCTGGAAGAATAACAGAGATAATAACGCATAATATTTTACAATTCTAATCAACTCGCTTTACTATATATATGAATTAAAGTGTTGCCCAATGGCAGTTATTTCAGACAAATTTCCCCTTCATTCCCGACAATTCCCCTTCAAATATCCCCTTCAGACAAATATCCCCTTCATTCGTTTTTCGGAACAAAGCATGCTGTGGAGAATGTCCGACGAATCGAGGAGAACGCTAAGACAGCCAAGAATGAATCCTTACATCCGATTTAACTCCGTCCCGTCTTATTTTTTTCAGATGTTGTGAATATAGGTAAGATAACGGTGGTGATAATGGTATTATGGTATTATGGTGTTATGGTGATAATGGTGATAATGGTAATCAATGCGCTTATCATTTTCTATCCTTATTTACGGGGTAATGGGTAATGGTATGGTGATAATGGGTATTATGGTGATAATGGGTAATGGTGATAATGGTAATCAATATGCTTATCATTTTCTATCCTTATTTACGGACTGTATTGAGTTCTTTGTCTAATGGCTGTCTGTTTGGGAAGAATGCTTCATCATTTGTTTCTGATCAGCTGGGGATATTTGGAAGAATCAATACCCACTCGTCACTAATCGCAAGTGATTAGTGACGAGCCACGTCGTTAATTTTGTCTATTATGTGAATATAGATAAAAGATAGCGGAGATCAAGATCAAATCAATATAAAGTAAAGAACTCATTGTTTAAAAATCTCCCTTTCATAAAAAGACATCATTTTTGTGCAAATGAACCGAAACTATATAAAATATAACTTGAGTGAACCGAAACTATATTAAATGTTGAAACCACGTTAAGAAATGCATGACTTCGTTGCCATGATAATGACTGGAGAATAAAGAAACACCCTGTCAACAGTTATGAAGCTCCAAAACAAAATGTTTAAGAAAATATACGCATAAAAAAGTTCTAATTTTGCCCCAATAAGTAAAATTTATTTACTTATCGGGGCAAAAGTAAACATTCCCTGTCAAAGGATTAGCATGAAAAGGTTCAAATAATTTTAGATAAAGCAGGAAACACAAGCCAGCGCAATCTCGATGAAAAGTCCGCCGCCAAGTTTAAATCAAGCAGTTCGTGGTAACGAACTGTAAGTAAGGAGCGACCCAGCTCAATAGTAACCAAAACTAAAAAAACCGGAATTTTGGTACCAATAGATACATCAATAGAATCATATTTTTATGCTGATTTCAAATATATATAAGTTAATTAAGTCTAGTCTTACCCATCAAAAGTTACCATGAGATAATTTGCCTTATTTTTGAAAAAAGGGGAAACAACCCTTAAATGTCACAGAACTTTAATGAAAATTACACCATCAGATTCAGCGTATCAGAGAACTCTATTATAGAAGTTTGAATTTCCTATCCTCGAAAATGTGGAATTTTGTATTTTTTGCCAGAAGAAAGATCACGGATGCATGTTTATTTGTTTGGTTTTTTTCCCAGGGGTGATCGCATCGATTCAGTAGTCATAGAATATTGTGAGAGGGCTCATCTGAACGGAAATTAAAAGTTTTACTGCCCTTTTTAAGTGACCGAAAAATTGGAGGGCAATTTGACCCCCTCCCACGCTCATTTTTATCCCGAAGTCACCCAATCAAAATTTTGAGATAGCCATTTTGTTCAGCTTAGTCGAAAATCTAATAAATACGTCTTTGAGAATGACTTAATCCCCACAGTTCCCGGGGGAAGGGCTGCAAGCTATGAATTTTGCCCATTGTTTACATATAGTATTGGTTAATGGGAAGTATACAGTCGTTTATACTTAACGGGATTTTTTTCTGGGGGAGGTCGGTCGAAGGAGGGGGTTACGGGGGAGGATCTTTCCATGGATGATGTTTACTTGGGGGAAGGGACATCTCTATGAAGGGGGTGCCAGATTTCCCAGCATTATTTAAAAAACGTTCAGAAAATGATTAAAAAAAAACAATTTTTTTTAACTGAAAGTAAGGAGCGACATTAAAACTTAAAACGAACAGAAATTATTACGTATATGAGGGGGTTCATCCCCTAGTCAATACCTCACCCTTTACGCTAAAGTTTTTTTCTAGTACTTTCAAAAGAGCTATCTATTCTAATTAACCGACCTTTGCTATTCAGGGGTTTGTGGTTCGAACAAAATTCGAACTTTAGCGTAAAGAGCGAGGTATTGACTAGGGGTAAAATTTCTAATATACTTAATAAAAACATACAAATGTAAAGTTTGTTACGTAAGTTACGTCAGAACAAAATTTCGGGAAAGCCATTTAGCCATAACAAGTAAAATTAATATACAGATTTCATTCTAATTATTCATATACGGTGAGCCAAAATCAAAGCTGAATTAATTCAAAACGTTCAGAAATTAAATTTAAAAAAAAACAGGTTTTTTTTACTGAAAGTAAGGAGCGACATTAAAACTTAAAACGAACAGAAATTATTTCGTATATGAAAGGGGCTGTCCCCTCTTCAACGCCTCACTCTTTACGCTAAAGTGTTTTATTTTAAAAAAAATAGAGTTTTGAGAAAGAGTCTAACTTAATGTCGCTCCTTACTTTCAGTTAAAAAAAACTTGTTTTTCTTTGTTTAATTTTAACTGAAATGCCCAAAGGACAGGTTTCAAGCCATTGTCTACAGATACTAAACTTAGTGTTTTCCCTTAATTATGTGACCATTAATTATCCTTTCTCACCGCGGGTCACCATTTTGAACAGAGCTATGATCCTTGTAAGTCGGGAGAGGGCTTGCTCGAACAGAAATTGTTCCAGCTCTGATATGCTTTTTGGTGATTCAACAACATCTTTTATTAAATTAATTTAAAAAAAAAAACTTTCCCACAAAATAAGTTTTTCAAAGAAAAGTAAAGAACTCCATTAAACAAAAAATGAGCAAAAATAAAATCAAACAATCTACGAAGCGTGAAACTACCACAAATCAGCATCGATAAATAAATGAAACCCAAAACGAACAGAAATTGCAATGAAAAACCGAGTCAAACTCAAAACGAGCAGAAATTAAAATAAGTGGGCTCAAAACCCCTATGCATTCCCAGGGTCGGAACATAATTTGCACTTTACTGAAAAAATATAAATGTTTTTACTTTTATAACTTTATTAGACCAAATGATATTAACATTTTGATTACTAAATATCAGTATATGTATATTAAACTGACAATGCACATTCATTTGTATTATTTTTAAGTAAAGTGCAAATTATGTTCTGGCCTTGGGAAGGCATAGGGGTTTTGAGCCCACTTATGTTAATTTCTGTTCGTTTTGAGTTTGCCTAGGTTATTTATTGTAATTTCTGTTCGTTTTGGGTTTCGTTTATTTATCGATGCTGATTTGTGGTAGTTTCACGCTTGGTAGATTATTTGATTTTATTTTTGCTCGTTTTTTGTTCAATGGAGTTCTTTACTATTCTTAGAAAAACTTATTTTGTGGAAAAAGTTTTTTTGATTAATTAATGTTCGTTTTATATTAACATAGTCTTTTCATGGAAAAAAAAAAAATTTAAATCTTTTCGTTTTTTTAAGACTTTTAAGCTTGGCCTGCTATTTGTGTGCTGGAAGAAAATTTTCAGCAATTTTTAACAACAAACACCCTTTTAAAAATCTGGACACAAATAGTAGTGTTTAATTTCGTTTCATACCTCCTCTAGTTGACCTGAAATGGAAAACTTGATACCATTTGCAAAAAAAATATGCTTACTTTCTTCGATAGCTTGGATACACTTACGCTATTTTGACTTGGTTAAATTTTAAGAGCAGAAGTGTCCCCGAAAGTTTAAACATAATACCCTCAGTCGTTCTTGGGATACTGCTGAGATGCCTTATTGGGAATTAGAATTAACACAGTGCATATTGATTTAATGTTAAGGCAACGTTTAGTTTTTAAACATCAAGGCAAATGGGAGGGTGTGCGTGGGAGGGGGATTAGTTGCCCTCTAATCATTTTCGACTATTAAAAAGGGCATCAGCCATTTCCATTTTCAATCGAATGAGCCCTTTCCGAAGTTCCTACGACAATTCCTTCGATACGAAGTGCCCTGGTCTAAACAAAAACAAGAAAAAATCATAAATTATAGCCACATCGATCTTTACTTTAAAAGTTTCAAGCCTTCCAATCACTTTCGACTATTAAAGAGGGCAATAGGCCTTTCGTTCCCAATCGAATGAGCATTTTTTTAGTTTCTACGACAACGCTTTCTATAAACACCTTATATGCCCCTAGGGCATAAATTATAATCCTTACCCTAAGGACTGTGAGGGTGGTTGTTATCCTCTAAGACATAATTTCCAGACCTTTCAACAACGTTAAACAAAGTGGCTATCTCAAAATTTTGATTGGATGTTTTTGGGTAAATGGTAGGCGTGAGAGGGGCGTTAGTCACTCTCCAAACACTTTCAACTATTAAAACAGGCAATATCCCTTTCAATTTCCAATCAAATGAGCCATTTTGAAGTTTTTACGACAACGCTTTCAATAAAAACTTTATATGCCACCAGGCCATAACTTACAAACTTTGCCCTGAGGGCTGGGAGGGGGGGGGGGGGTTGTCATCCTCAAAGACCTTATTTCCGGAACTTTCTACTACGTTGAACAAAATGGCTATATGAAAATTTTGATTGGATGTGTTTGGGGGAATAGTGGGCGTGAGAGGATGGTTAGTTACCCTCCAATCACTTTCGACTATTAAAAGGGCCTATCCCTCTCAATTTCCAATTGAATGAGCCCCTTTTGAAGTTTGTCGACAACTCTATCTATAAAAACCTTATATCCCCCCAGGGCATAACTTACAACCTTTGCCCTGGGGCTCTTGGGGGTTTGTCATCCTTAAATACATAATTTCCAGAACTTTCAACTACGTTGAACAAAATGGCTATCTCTAAATTTTGATTGAACGTGTTTGGGGAAATAGTGGGCGTGAGAGGGGGGTCAATTACTCTCCACTCACTTTCGACTATTAAAAAAGGCAATTTCAATTTCCAAAAAAATGAGCCCTCTTTGAAATTTCTACTACAACTTCCTATATAAACCTAATATGCCCCCAGGGCATAACTTACAACCCTTGCACTGAGGGCTCTGAGGGGGTTATTATCCTAAAAGACCTAATTTCCAGAGTTTTCGACTACGCTGAACAATATGGATATCTCCAAATTTGCATTGGATGTGTTTGGGGAAATGGTGGGCGTGAGAGGGGGGGTTAGTCACCCTTTTTGATGTTTTTACAACATCACTTTCTATTAAAACCTTACATGCCCCTCAGGGCACAACTTACAAACCTTGTCCTGGGGGCTGTGGGGGGAGGGGTTGTCATCCTTAAAGACCTCATTTCCAAAACTTTCAACAACGTTGAATAAAATGGCTATCTAAAAATTTGGATTGGATGTGTTTGGGGAAAAGGTGGGTGTGAGAGGGGGGTTAGTTGCCCTCAAATCACTTTCCACTATTAAAACGGGCACTAGCCCTTTGAATTTTCTATCAAAAGAGCTCTTTTTCAAGTTTCTACGACAAAGATTTCAATAAAAACTTATATGCCCCCAGGTCATAACTTATAACCCTTGTCCTGAAGACTGTGGGGGAGTGTCCTGCTCAAAGGTATAATTTCCTGAACTTTAAACTGCGTGAAACAAAGTGGCTATCTCAAAATTTTGATTGGATGTGTTTGGAGAAATGGTTGGCGTGGAAGGGGTGTTAGTTACCTTCCAATCAGTATCGACTATTAAAAAGGGATCTAGCCATTTCAATTACCAATCGAATGAGAGTAGAAAGGCCTCATGAGCTCGTATGGGGGCACCATATATGGGCATAGAGACCCTAGGGAGAACACCTGTGCTGTCAGTTCGACGGGGGCACCATATATGGGCATGGAATCCCCAGGGAGAACACGTTTCCGAGAAATTGGTGTTCGTCCAGAAGAATTGTTTCCGGGGCGAAGTTTATTAATGTCTTTGGTGCTCGTCCAGTAGAATTGTTTCCGGGTAAAGTTTATTATTGTCTGACGGATGATGTCAAGGTTGATTGATTTGTCACGAAAGGGGAATTAATTTGTTGTTTCTAAGGGGAATTATTGATCTACGAAAGGGGAATTAATTTGTTGTTTCTAAGGGGAATTATTGATTCACGAAAGGGGAATTAATTTATTGTTTCTAAGGGGAATTATTGATTCAAGAAAGGGCAATTAATTTGTTGTTTCTATGGGGAAGGTGGGGAAGATATATATTGATCTAGGACTCGAGAGGGAAAATGGATTTCCGAGAAATTGATTGCGTAACCTAACCTAACCTCATGAGCACATGATGGGACTCCATTTATGGGCATAGAATCCCTCGAGGGGAGACGATTTCCGAGAAATTGATTGCGTAATCGAAGGGAGAGAATTCCCGAGAAATTGATTACATAATCGGTAGAGCCATATCAGGAGCTCGTGACAGGACTCCATTTATGGGCATAGAATGACGTAATCGATTAGGACAAATGGATTTCTGAGAAATTGACTACATAATCGGTAGAACACTATCAGGAGGTCATGACGGGGTCCATATATGGACATAGAATGACGTAATCGACTAGAACAAATGGATTTCTGAGAAATTGATTACATAATCGGTAGAACCCTATCAGAAGGTCATGACGGGACTCCATTATGGGCATAGAATGACGTAATCGACTAGGACAGTTGGATTTCTGAGAAATTGATTACATAATCGGTAGAACCCTATCAGGAGGTCATGACGGGAGTCCATATTTGGACACAGAATGACGTAATCGACTAGGACAGTTGGAATATTTCAGTAGTGGTTTGTCGTGGTTTACCTTGTCACAGTTACATTCTCTTGATTTTTCAAAGTTCATTTTGAATTTCTTTCGTTGAAATGCAAGAGTTGGAATATTTCAGTAGTCTTACGTCGTGGTTTACTTTGTAACAGTTACATTCTCTTAATTTTTGAAAGTTCATTTTGAATTTCTTTCATTGAAATGCAAGGGTTGGAATATTTCAGTAGTGGTTTGTTGTGGTTTACCTTGTCACAGTTACATTCTCTCGATTTTTCAAAGTTCATTTTGAATTTGTTTCATTGAAATGCAAGAGTTGGATTATTTCAGTAGTGTTTTGTCGTGGTTTACCTTGTCACAGTTACATTCTCTTAATTTTTCAAAGTTCATTTTGAATTTCTTTCGTTGAAATGCAAGAGTTGGAATATTTCAGTAGTGTTTTGTTGTGGTTTAGCTTGTCACAGTTACATTTTCTTGATTTTTCAAAGCTCATTTTGAATTTATTTCGTTGAAATGCAAGAGTTGGAATAATTCAGTAGTGTTTTGTTGTGGTTTACCTTGTCACACTTACATTCTCTTGATTTTTCAAAGTTCATTTCGAATTTCTTTCATTGAAATGCAAGAGTTGGAATATTTCAGTAGTGTTTTGTCGTGGTTTACCTTGTCACAGTTACATTCTCTTGATTTTTCAAAGTTCATTTTGAATTTCTTTCATTGAAATGCAACAGTTGGATTATTTCAGTAGCGTTTTGTTGTGCTTTACCTTGTCACAGTTACATTCTCTTAATTTTTCAAAGTTCATTTTTAATTTCTTTCGTTGAAATGCAAGAGTTGGAATATTTCAGTAGTGTTTTGTCATGGTTTACCTTGTCACAGTTACATTCTCTTGATTTTTCAAAGTTCATTTTGAATTTCTTTCATTGAAATGCCAGAGTTGGAATATTTCAGTAGTGTTTTGTCGTGGTTTAGGTTGTCACAGTTACATTCTCTTAATTTTTCAAAGTTCATTTTGAATTTCTTTCGTTGAAATGCAAGAGTTGGAATGTTTCAGTAGTGTTTTGTCATGGTGTAACTTGTCACAGATACATTCTCTTGATTTTTCAAAGTTCATTTCGAATTTCTTTCATTGAAATGCAAGAGTTGGAATATGTCAGTAGTGTTTTGTCGTGGTTTACCTTCTCACAGTTACATTCTCTTGATTTTTCAAAGTTCATTTTGAATTTCTTTCATTGAAATGTAAGAGTTTGATTATTTCAGTAGTGTTTTGTCGTGGTTTACCATGTCACAGTTATATTCTCTTGATTTTTCAAAGTTCATTTTGGATTTCTTTCGTTGAAATGCAAGAGTTGGAATATTTCAGTAGTGTTTTGTTGTGGTTTACCTTGTCACAGTTACATTTTCTTGATTTTTCAAAGTTCATTTTGAATTTCTTTCGGTGAAATGCAAGAGTTGGAATATTTCAGTAGTGTTTTGATATGGTTTACCTTGTCACAGTTACCTTCTCTTGATTTTTCAAAGTTCATTTTGAATTTCTTTCATTGAAATGCAAGAGTTGGAATATTTCACTAGTGTTTTGTCATGGTTTACCACGTCACAGTTACATTCTCTTGATTTTTCAAAGTTCATTTTGAATTTCTTTCGTTGAAATGCAAGAGTTGGAATATTTCAGTAGTGTTTTGTTGTGGTTTACCTTGTCACAGTTACATTTTCTTAATTTTTCAAAGTTCATTTTGAATTTCTTTCGATGAAATGAAAGAGTTGGAATATTTCAATAGTGTTTTGTCATGGTCTACCTTGTCACACTTACATTCTCTTAATTTTTCAAAGTTCATTTTGGTTTAATTTCGATGAAATGCAAGAGTTGGAATATTTCAGTAGTGTTTTGATGTGGTTTACCTTGTCACAGTTACATTCTCTTGATTTTTCAAAGTTCATTTTGGTTTTATTTCGGTGAAATGCAAGAGTTAGAATATTTCAGTAGTGTTTTGTTGTGGTTTACCATGTCACACTTACATTCTCTTAGTTTTTCAAAGTTCATTTTGGATTTCTTTCGATGAAATGCAAGAGTTGGAATATTTCAATAGTGTTTTGTTGTGGTTTTCCTAGTCAGAGTTACATTCTCTTAATTTTTCAATGTTCATTTTGGATTTCTTTCGTTGAAATGCAAGAGGTGGAATATTTCAGTAGTGTTCTGTTGTGGTTCACCTTATCACAGTTACATTTTCTTGATTTTTCAAAGTTCATTTTGAATTTCTTTCGTTGAAATGCAAGAATTGGAATATTTAAGTAGTGTTTTGTCATGGTTTACCTTGTCACAGTTACATTCTCTTGATTTTTCAAAGTTCATTTTAAATTTCTTTCATTGAAATGCAAGAGTTGGAATATTTCAGTAGTGTTTTGTTGTGGTTTACCATGTCACAGTTACATTCTCTTAATTTTTCAAAGTTCATTTTGGATTTCTCTCAGTGAAATGCAAGAGTTGGAACATTTCAGTAGTGTTTTGTCATGGTTTACCCAGTGACAGTTACATTCTCTTAATTTTTCGAAGTTCATTTTGAATTTCTTTTCGTTGAAATGCAAGAGTAGGAATATTTCAGTAGTGTTTTGTCATGGTTTACCTTGTCACAGATACATTCTCTTGATTTTCCAAAGTTCATTTTGAATTTCATTCGTTGAAATGCAAGAGTTGGAATAATTCAGTAGTGTTTTGTCGTGGTTTACCTTGTCACAGTTACATTCTCTTGATTTTTCAAAGTTCATTGTGGATTTCTTTCGTTGAAATGCAAGAGTTGGAATATTTCAGTAGTGTTTTGTCATGGTTTACCTTGTCACAGTTACATTCTCTTGATTTTTCAAAGTTCATTATGGATTTCTTTCGTGAAATGCAAGAGTTGGAATATTTCAGTAGTGTTTTGCCGTGGTTTACTTTGTCAAAGTCACATTCTCTTAATTTTTCAAAGTTAATTTTGGATTTCTTTCGTTGAAATGCAAGAGTTGGAATATTTCAGTAGTGTTTTGTCGTGGTTTACTTTGTCACAGTTACATTCTCTTGATTTTTCAAAGTTCATTGTGGATTTCTTTCGTTGAAATATGTTTTGTTGTGCTTTACCTTGACACAGTTACATTTTCTTGATTTTTGTTAGGTTAGGTTATGCTAGATCAAGTTAGGTTAGGTTAGGTTAAGTTAGGCTAGGTTAGCCTACGTACGCGCGCGTTTGAAAAATCAAGAGAATGTAACTGTGACAAGGTAAACCACGACAAAACGCTACTGAAATATTCCAACTCTTGCATTTCAACGAAAGAAATTCAAAATGAACTTTGAAAAATCAAGAGAATGTAACTGTGGTAAGGTAAACCACGACAAAACACTACTGAAATATTCCAACTCTTGCATTTCAACGAATGAAATTCAAAATGAACTTTGAAAAATTAAGAGAATGTATCTGTGACAAGGTAAACCATGACAAAACACTACTGAAATATTCCAACTCTTGCATTTCAATGAAAGAAATCCAAAATGAACTTTGAAAAATCAAGAGAATGTAACTGTGACAAGGTAAACCATAACACAACGCTACTGAAATATTCCAACTCTTGCATTTCAACGAAAGAAATTCAAAATGAACTTTGAAAAATCAAGAGAATGTAACTGTGGTAAGGTAAACCACGACAAAACACTACTGAAATATTCCAACTCTTGCATTTCAACGAATGAAATTCAAAATGAACTTTGAACAATTAAGAGAATGTATCTGTGACAAGGTAAACCATGACAAAACACTACTGAAATATTCCAAATCTTGCATTTCAATGAAAGAAATCCAAAATGAACTTTGAAAAATAAAGAGAATGTAATTGTGACTAGGTAAACCATAACAAAACACTATTGAAATATTCCAGCTCTTGCATTTCATCGAAAGAAATCCAAAAAGAACTTTGAAAAATTAAGAGAATGTAAGTGTGACATGGTAAACCACAACAAAACACTACTGAAATATTCCAACTCTTGCATTTCACCGAAATAATACCAAAATGAACTTTGAAAAACCAAGAGAATGTAACTGTGACAAGGTAAACCACATCAAAACACTACTGAAATATTCCAAATCTTGCATTTCATCGAAATAAAACCAAAATGAACTTTGAAAAATTAAGAGAATGTAGGTGTGACAAGGTAAACCATGACAAAACATTATTGAAATATTCCAACTCTTTCATTTCATCGAAAGAAATCCAAAAAGAACTTTGAAAAATTAAGAGAATGTAACTTTGACAAGGTAAACTACGACAAAACACTACTGAAATATTCCAACTCTTGCATTAAAATGATAGAAATTCAAAATGAACTTTGAAAAACTAAGAGAACGTAACTGTGACAAGGTAAACCGCAACAAAACACTACTTAAATATTCCAACTCTTGTATTTCAACGAAAGAAATTCAAAATGAACTTTGAAAAATCAAAAGAATGTAACTGTGACATGGTAAACCATGACAAAACACTAGTGAAATATTCCAACTCTTGCATTTCACCGAAAGAAATTCAAAATGAACTTTGAAAAATCAAGAAATTGTAACTGTGACAAGGTAAACCACAACAAAACACTACTGAAATATTCCAAATCTTGCATTTCAACGATAGAAATTCAAAATGAACTTTGAAAAATTAAGAGAATGTAACTGTGTTAAGGTAAACCACAACAAAACACTACTGAAATATTCCAACTCTTGCATTTCAACGAAAGAAATCCAAAATGAACTTTGAAAAATCAAGAGAATATAACTGTGACATGGTAAACCACGACAAAACACTACTGAAATAATCCAACTCTTACATTTCAATGAAAGAAATTCAAAATGAACTTTGAAAAATCAAGAGAATGTAACTGTGAGAAGGTAAACCACGACAAAACACTACTGAAATATTCCAACTCTCGCATTTCAACGAAAGAAATTCAAAAGGAACTTTGAAAAATTAAGAGAATGTAACAGTGACAAGGTAAAGCACAGCAAAACACTACTGAAATAATCCAACTCTTGCATTCCAATGTAAGAAATTCAAATGAACTTTGAAAATCAAGAGAATGTAACTGTGATAAGGTAAACCACGACAAAACACTACTGACATATTCCAACTCTTGCATTTCAATGAAAGAAATTCAAAATGAATTTTGAAAAATCAAGAGAATGTAACTGTGACAAGGTAAACCATGACAAAAGACTACTGAAATATTCCAACTCTTGCATTTCGACAAAAGAGATTAAAAAAGAACTTTGAAAAATTAAGAGAATGTAACTGTGACAAGGTAAAGCACAACAAAACACTACTGAAATAATCCAACTCTTGCATTTCAATGAAAGAAATTCAAATGAACTTTGAAAAATCAAGAGAATGTAACTGTGACAAGGTAAACCATGACAAAACACTACTGAAATATTCCAACTCTTGCATTTCAACGAAAGAAATTCAAAATGAACTTTGAAAAATCAAGAAAATGTAACTGTGATAAGGTGAACCACAACAGAACACTACTGAAATATTCCAACTCTTGCATTTCAACGAAAGAAATCCAAAATGAACTTTGAAAAATTAAGAGAATGTAACTGTGACTAGGTAAACCACAACAAAACACTATTGAAATATTCCAACTCTTGCATTTCGTCGAAAGAAATCCAAAATGAACTTTGAAAAATTAAGAGAATGTAAGTGTGACAAGGTAAACCACATCAAAACACTACTAAAATATTCCAACTCTTGCATTTCACCGAAATAAAACCAAAATGAACTTTGAAAAATTAAGAGAATGTAAGTGTGACAAGGTAAACCATGACAAAACACTATTGAAATATTCCAACTTTTTCATTTCATCGAAAGAAATTCAAAATGAACTTTGAAAAATTAAGAGAATGTAACTGTGACAAGGTAAACCACGACAAAACACTACTGAAATATTCCAACTCTTGCATTTCAATGATAGAAATTCAAAATGAACTTTGAAAAATTAAGAGAATGTAACTGTGACAAGGTAAACCGCAACAAGACACTACTGAAATATTCCAACTCTTGTATTTCAACGAAAGAAATTAAACATGAACTTTGAAAAATCAAGAGAATGTAACTGACATGGTAAACCATGACAAAACACTAGTGAAATATTCCAACTCTTGCATTTCAATGAAAGAAATTCAAAATTAACTTTGAAAAATAAAACGAATGTAATTGTGACAAGGTAAACCATATCAAAACACTACTGAAGTTTTCCAACTCTTGCATTTCACCGAAAGAAATTCAAAATGAACTTTGAAAAATCAAGAAAATGTAACTGTGACAAGGTAAACCACAACAAAACACAACTGAAATATTCCAACTCTTGCATTTCAACGATAGAAATTCAAAATGAACTTTGAAAAATTAAGAGAATGTAACTGTGTTAAGGTAAACCACAACAAAACACTACTGAAAAATTCCAACTCTTGCATTTCAACGAAAGAAATCCAAAATGAACTTTGAAAAATCAAGAGAATATAACTGTGACATGGTAAACAACGACAAAACACTACTGAAATAATCCAACTCTTACATTTCAATGAAAGAAATTCAAAATGAACTTTGAAAAATCAAGAGAATGTAACTGTGAGAAGGTAAACCACGACAAAACACTACTGAAATATTCCAACTCTCGCATTTCAACGAAAGAAATTCAAAATGAACTTTGAAAAATTAAGAGAATGTAACTGTGACAAGGTAAAGCACAACAAAACACTACTGAAATAATCCAACTCTTGCAGTACAATGTAAGAAATTCAAATTAACTTTGAAAAATCAAGAGAATGTAACTGTGACAAGGTAAACCACGACAAAACACTACTGACATATTCCAACTCTTGCATTTCAATGAAAGAAATTCGAAATGAACTTTGAAAAATCAAGAGAATGTATCTGTGACAAGGTAAACCATGACAAAACACTACTGAAATATTCCAAATCTTGCATTTCAACGAAAGAAATTCAAAATGAACTTTGAAAAATTCAGAGAATGTAACTGTGACAAGGTAAACCACGACAAAACACTACTGAAATATTCCAACTCTTGCATTTAAATGAAAGAAATTCAAAATGAACTTTGAAAAATCAAGAGAATGTAACTGTGACAAGGTAAACCATGACAAAACACTACTGAAATATTCCAACTCCTGCATTTCAACGAAAGAAATTAAAAATGAACTTTGAAAAATTAAGAGAATGAAACTGTGACAAGGTAAAGCACAACAAAACACTACTGAAATAATCCAACTCTTGCATTTCAATGAAAGAAATTCAAATGAACTTTGAAAAATCAAGAGAATGTAACTGTGACAAGGTAAACCACGACAAAACACTACTGAAATATTCCAACTCTTGCATTTCAATGAAAGAAATTCAAAATGAACTTTGAAAAATCAATAGAATGTATCTTTGACAAGGTAAACCATGACAAAACACTACTGAAATATTCCAACTCTTGCATTTCAACGAAAGAAATTCAAAATGAACTTTGAAAAATTAATAGAATGTAACTGTGACAAGGTAAACCATGACAAAACACTACTGAAATATTCCAACTCTTGCATTTCAATGAAAGAAATTCAAAAAGAACTTTGAAACATCAAGAGAATGTAACTGTGACAAGGTAAACCATGAAAAAACTACTGAAATATTCCAGCTCTTGCATTTCAACAAAAGAAATCCAAAATAAACTTTGAAAAATTAAGAGAATGTAACTGTGACTAGGTAAACCACAACAAAACACTATTGAAATATTCCAACTCTTGCATTTCATTGAAAAAAATCCAAAATCAACTTTGAAAAAATAAGAGAATGTAAGTGTGACAAGGTAAACCACAACAAAACACTACTGAAATATTCCAACTCTTGCATTTCAACGAAAGAAAACCAAAATGAACTTTGAAAAATCAAGAGAACGTAACTGTGACAAGGTAAACCACATCAAAACACTACTGAAAAATTCCAACTCTTGCATTTCAACGAAACAAAACCAAAATGATCTTTGAAAAATCAAGAGAATGTAACTGTGACAAGGTAAACCACGACAAAACACTACTGAAATATTCCAACTCTTGCATTTCGTCGAAAGAAATCCAAAATGAACTTTGAAAAATTAAGAGAATGTAAGTGTGACAAGGTAAACCACATCAAAACACTACTGAAATATTCCAACTCTTGCATTTCATCGAAATAAAACCAAAATGAACTTTGAAAAATTAAGAGAATGTAAGTGTGACAAGGTAAACCATGACAAAACACTATTGAAATATTCCAACTTTTTCATTTCATCGAAAGAAATTCAAAATGAACTTTGAAAAATTAAGAGAATGTAACTGTGACAAGGTAAACCACGACAAAACACTACTGAAATATTCCAACTCTTGCATTTCAATGATAGAAATTCAAAATGAACTTTGAAAAATTAAGAGAATGTAACTGTGACAAGGTAAACCGCAACAAGACACTACTGAAATATTCCAACTCTTGTATTTCAACGAAAGAAATTAAACATGAACTTTGAAAAATCAAGAGAATGTAACTGACATGGTAAACCATGACAAAACACTAGTGAAATATTCCAACTCTTGCATTTCAATGAAAGAAATTCAAAATTAACTTTGAAAAATAAAACGAATGTAATTGTGACAAGGTAAACCATATCAAAACACTACTGAAGTTTTCCAACTCTTGCATTTCACCGAAAGAAATTCAAAATGAACTTTGAAAAATCAAGAAAATGTAACTGTGACAAGGTAAACCACAACAAAACACAACTGAAATATTCCAACTCTTGCATTTCAACGATAGAAATTCAAAATGAACTTTGAAAAATTAAGAGAATGTAACTGTGTTAAGGTAAACCACAACAAAACACTACTGAAAAATTCCAACTCTTGCATTTCAACGAAAGAAATCCAAAATGAACTTTGAAAAATCAAGAGAATATAACTGTGACATGGTAAACAACGACAAAACACTACTGAAATAATCCAACTCTTACATTTCAATGAAAGAAATTCAAAATGAACTTTGAAAAATCAAGAGAATGTAACTGTGAGAAGGTAAACCACGACAAAACACTACTGAAATATTCCAACTCTCGCATTTCAACGAAAGAAATTCAAAATGAACTTTGAAAAATTAAGAGAATGTAACTGTGACAAGGTAAAGCACAACAAAACACTACTGAAATAATCCAACTCTTGCAGTACAATGTAAGAAATTCAAATTAACTTTGAAAAATCAAGAGAATGTAACTGTGACAAGGTAAACCACGACAAAACACTACTGACATATTCCAACTCTTGCATTTCAATGAAAGAAATTCGAAATGAACTTTGAAAAATCAAGAGAATGTATCTGTGACAAGGTAAACCATGACAAAACACTACTGAAATATTCCAAATCTTGCATTTCAACGAAAGAAATTCAAAATGAACTTTGAAAAATTAAGAGAATGTAACTGTGACAAGGTAAACCACGACAAAACACTACTGAAATATTCCAACTCTTGCATTTAAATGAAAGAAATTCAAAATGAACTTTGAAAAATCAAGAGAATGTAACTGTGACAAGGTAAACCATGACAAAACAACTACTGAAATATTCCAACTCCTGCATTTCAACGAAAGAAATTAAAAATGAACTTTGAAAAATTAAGAGAATGAAACTGTGACAAGGTAAAGCACAACAAAACACTACTGAAATAATCCAACTCTTGCATTTCAATGAAAGAAATTCAAATGAACTTTGAAAAATCAAGAGAATGTAACTGTGACAAGGTAAACCACGACAAAACACTACTGAAATATTCCAACTCTTGCATTTCAATGAAAGAAATTCAAAATGAACTTTGAAAAATCAATAGAATGTATCTTTGACAAGGTAAACCATGACAAAACACTACTGAAATATTCCAACTCTTGCATTTCAACGAAAGAAATTCAAAATGAACTTTGAAAAATTAATAGAATGTAACTGTGACAAGGTAAACCATGACAAAACACTACTGAAATATTCCAACTTTTGCATTTCAATGAAAGAAATTCAAAAAGAACTTTGAAACATCAAGAGAATGTAACTGTGACAAGGTAAACCATGAAAAAACTACTGAAATATTCCAACTCTTGCATTTCAACAAAAGAAATCCAAAATAAACTTTGAAAAATTAAGAGAATGTAACTGTGACTAGGTAAACCACAACAAAACACTATTGAAATATTCCAACTCTTGCATTTCATTGAAAAAAATCCAAAATCAACTTTGAAAAAATAAGAGAATGTAAGTGTGACAAGGTAAACCACAACAAAACACTACTGAAATATTCCAACTCTTGCATTTCAACGAAAGAAAACCAAAATGAACTTTGAAAAATCAAGAGAATGTAACTGTGACAAGGTAAACCACATCAAAACACTACTGAAAAATTCCAACTCTTGCATTTCAACGAAACAAAACCAAAATGATCTTTGAAAAATCAAGAGAATGTAACTGTGACAAGGTAAACCACGACAAAACACTACTGAAATATTCCAACTCTTGCATTTCAATGGAAGAAATTCAAAAAGAACTTTGAAACATCAAGAGAATGTAACTGTGACAAGGTAAACCATGACAAAACTACTGAAATATTCCGACTCTTGCATTTCAACAAAAGAAATCCAAAATGAACTTTGAAAAATTAAGAGAATTTAACTGTGACTAGGTGAACCACAAAAAAACACTATTGAAATATTCCAACTCTTGCATTTCATCGAAAGAAATCCAAAATTAACTTTGAAAAATTAAGAGAATGTAAGTGTGACAAGGTAAACCACAACAAAACACTACTGAAATATTCCAACTCTTGCATTTCAACGAAAGAAAACCAAAATGAACTTTGAAAAATCAAGAGAACGTAACTGTGACAAGGTAAACCACATCAAAACACTACTGAAAAATTCCAACTCTTGCATTTCAACGAAACAAAACCAAAATGATCTTTGAAAAATCAAGAGAATGTAACTGTGACAAGGTAAACCACGACAAAACACTACTGAAATATTCCAGCTCTTGCATTTCAACGAAAGAAAACCAAAATGATCTTTGAAAAATTAAGAGAATGTAACTGTGACATGGTAAACCATGACAAAACACTACTGAAATATTCCAACTCTTGCATTTCAATGAAAGAAATTCAAAATGAACTTTGAAAAATCAAGAGAATGTAACTGTGACAAGGTAAACCGCAACAAAACACTACTGAAATATTCCAACTCTTGCATTTCACCGAAAGAAATTCAAAATGAACTTTGAAAAATCAAGAGAATGTAACTGTGACAAGGTAAACCGCAACAAAACACTACTGAAATATTCCAACTGTTGCATTTCACCTAAAGAAATTCAAAATGAACTTTGAAAAATCAAGAGAACGAAACTGTGACATGATAAAACACGACAAAACACTACTGAAATATTCCAACTCTTGCATTTCAATGAAAGAAATTCGAAATGAACTTTGAAAAATCAAGAGAATGTAAGTGTGACAAGGTAAACCACAACAAAACACTACTGAAATATTCCAACTTTTGCATTTCAACGAAAGAAATTCAAAATGAACTTTGAAAAATCAAGAAAATGTAACTGTGACAAGCTAAACCACAACAAAACACTACTGAAATATTCCAACTCTTGCATTTCAACGAAAGAAATCCAAAATGAACTTTGAAAAATCAAGAGAATGTAACTGTGACAAGGTAAACCACGACAAAACACTACTGAAATATTCCAACTCTCGCATTTCAACGAAAGAAATTCAAAATGAACTTTGAAAAATCAAGAGAATGTAACTGTGACAAGGTAAACCATGACAAAACACTACTGAAATAATCCAACTCTTGCATTTCAATGAAAGAAATTCAAATGAACTTTGAAAAATCAAGAGAATGTAAGTGTGACAAGGTAAATCACAACAAAACACTACTGAAATATTCCAACTCTTGCATTTCAACGAAAGAAATTCAAAATGAACTTTGAAAAATCAAGAAAATGTAACTGTGACAAGGTAAACCACAACAAAACACTACTGAAATATTCCAACTCTTGCATTTCAACGAAAGAAAACCAAAATGATCTTTGAAAAATTAAGAGAATGTAACTGTGACAAGGTAAACCATGACAAAACACTACTGAAATATTCCAACTCTTGCATTTCAATGAAAGAAATTCAAAATGAACTTTGAAAAATCAAGAGAATGTAACTGTGACAAGGTAAACCGCAACAAAACACTACTGAAATATTCCAACTCTTGCATTTCACCGAAAGAAATTCAAAATGAACTTTGAAAAATCAAGAAAATGTAACTGTGACAAAGGAAACCACAGCAAAACACTACTGAAATATTCCAACTCTTGTATTTCAACGAAAGAAATCAAAAATGAACTTTGAAAAATCAAGAGAATGTAACTGTGACATGATAAAACACGACAAAACACTACTGAAATATTCCAACTCTTGCATTTTAATGAAAGAAATTCGAAATGAACTTTGAAAAATCAAGAGAATGTAAGGGTGACAAAGTAAACCACAACAAAACACTACTGAAATATTCCAACTTTTGCATTTCAACGAATGAAATTCAAAATGAACTTTGAAAAATCAAGAAAATGTAACTGTGACAAGGTAAACCACAACAAAACACTACTGAAATATTCCAACTCTTGCATTTCAACGAAAGAAATTCAAAATGAATTTTGAAAAATTAAGAGAATGTAACTGTGACAAGGTAAACCATGACAAAACACTACTGAAATACTCCAACTCCTGCATTTGAACGAAAGAAATCCAAAATGAACTTTGAAAAATCAAGAGAATGTAACTGTGACATGGTACACCACGACAATACACTACTGAAATAATCCAACTCTTGCATTTCAATGAAACAAATTCAAAATGAACTTTGAAAAATCAAGAGAATATAACTGTGACAAGGTAAACCACAACAAACCACTACTGAAATATTCCAACCCTTGCATTTCAACGAAAGAAATTCAAAATGAATTTTGAAAAATTAAGAGAATGTAACTGTGACAAGGTAAACCACGACAAAACACTACTGAAATATTCCAATTCTTGCATTTCAGCGAAAGAAATCCAAAATAAACTTTGAAAAATTAAGAGAATGTAACTGTGACTAGGTAAACCACAACAAAACACTATTGAAATATTCCAACTCTTGCATTTCATCGAAAGAAATCCAAAATGAACTTTGAAAAATCAAGAGAATTTAACTGTGACACGGTAAACCACATCAAATCACTACTGAAATATTCCAACTCTTGCATTTCATCGAAATAAAACCAAAATGAACTTTGAAGAATTAAGAGAATGTAAGTGTGACAAGGTAAACCATGACAAAACACTATTGAAATATTCCAACTTTTTCATTTCATTGAAAGAAATTCAAAATTAACTTTGAAAAATTAAGAGAATGTAACTGTGACAAGGTAAACCACGACAAAACACTACTGAAATATTCCAACTCTTGCATTTCAATGATAGAAATTCATAATGAACTTTGAAAAATTAAGAGAATGTAACTGTGTTAAGGTAAACCGCAACAAAACTTTACTGAAATATTCCAACTCTTGCATTTCAACGAAAGAAATTTAAAATGAACTTTGAAAAATCTAGAGAATGTAACTCTGACATGGTAAACCATGACAAAACACTAGTGAAATATTCCAACTCTTGCATTTCAATGAAAGAAATTCAAAATGAACTTTGAAAAATCAAGAGAATGTAACTGTGACAAGGTAAACCATATCAAAACACTACTGAAATATTCCAACTCTTGCATTTCACCGAAAGAAATTCAAAATGAACTTTGAAAAATCAAGAAAATGTAACTGTGACAAGGTAAACCACAACAAAACACTACTGAAATATTTCAACTCTTGCATTTCAACGATAGAAATTCAAAATGAACTTTGAAAAATTAAGAGAATGTAACTGTGTTAAGGTAAACCACAACAAAACACTACTGAAATATTCCAACTCTTCCATTTCGACGAAATAAATCCAAAATGAACTTTGAAAAATCAAGAGAATATAACTGTGACATGATAAACCACGACAAAACACTACTGAAATAATCTAATTCTTACATTTCAATGAAAGAAATTCAAAATGAACTTTGAAAAATCAAGAGAATGTAACTGTGAGAAGGTAAACCACGACAAAACACTATTGAAATATTCCAACTCTCGCATTTCAACGAAAGAAATTCAAAATGAACTTTGAAAAATTAAGAGAATGTATCTGTGACAAGGTAAACCATGACAAAACACTACTGAAATATTCCAACTCTTGCATTACAATGTAAGAAATTCAAATTAACTTTGAAAAATCAAGAGAATGTAACTGTGACAAGGTAAACCACGACAAAACACTACTGACATATTCCAACTCTTGCATTTCAATGAAAGAAATTCGAAATGAACTTTGAAAAATCAAGAGAATGTATCTGTGACAAGGTAAACCATGACAAAACACTACAGAAATATTCCAACTCTTGCATTTCAACGAAAGAAATTCAAAATGAACTTTGAAAAATTAAGAGACTGTAACTGTGACAAGGTAAACCACGACAAAACACTACTGAAATATTCCAACTCTTGCATTTAAATGAAAGAAATTCAAAATGAACTTTGAAAAATCAAGAGAATGTAACTGTGACAAGGTAAACCATGACAAAACACTACTGAAATATTCCAACTCTTGCATTTCAACGAAAGAAATTAAAAATGAACTTTGAAAAATTAAGAGAATGTAACTGTGACAAGGTAAAGCACAACAAAACACTAGTGAAATAATCCAACTCTTGCATTTCAATGAAAGAAATTCAAATGAACTTTGAAAAATGAAGAGAATGTAACTGTGACAAGGTAAACCACGACAAAACACTACTGAAATATTCCAACTCTTGCATTTCAATGAAAGAAATTCAAAATGAACTTTGAAAAATCAATAGAATGTATCTTTGACAAGGTAAAACATGACAAAACACTACTGAAATATTCCAACTCTTGCATTTCAACGAAAGAAATTCAAAATGAACTTTGAAAAATTAATAGAATGTAACTGTGACAAGGTAAACCATGACAAAACACTGCTGAAATATTCCAACTCTTGCATTTCAATGAAAGAAATTCAAAAAGAACTTTGAAAGATCAAGAGAATGTGACTGTGACAAGGTAAACCATGACAAAACTACTGAAATATTCCAACTCTTGCATTTCAACAAAAGAAATCCAAAATGAACTTTGAAAAATTAAGAGAATGTAACTGTGACTAGGTAAACCACAACAAAACACTATTGAAATATTCCAGCTCTTGCATTTCATCGAAAGAAATCCAAAATGAACTTTGAAAAATTAAGAGAATGTAAGTGTGACAAGGTAAACCACAACAAAACACTACTGAAATATTCCAACTCTTGCATTTCAACGAAAGAAAACCAAAATGAACTTTGAAAAATCAAGAGAACGTAACTGTGACAAGGTAAACCACATCAAAACACTACTGAAAAATTCCAACTCTTGTATTTCAACGAAACAAAACCAAAATGATCTTTGAAAAATCAAGAGAATGTAACTGTGACAAGGTAAACCCCGACAAAACACTACTGAAATATTCCAACTCTTGCATTTCAACGAAAGAAATCCAAAATGAACTTTGAAAAATCAAGAGAATGTATCTGTGACAAGGTAAACCATGACAAAACACTACTAAAATATTCCAACTGTCCTAGTCGATTACATCATTCTATGCCCATATATGGACTCCCGTCATGACCTCCTGATAGGGTTCTACCGATTATGTAATCAATTTCTCAGAAATCCAACTGTCCTAGTCGATTACGTCATTCTATGCCCAAATATGGAGTCCCGTAATGACCTTCTGATAGGGTTCTACCGATTATGTAATCAATTTCTCAGAAATCCATTTGTCCTAGTCGATTACGTCATTCTATTTTCATATATGGACCCCCGTCATGACCTCCTGATAGGGTTCTACCGATTATGTAGTCAATTTCTCAGAAATGCATTTGTCCTAATCGATTACGTCATTCTATGCCCATAAATGGATTCCCGTCACGAGCTCCTGATATGGTTCTACCGATTATGTAATCAATTTCTTTGGAATTCTCTCCCTTCGATTACGCAATCAATTTCTCGGAAATCCTCTCCCCTCGAGGGATTCTATGCCCATATATGGAGTCCCATTATGTGCTCCTGAGGTTAGGTTAGGTTACGCAATCAATTTCTCGGAAATCCATTTTCCCTCTTGAGTCCTAGATCAATATATCTCTTCCCCACCTTCCCCTTAGAAACAACATATTAATTGCCCTTTCTTGAATCAATAATTCCCCTTAGAAACAACAAATTAATTCCCCTTTCGTGAATCAATAATTCCCCTTAGAAACAACAAATTAATTCCCCTTTCGTAGATCAATAATTCCCCTTAGAAACATCAAAATTAATTCCCCTTTCGTGACAAATCAATCAACCTTGACATCATCCGTCAGACAATAATAAACTTCACCCGGAAACAATTCTCCTGGATGAGCACCAAAGACATTAATAAACTTCGCCCCGGAAACAATTCTCCTGGACGAACACCAATTTCTCAGAAACGTGTTCTCCCTGGGGATTCCATGCCCACATATGGTGCCCCGTCGAACTGACAGCACAGGTGTTCTCCCTAGGGACTCTATGCCCATATATGGTGCCCCCGTACGAGCTCATGAGGCCTTTCTACTAATGAGCCCTTTTTGAAGTTTCTACGACAACGCGTTCTACAAAAACCTTATATACCCCCAGGGCATAACTTACAACCCTTGCCCTGAGACCTGAGGGGGGTTGTCATCCTCAAAGACCTAATTTCCAGAACTTTCAACTACGTTGAACAAAACGGCTATCTTAAAATTTTGATTGGATGTGCTTGGGGAAAAGGTGGGCGTGAAAGGGGAGTTAGTTGCCATCCAATCACTTTCGACTATTAGAAAAGGGCACTACCCCTTTGAATTTCCAATCCAATTAGCCTTTTATGAAGTTTCTACGACAACACTTTCTATAAAAACCTTATACGTCCCCAGAGCATAACTTACAACCCTTACCCTGACGGCTGTGGGGGAGTGTCCTCCTCAAAAACGTAATTTCTATCTGGAAATCAACTACGCTGAAAAAAGGCTATCTAAAAATTTTGATTGGATGTGTTTGGGGAAGGGGGGGGGGGGGCACAAGAGGGGAGTTAGTTGCCCTCAAATCAAAGGGAACTAGCCCTTTGAATTTCCAATCGAATGAGCAGCCCTTTTTCAAGTTTCTACGACATGGATTTCAATAAAAAATTATATGCCCCCAGGGCATAACTTATAACCTTTGCCCTGAAGACTGTGGGGTGGAGTGTGCTGCTCAAAGTTATAATTTCCTGAACTTTAAACTGCGTGAAACAAAGTGGCTATCTCAAAATTTTGATTGGATGTGTTTGGGGAAATGGTGGGCGTGGAAGGGGTGTTAGTTACCTTCCAATCAGTTTCGACTATTAAAAAGGGCACTAGCCTTTTGAATTTCCAATCGAATGAGCCCTTTTTGAAGTTTCTACGACAACGTGTTCTATAAAAACCTTATATACCCCCAGGGCATAACTTACAACCCTTGCCCTGAGGCCTGAGGGGGGTTGTCATCCTCAAAGACCTAATTTCCAGAACTTTCAACTACATTGAACAAAATAGCTATCTTAAAATTTTGATTGGAGGTGTTTGGGGAAAAGATGGGCGTGAAAGGGGGGTTAGTTGCCCTCCAATCACATTCGACTATTAAAGAGGGCACTATCCCTTTGAATTTCCAATCGAATGAGCCCTTTTTGAAGTTTCTACGACAACGTGTTCTATAAAAACCTTATACGTCCCCAGGGCATAACTTACAACCCTTACCCCGAGGGCTGTGGGGGAGTGTCCTCCTCAAAAACGTAATTTCTATCTGGAAATCAACTACGCTGAAAAAAAGGCTATCTAAAAATTTTGATTGGATGTGTTTGGGGAAAAGGGGGGGGGGCACGAGAGGGAAGTTAGTTGCCCTCAAATCAAAGGGCACTAGCCCTTTGAATTTCCAATCGAATGAGCCCTTTTTCAAGTTTCTACGACATAGATTTCAATAAAAACTTATATGCCCCTAGGGCATAACTTATAACCCTTGCCCTGAAGACTGTGGGGTGGAGTGTACTGCTCAAAGGTATAATTTCTTGAACTCTAAACTGCGTGGAACAAAATGGCTATCTCAAAATTTTGATTGGTTGTGTTTGGGGAAACGGTGGGAGTGGAAGGGGTGTTAGTTGCCTTCCAATCACTTTCGACTATTAAAAGGGGCACTGGCCATTTCAATTTCCAATCGAATGAGCCCTTTTTGAAGTTTCTACTACAACGCTTTCTACAACAACCTTATATGCCCCAAGGGCATAACTTACAACCCTTGCCCTCAGGGCTGTAGGGGAGGGGGTGTAATCCTCAAAGACCTAATTTCCAGAACTTTCAACTACATTTAACAAAATGGCTATCTTAAAATTTTGATTGGATGTGTTTGGGGAAAATGAGGGCGTGAGAGGGGGTTTAGTTGCCCTCCGATCACTTTTGCCTATTAAAAAGGGCACTAGCCCTTTGAATTTCCAATCGAATGAGCTTTTTTTGAAGTTTCTACGACAACGCTTTCTATAAAAACCTTATATGTCCCCAGATCATAACTTACAACCCTTGCCCTTAGGGCTGTGGGGGAGTGTCCTCCTCAAAAACATATTTTCTATCCGGAAATCAGCCACGCTGAATAAAATCACCATCTCAAAATTTTAATTGGATGTGTTTCAGGAAATGGTGGCCTTGGAAGGGGTGTTAGTTGCCTTCCAATCACTTTCGACTATTAAAAAGGGCACAAGCCACTCCAATTTCCAATCGAATGAGCCCTTTCCAAAGTTTCTACGACAATTTCTTCGATACGAAGTGCCCTGGTCTAAAGGAAAAAAATAATAAATAATACATTGTGCCAACATCGTCTTATATGCCCCCAGGGCATAACTTAAAACCCTTGCCCTGAGGGTTGTGGGGGAGTGTCCTCCTCAAAAACATGATTTCTATCTGGAAATCAACTACACTGAACAAAATAGCTATCTAAAATTTTGATTGGATGTTTTTGGTGAAATGAAGGGCGTGGAAGGGGTGTTAGCTGCCTTCCAATTACTTTCGATTATTAAAAGGTTTCTACGACAACTCCTTCGATACGAAGTGCCCTGGTATGAAAAAAATAATACATTGTGCCAACATCGTTCTTTACTTAGGCAACGCGATTGCGCTGCCAATGATAAAATAATTCATGCCAGCTTCACGACCGGTTACAAACAAAGCACAAATATGCTTGAAAAACGCAACCAGTACACAATTACTAAATTATACAACTAACCAAATTATCACGGAAATAAACACAAATAAAGAACAAAAAATAGAAATGTTGATAATAATTACAGAACAATAAATAACCAGCAATTATTAACAGAAAAAACAACAACCAACAAATATTTAAATTGTCCTCTCTCGCAATCCAGTGCCACACTCACCAACTGCCCGCAAGGAGATGCTTCTATAGCCGGTTTTTAAATTCTGGCACATTTTGCGCTTCCCGAATTGAGTCTGGAAAGGTATTCCAGACCACCGAACCCGTGTGCTTTGCCACATGGCTAGAACGAACCGTACTTCTTGGCTCACTTATTAGTCTTCAGCATTTCTCGTAGCATATCCGTGATAAAATGAATTAAAACGAGAAAAATTATTAAAATATCAGGCGCAAAACCATTCAAACTCTGAAACACAAAAATACCAATTTGAAAATCTCTAATTTGAGTAACATTCGAAATCCTAAGTTTCCTATAAATCGATTCTGTACTTAAAACTCTTTCATCGTACTTACCAAATAACCTCACTGCTTTACTTTGCTGAATCTGCACTCGTTTAAAATTGCACGTATAATTACTAGCCCAAATCATACATCCATAATTTATATACGGCGCAATCAAAGAGTAATATAAAAGAACTAAAATATGAGAAGGTAAAAACATTTTGAAAATGTCTTAAAATCCCAAGGCCATGCGCTACCTTACACGCAACCACATCAGCGTGTCTTCTCCAGGTGAGGTTCCGATCAAGAATGAATTTTAGGTACCGCACTTCCTCAACCTGCTTTAATACAGAACCATTTATTCCTATTTCCCTGGGAAGATTTGGAGATACGCCAGTTGGATTGAACAGAATGCAATTAACCTTTGCCGCGTTAATGCTAATTAACCTAGCGTATACACACTCATTCAACCCTTGCAGAGCTCTGTTTGCTTTCGAGTTTGCTTTGGACAAATTCTTCAAGAGTCTCCGCTGCCACAACAAGTGCTGTATCGTCGGCGAAAGATGTCATAGACGCACCAGGAATGTAGAACTGCATACTATCGACATACACTAAATACAGCAGGGGTCCTAAAACAGAGCCCTAAGGAACTCCACATGAAACAGGGAAAAACCTAGAAAACTTCTCTCCTAGATTTACCCTCACTGACCTACCATTTAAATATGAACTAAACCAATCCAAAATCTCCCTTTTACACTCAAATCTCTTAATTTATCCAATAAAATGCTGGAATCAACGGTATTAAACACTTTTTTAAAATCTATAAAATACTATTACAATACTCACCCTTTTCTAAAGCTAAATTAATATTTTCTAAAAGATGCTGTACAGCAGGCGAAGTCGAATGGCCCTTTTTTGGGAATCCGAACTGACCATCATACAATGCATGCAAGCTCGTGAGGTGATCATAAAGTCTTCCATGGATAACTTTTTCATAAACTTTCGAAAACACTGGCAAAATAGAAATAGTCCTCCAATTCGATACATCCATTTGAGTGCCCCCTTTGTACAGAGGGAGAATCTTTGCTGTTTTCAATAATTTATGACAAAATCCCTTCTCCATTGATAAATTTATTAGGTGCACTAGCACAGGAAGAATGTACACCAGAATTGATCGAATATTCTTCAGGTTAACACCATCCAACCCAGCACTGTTGAATCCAATCGAGCTGATGATCTTTTTTAATTCATCATAATCACAGGGATGAAATTTCATTCCCTTTCTCACGCCCAGCTGAACAGCAAACGAGTTGCCGTTCACAAGAGCTTGAGAATTTCTCTTGTATCTCCGTTTAATATTGGTAAAATAATCACCAAAGTTGTCACACAACTCTTGTCAATCCTCTACAACCGCTCCCTCAATTTCAATTCAAGGGTCTTGAGTTCTCCGAGGCCCTCTAACCAGTTTTTCGATAGCTTTCCAAGTTCTTTTCGGATCTACTTTATTTTCCTCGAAAAGTGCCGAGTAATACTGTTTTTTTTTTCCTTTTCAGTGAGTTCGCCATATTCCGAATCTGTTTAAAATGAGCCTTATCTTCCTCTTTTGAAGATCTTAGATAATCTTTAAACGCACTGTCTCGCTGTTCAAATAAGTTCACTAGCTGTTCATCAACCCATGGTTTTCTCGGCATATTTGGTCTCTGTCAGAGTGTCTTCAGCGGACAAGTTTTATCATATGCCGTGGTTATGATGCTACTAAATTGCTCAAAAACTTGACATGGATCTTCTTTGTTCAAGACAGATTCAAAAGATTTTACACTTATTTCTTCTTTAAACATCCGAATGTTTTCAGGCTTAATCCCTCGAACAATTTTATTTTGCTTTTTCTGGCGTGACACTTGTAAGTCTAGACTAAATACTACTGGGAAAAGATCAGACGTCGGATTCACTACAATATTAGAAAACGTATTTCGGATATACTTTGAAGAGACAAACACATTGTCAATCAGGGTAGCACAGTGATCCGTGATCCTAGTAGGTATTGTTAATGTGGGAAAAAGATAATTAGAAACCATAAAATTAAAAAAAAATCTAAGTTAAAACCACCTGTAGATAAAAGATCAAAATCAAAATCACCCATGCATAAAAACTATTGCTGTGACCTCTGAACCATCATTAGAAGACTTTGGAAACCTTCTCTGAAATCCTCACACGACGAACTTGGAGACTTCATACCAAGCCTCATACCTCATACCAATCTCAATTTCAATAGAAAATGTTTCTATATTACCTTCTCTCCAGACATCAAAATCCTCCCTTGGCTTCCATTTAAGTGAATCACTTACTATCAAACTGAGTCCGCCGCGGTTCATTGAAAAAAACAAATGCAAACCTCAGCGAAGTACCAGTTTCTCCAATCTTGCAAAGAAAATAACATTATGGCTTGAAAAGGGCCAAAATACCATCGAGAAAATGTTCTGATATAACCTCTCAATTTACAACTATTGAATACCCATTCATAAGGCCTACTAGTTTCTAAGAAGATATTTACACTTGGAGGTGCACTCGTCCCTGAATACATTAAATAAAATAAAAAAGTTTTTTTAACTGAAAGTAAGGAGCGACATTAAGACTTAAAACGAACAGAAATTATTCCGTAAATTAAATGGGCTGTCCCCTCCCCAACGCCCCATTCTTTACGCTAAGATTGCCTCTTTGTCACAACTCTAGTTTTTCAAGGAATAAAAAATTTTAGCGTAAAAAGTAGGGCGTTGAGGAGGGGACAACCACTTTCATATACGGAATAATTCTTTTCGTTTTAAGTTCTAATGTCGCTCCTTACTTTCAGTTAAAAAACTCGTTTTTTTATTTAGTTTCTGAACGTTTTTCAACTAATGCAGGTTCGAATTTGGATCACCGTACATAAACCATTAAAACAGAATTTCTATATTAATTTTGTCGAAGTTTACCCTCGTGTAAAATTTCCTCTAGAAAGTTTACCTCCAGAAACTACCCTTCCAATGTGAAAATCTTACCGCATAAAACAACAATTTTTTATTTTGTGTATGAGGGGACTGTCTCCTCATACAATGCCAAGAAATTTGGCTCCTCCCTCCATGAAAAACTCCTCCCCCTCGCAGAAAATCCCTCCATGTAAAGTTCTTCCTATATAAAATACACCCCACCAGAAAAATTCCCCCAAGACAATTTCATTCTAGCTGAAAATTACCCCTGGAAATTTTCTTTCGGATGATTCCGGCTGAAACTTTTTTCTTAGCCCACCTTTACCTGAAAAAAAATAATTTCTGATTGTTTTTAAAATCATGCCATACATGCCCCCTCTATGGAAAATTACTCTCACAAATACCCACTGGTCCCTAGTAGAAAGGCGCTCCCGCAGAAAATTCACTCTGGAGAATTTATCCTGTGGAAAACTCCCCCATGGAGAATTTCTCCTGTGGAAGATCCCTCCACCTACGGAAAGATACTCTAGATAATTCCAACCCGGTAAATATTGCCCTTGGTAGTTTCCCTTAATATCTCCACATGTAAAATTGAGTTGGCAAACAAAAAGTAAGACAAATAAAAGAATTTTGTAGAGGAATCCTGGCAAATTCCCTCAGTGTAGAATTTTCCTTGGAAAGTTCATCCCCCGGGAACTTTCCTCTCCACGGAAAATGATCCCCGTAGAAAATACCCCAGCAGAAAATTCTTCCCCCTCCCAGGAATATGTCTGTATACTTCCCAATAAGAAATACTGTACGTAAACAACGGGCAAATTTCCTGACTTACGAACCTTTCCCCAGGGGCTGTGGGGGTTATGTTATCCTCAAAGACATAGTTACGGGGCTTTTCAACTATGCTGAGCAAGATGACTATCTCAGAATTTTGATCGTATGACTTTTTGGAAGTAAGTTCGGTGGCAGGGGGGCCAGTTGCCCTCCAATCTTTTTAGTCACTTAAAAATTGCATTAAAACTTTTTATTTCCATTCGAACGAGCCCTTTTTTGATATTCTAGGACTATTGGTTCGATGCGATCACCCCTTGGAGAAAAAAAAAAAAAAAAAAAAAAAAACAGAAAGAAAAAAACAACAAATAAACACGCATCCGTGATCTTCCTTCTGGCCAAAAATACAAAATTCCACATTTTTGCAGATAGAAGCTTAAAACTTCTGCATCAAGGTTCTTGGATGCACTCAAATCTGACGGTTTGATTTTCATTAAGGTTCCTTGACTTTTAGGGGGTGCTGACCTACTTCTTTGAAAATCAGGCAAGTTTTCTCAGGCTCGTAGCTTTTGATGTGTAACACTAAACTTAACGAATCTTATATATTTGGAATCAACATAATGATCCAATACTTTTGATATATCTATTGATGTAAAAATTCCGTTTTTTAGAATTCCGGTTACTATTGAGCAGCATCGCTCCTTACTTACAGTTCGTTACCACGATTTCTGATATGTAAGCCCTAAAAAATAAACGGTCATTTCAGAAAACTCTCAAGGCTTTCAAGCCTTACCATAAATTTTCGCATAATGCACCTTCTATCTTTTTTTTACACAGAAAAAATGTCAGGGACAAGTACCGAAACAAATTATAGGTTGTATTTAATATAAATATTACGTTTTTTCAGAATTCGAATAATCCTTTGATTTAGAGATTAAGCAACACTTAGAAGCTAATTTATTCATCACTGATAATCTTACTATAATTTGTAAAGCCTTTACACAGTCATGTCAATATCTATAATACACATAAGTAAAGAAAAGACAGTAAGCATCATACTAAAAAATTACAGATAAAAAAACATCAAATTAGATTCTCAACATCAATTGGCCATCATTCCCCGACATTTTGACACTCTTTAAAGGATATAAATACCAAAATTAAAATTAAGTTGAAAAATGTTTTTTGTGTCAGTCAAATTACTTTTCAATCTTAAAAAGGGCCCTAGAACTTTTAATTTTCAATTGACTGAGCCCTCTCCCAAGTTTCTACCACAGGCTCTTCTACATGAAGTGGTCAGAAGAAAAAACAAAAACTAATTGAGGCTTTATTGTTTTTAGGACGTTCCGAAAAAATGAAAACTCATTGTGGTGTTACACTCTAAGTCTAGGGCGTATCTTAAACTTGAGGCCAACAGACATAAGCTTATAGAAGATAAAAACTCCTTCAAGTACATGAAAAGAATTCATAGGAAACCTTTGGTACTAGCAAGGGTGAAAAGGGACAAGGAGCTCGCGAAAAGACCGCAAATAGTGAGTGTCGTATTTCTACTTCATTCACGGGCAAAATGAATGAGTGGAACATCAAGAGGGGCTAAATTAAGGACTAAAATTTTAAATTTTTTGACTAAAATCTAAAATTTTGTAGGGAAAAATTGCTGAAAGTCACGAAATCATTTTGAAAACATAATTGTATTTTTGTTAATATTAAGAAAATTGGGCGAAAATTTTGTTTAGTCACGGCAGAAATAACAAAGCACGTTTTTTTTGTTCTTTTTTACTAGCTATTAAACTAACCAAATCAGGTTTTTAGTAAAAAAAAACTAATATTTAAAAAAGAAGGAAAGACTAAATTTGTATAAATTGCAACAAACGACTTTATTTTCATCAGAAGTTTTAAAATCAGAAGCGATATTTATTCCGTTTCAAAATTCGGCCTTCTATCTCAATATTCCACCTCTTTCTACAATGCTCAGACTGAGAAAAAAATTATCTATCCTCTGTGAAATTTTTTTCTATACTTTTCATAAATTAACAAAATGATAGGATTCCAAACCTCAAACTAAGCACCTAGTTCTGTAATGAGCTTAGAAACCTAATATCTTTTCAAGATGAACAATACCAGAGCAGTTTGAATAACGAAAAAAAAATGAAAAAAAAATTATTTTCTATTAAGATTTTAATATACAAGACAATCAATTACTGTTAAGTTCATCAGTAATTACATGATATCAACTACTTCAACTTTAGAGCGCACCATTTCCCATAAGAGATTTGAATTACACTGAAGGATAAAGAGATTGATGTTTAAATTCAAAAAACAACTGAGCAACTGCAACAAACAAAATAAAACTGTTAACCATAAATTAACAATTCGAGAACACTTACGAAAACTCACACACACATTGAGCAATATTTCAAGCACCCACATCCTCCCCTCTCTTATAAAAGTTTATCTCTATATGTGATTCTCAATTTAATATATTTTGCAGTTTTTTTTAATCGTCCCGTAGGTTAATCATTCGAATAAGCTACTGAAACAGATTAATTGTTTGACCCCATTTTTTAAACCCCTTTTATTAAAAAGTAATTCCTTCCATAAATCCTGTATTTCATGACAAATGGTTAAAATATTTTGCCTTAAATTTATGGATGTTTCACAATTAAATTTAGTTTGTAAAAACAATTTTACCTTTTTTTGTCATTAGCTAAAAATGTATCAGGAACCCATATTTTTTCAGAGAAATCTCCTGGAAGTGCCAACACATCAGTTTCCTCTCCAAAAGCCAGTCTTTCATCTCGCCAATATTGATTTAAATACATCGTGAGTGTATAGTCCTGAAAGTTGAAAGATATTACACTAACTGGTGAAGCAGTTTCTCATGTATGATTTATGAATTTGAATTTAATTTGCTGAATTAAAAAAAACATATATATATATATATATATATATAATATATATATATATATATATATATATATATATATATATATATATATATATATATATATATATATATATATATTATATATATATATATATATATATATATATATATATATATATATATATGTGTTATGTTATTCCTGGTCATAGAGTGTTTTCTGTCTTCTCCTGTTAGTTACTTGTGCTTAATCTGTTGCGTAATTTACCCACTAATTCTTAATTCTTAATATAATAGAAAATTTGTTCTACTACATCTGTTCAATTTTTTACTATTATCTTTTTTATCGGCACTGTTTTCGTCGCATACCCTCCAAGCTAAGCTCCTGGTGTGTTGCTGATTACTTTTTGTTTATAATACTTATGCTGGGTTCCCACTGATGCATTTCAGGCAAAAACGGCCGTTTTTGCGCGATCCGACAAATTTCCTCCGTTTTTTTCCTGCAAGTTTCTGCGTCACAATAGTTCAGTGGCTGCGTTGAAATATTTTTACTGAGTCGTTGAAAATCGCATCCATTAGTGTACATTGAAAGCATTGTAGAACTATCCTGTAGAGGATTTTGTTCTTTCAATACAAAATTTTAATAGACGAGTCCTGGGGGGATTTTTACGAGGAAATGAGCCAAGGAAATAAGACTTATATTTTTCATTAGGCATAGTTAGCCTAGACCATTACAGGTTAGCCCTTTGAATATTTTCATTGTTTTCTAGAATTTGATTTAGCCTATTCTTATGCATATGCTTTTTAAAAATATCATAAATAAAAGTTCAAATAGGGGTAAAATCCTTTTAGTAGACAGTGATGATGATAACAGTAATAGAAATTCGCAAAAATACCAGATATTTCGGTCAAATATGCAGTGACCGTCATCAGTAGTAAAACTGATGACATTTTACTACTGATAACGGTCGCTGCATATGTGACCGAAATATCTGGTATTTTTGTGAATTTCTGTCACTATTATCATCATCACTGTCTATTAAAAGGATTTTATCCCTATTTGAACTTTTATTTATCGTAATGGAAAGGCAGTGTGGTCTCCGAAATTATCTATGTGATAAAATATATCATAGTATGTTTGTGCTACAGCGGCTGTAGTGAACCGTTTCTGTGTGAAAATTTTTGCGAATTTCCCACATCCGCTATCCGTGAGCAGTTTTTCGTTAAAAACAAATTGCACCAGTGGGAACCAAAGGTTACAGTAAATTATTGTATGCCTAAAAATGGTGATAAAGGATAGTTTTTTGTTTTTAAACCTTAAGTATCTCTGAAGATGAAACATGTTTATCAAAGCACACAGTAGCCTTACCTTTGGTTCCCACTGGTGCGATTTTTTTTTTTAACAAAAACGGCACACGGATAGCGGATGCGGGAAATTCGCGAAAATGTTCACAGAGAAAACCGTTCACTACCGCCATTGAAGTGCAAAGATACTATGATATATTTAAAAAGCTTAAGTAGTAATGCACCTATTGATTTCACGATAGATGGTATAAAGCGACCAATCTCTCTATATTATGGACATATAAAGCGATCGAACATGTTATATCTGGGATCATGGACGAGATTGTGTAATGCAACCAGACGGGTTTCTGAGCCAACACCCATTTTTTGGGGGCCAATCAGAGAGAGCGGAGGCTACTCCATATACGGTAACTTGATGAGTAATTGGATTCAAATATAAGGAGTGATTTTCATTGTAGTTCATATTAGTAAGAGAATTTAATTTAGAGAGAATAGTTTATTTGAGAAGATATTAGTAAAGAAAATGAGTGGTACGTTTACACTATTGGAGCTTGATGGTGGAACAGGTAGCAGCAATGATACAAGGGCGAGAGTACCAAACGAAATAACACGAGGATGTATACTAAGCCTTGAATGGGACGATATGTGTGCTAGATATGTGTAAATTTAAATTGGAGGAGCAATTATGCTTTGCTGCGAAACTGAACATTGGGCATATAAATAGACTTCAAGCTGCATTAGATGCACTAGTGAAACATATTGATGAAAACAAATTAAATCAGTGATTATTATTCGTGTAATTATACTAAATAAAATTGTTTCTAAATCGAAGATATTTTTCTATAGTAGGCTAGCTTATATTTTTAGAGTAGACAAAGAATAATGGTTAGTCTGAAGTTGGTTGTGAGAGTTTTAGGACTCTAAAAAATGGATAGATTTGAGAAGGAGCGAATCATGGGGAATCTTGTGTTTATGGAAAAACGTTTGATTCTAGATAATGATTTTCTGGAGTTATCCATTCAAAGGAAGATATTTTCTCAGAGAATGCTTATTGATATAATGAAAACTTATTCTCCATCATTAGACTATTGCATTAGTCTACATATCTCAGTCTAACTGAGATATTACTATCTCAGTTGCAAAACGCAAAACGCAAAAAATGATTTTTTGTTGTAATCACACTGTGAAATATCAAATACATCATTAAAAGTATCCATATGTGCAAAGACACCACTTGTACAATCAACAATCAATCAAACAACAGCCCGCGAAAATTGAAGAACACCACTGAAAGATGCTAATGAACTTGAGTGGGTTATATCGAGTCGTGACAACCCGAAATGGGGCAAATATTGTTTTTCTCCGGTCGGCTTGAAACTTTCAGAGTAGGTAGTCTGGACCAAGGGGACCTCGTTGAGAACAACCATCTTGAAAATAAGATTTGGTTGTACCGATTTTTGGCAAAAAAAAATTATTGAATTCTTTTGGATGACCCACTTGGAAATTTAATGACATGTAGACGTGGCCAAGTTAACCTCCATTAATTAAAAAAATTAAGGAAATAAATCTTGTTGTATTGATTCATTGGCGTTTGATTTTTTTTTAAGACAGCAATACATACCTCACTTTCAATAAATAACCTTGGCATGTATTTATTTTAAAAAACAAGCAGTTGCTACAAAATATTCTTTTAATAAGGTTGATTAAGTACCTATATGTTAAAGAGCGTCTAAAGCATTGCCTTAGTCAAATAAACCATGTAGTTTTTAGTCCACACGAGCACAACCCCCCCTCCACATACACCAAAAATTTTCCAGTGAAAATACTATTTAAAAATTATTAGACAAATTTGCGACTGATCGAACATTTGACTTAATGTTCAAATATTATCAAACGTTCGAATTACAAACTAAACTTTTCATTTATTAAGCGACAAAACTGAAAGAAAAAACTATACAAATATTTTTTTTAATTAATCCATGATAAAGTCATGCAAGTCATTAAATAATTTTAACTTGAACGAACATAACTTACTTTTGATAAATAAATGAAATTTAAAACCATTAGAAATAATAAAAAAAAAATCACATCAAACATATAAAATAGCAGTTACCACTATAGTTGAATGGATTAACCTTAAAAAGGAGAGAAATTAAAATGAGTAATCTAGTAAACTTAAACATAAATCAACATGGATAAATAAATAAAACCTTAACGTAATCTTAAGTGCAAAATGACGCTGAGATTCTTAGACAATTTAAGGCGGGGGAGCCTCACTGTTATTTTTGGAAATTTCTGGGGCAATGTGATAATCCTTGTTAGTTTTAGGTGTCATTTATTCATTCATGGAACATTCTGGTTGTTTCAAACTTGACTGTAATTATGTGTGTTTTAGGCTTGATATGATTCTTTACTTTTCTTTGAATTGTTTTCCTTGTTGGTAAACGTTATTTTATATTAATATTACTAAAATTATTAAACAAGTTAGGAACCAAGCTTATTGAAATGCTTATTGAAAATTGAAAGATATGCCAAATGAAAATTGAAAGATGGTACAGAAAAAATGACCAATATTCATTTTAAATATAGGGAATTCTACAATTTAGAATGTTCGGTTCTTTTGACAAGGGAGGGGGTCGCTCACTTGCTTTGCTTAGATTTGCCCTTAGGCAAGACATAACTGCCACATTACAAGTGGACTTACATTTAGAAATTAATAAAAATAACAAATTTAGTTACAACAGTTTAAATAATTAAAGTTTATTTTTACTTCGAAACTTAATAAAACGAATGCTGCATTAAATCCGAGGAGATGCGGACCCCTTGAAAAAAAAGTCCTTTCCAGTATTCGGTTTATGCCCAAAAAATGATTTCACATAAAAAAACAAAGTTATTTAGTCATTTTATTAGCTTCCCTTTTAAAAACTGAACTCGGTTCTATTTGTTTGCTGAGACCAATCAAAGGGGCTGAGCTTTTTTAGTTGTGAGAGTTTTAGGACTCTAAAAAATGGATAAATTTGAGAAGGAGCGAATCATGGGGAATCTTGTGTTTATGGAAAAACGTTTGATTCTAGATGATGATTTTCTGGAGCTATCCATTCAAGGGAAGATATTTTCTCAAAGAATGCTTATTGATATAATGAAAACTTACTCTCCATCATTAGACTATTGCATGAAGCTTTTACGTCGGGGTCTAAAGGCATTTACACAATTCATTGGCATATTAATCACAACAGGACAAAATGATATTGTGGATTTGCTTTTAAACACACACTAGCTTAGAAATTTAAGACTTTTTTCATGAGAAAGATGCTGTTCAAGGATAATTTACTCCTCTCTCTCTCTGTCCCACTCAATTTGTTGATCTTATCTCAGTTTCATTTTGGCGGTGAGAGTGCCAACACATGAAAAATTGTTCCATACATGTCCACTATGCATTTATACACTTGGCAGCTGGTCATCATTTGAGAATTGTACAATGATTGATGAGTATGATTAAAAGTGCAGATTATACAACCCGTGTAAATTCCATAGAGGATATGCTGTACAAATTAAAGGTTGTAATTCCTGTCTTGAAGGGGTGTCTGACTCTCATCCTAGAGGGCACCTATGCTCTAATTGCCACTATGATAAATGTAATTAGTGGGAGAATACATATCCTGGTATGATTGGAAAGAATCCTAAACTTGATTTTAGTTTATTGCTAAGAGATTGGTATCGTCGTGGCTTTAGATTGTTTTGGGAGGAGGAGCCAGGTCAGCGATTCAACTGTTGGACCAACAAAAGAATTTGGTTTCTACGTCATCGTTGTGAAGACAATGGCTACTATGATTATAAGCCCACTGATTTTTATTTGGCTGTGACGGAATGTGATTCGCTACTTGAGGACACTGTATGTGACATTGCTTCAAGTAAGCAAACTGAAACATGCAAATTTTACAAAAATGAATGAGAAGTTGTAGTAAAGTTGTTTTTTATCATGTATATACATTATTTTTTATTAATAGAAAATTTCACATACATTTTTAGAACATTTTATTCGTAGGGCACTAAAATCAATATTAAACACGCTTGTAAGTATATTTTCCACTAGAAAGTCATTCAATCGAGGAAAGTCAACGTAAATGTTGAGAAATTGCTTATAGGTATAGCCACAACATCTGAACATGAAAAAGAGTAGTGCATAAAAGCCGCATGTCTTAGTCGTTAAATCCTGTAGTCTTCTTTGATTTTGAATAATAGTTTTCCCGCTGCTCTCAATAAAGTTGTTGATGTGTGGAGTGTAGAATTTATATGATAGGCCAAAAGGATCAAAAAATTCGATATTCTTCTCTTTTTGAAAGATGCATAGCCAATGGCCTGTCTTCAAAGTCGACGGACTGCTATTAACAATGATTAGGGTGCTGTTAACACTTGGAATTTTTCAATGAAGTCCGATGGTATGCAATAGGACTTGTAATGAGACATGTATAAATCCATATTAAATACGCTGATTATTTGGTTTGTGTTCATGGTGCTAGGTCTAGTAGAACACTGCCGTCGGGTGGGAATTCCAAATAGGTTTAAAATTGACTCAATGATATTAGCGTGATACTCTCAGTCAAAGCATCGGCAAATGTGCACTCTAAACGTACATTCTCCGAACGTACAATGCTCATATCCTGGGTGCCAGACAGGTCCAAAACAACTACACCATGATTTTTTGATAACATTGAATCGATTATTGCATTTTCAAATAGTTGAGCATCATGATCTAGGGATTGTATGGTCAACTCATACAGAGTTCTATAGGATTTTTTGTAAAATGATAGAGTGTACAGTGGAATACCATTCTCCTTTGCACACAAGGCTAGATAGACCAAAAAATTAAATCATGGGGGGATGCACTCCAGGATCCAACGGCACTGCCACTCTTCACAAAGGCCAAGGCGAGTTTTGATGGGATCTCTCAATTGATAAATGATGAATCGGTATAACTGCGAGAGCCGGTGGCAATGTGACGTTGATTGGTGATCGTATGGGGGACAAGAAGTTAAATGTTGTTACCATTGGCTCTTAGCTTTTCCACTGCCAATGCAACAGAACTCATAACCTGTTGTTTTCGAACATGAAGAATTGCCGAAGTGATAATGACATTTGCATCGGGTGCTGCAGCAAGTGATTTTCTCAAAATGAAATTCGATAGAGCTAGTTGCAACTTTATGTCAATCTTAAGATTGGGGGTAACCATTGGGATATATTGAATATCTCATGATTTAATTTTCAAACTAGATGATACTCCTGGGTCACTGCAGTAGTTAACTCACCGTCTTTATCAATGCCTGATCGATATTCATAGCCCAACGAGTGTCCTCTCAACTCCTTATATGCCTTTGGGGTCATCATCATAAAATATTGTATGTAGCATGCATAGCTGGATAAATTATTGCTATTGCTCACCAATGTTCCATTAATGAATGCATTAATATGTTTGACTAGGTTGTGTAGAATACAGTTTTCATAGGACAGACCATCGGCAGCAGTTGAAGTTGTATTGTCTGACTTTTTCAGCACCGCAACATTTAAATCAATAAATTTTGATGACAAATCAATGAAATAGTCTTCATTGGAAAATATCTGAAAGTGTATATTTTCCGAGAGGGGTCGTTGAGGATGAAATTGTTCATAGTAGCCATACTTGACACTGACATCAACATTTTCAGCATTGAACAGATTCAATGAAGAACTTATTGATGGATGTGATTCCTTGTGGGGGAGATAAGTCACCTTAAGAGAAGAAATCCTTCTTTGATCTAACAATCTTTTTCTTCTTCTTTTTGTTGGTCTTCTTTGTTTTATTCCTCAAAGTCGTTGATTATGTCCTTAGCTTCCCGCCTGGTAGAGACTGATGAGTAAATGATACCCACTCATCCTTTTTAATCAATTACCATTTTGCTGGTATTTTAATTGCTCACCAACGGCTCTTGCTGAAGATCTAATATTTTTCTTAACACTCTCGTTGAAATTTTTACCCAACCCGCCGTTGTGTTGTGTTGAGGCAGCAAAATTTTATGCAGCAGGTATAAGATATTTTCTGGCAAGGGCTAGTGCAGAACAAAATAGCCTAGCAAACCAGCAACCAAGACCATAGCCAGACATTGTAGTACGCCCCTTGTAATACTCCAATCCATGACCTATTTGACGTGGACTCAGAGCACCAACATAGCAATTGATATCAGGACAGACAAATGGAATTCTTCTTTTGTTCATTTTAGGCAGTGACTACGAAGGGTCGAAAATGACATGTAATCACAGCTAAACCTTTTGTTATTGCTAGAGGATCACCCGATTCAGTTCTTAGTGTTAACTGACAGAGTTCCAAATACTAAGTGTTTACAGGAACATACTGAAGATGCTTATGTTCATGGGTTGTTTTTCGTTCAAGAAAACGTAAGAGGGGGACATTTGAATTACCAACTCTCGGTGTTTCCACAAATGATGCATACAGAAATATACAAGAGTCCCAGGTGACACAAGATGGATAATCACCAAAAATAACTTTATCCATCCCGCTAACAGTGCCTGCGTTTTTCCCATTGATCATATTCTGTTTAAAGCTAAGAACATCTCTCAGATTATCATTGAGATGAATCATTTCAGTGTCAACAGGTGAAGTAATGTAAATTCTTTCCTGTTCCATTGAATAATTAAAATGGAATGTACCATTCCTACGATATGAGATTTTTCTATTGATTGCATGACACAAATCCGTCGTAGTACCATATTCTTTATATCTCAATGTAACATCCGGATAATCACTAGACTTAAATGCTTCAACCCATTCATACTCGACAAAGAGTTACCAACCGAATGGTATAACTTTTATCTCATACACACGATCTATTCTCTGGATATCAAAGTTATTTTTGAGAATACAGTCGACAAGAGCCACTTCATACTTTCCATCGTCGAATTTGATGGCGGGGGAGAGTTTCGTCAAAAATCGCTTGTTTTATTCAAGTCATTGTAGAGAGGATCTGAGACGTTGGACATAAATACTACATAAAAATCATTGGGCATTGTCAATATCTTCAACACCGACCCAAAAATCAAAATCAGAGTTGATTCCTAGCCACCGAACAAGTAACTGTTTCTTACCGCTGCGAGTACGATTCTTTAATATCTTTTCAATTTTATAGACTTCAATATTATTTTTAACTTTTTGTGGTTCATACTCATTAAAGCGGCTGAGAATATCTTCATCTTTGGAATCTCGTAGACGATAAGTTATAGGTTTGGGGTCTAGGATTTTTGCCATTTTGAAAAGTTCTGTGGACCACAAGTAATTACCCTTTTCAAAAACATAAGTTGTTCTATTAATTCGAATAGTATCACCAACACTGAATTTTTTCTTCACGATCGTTTCAGTGGAATATTGTTTAAGAAAAGTATAAAATGTATCATGATCAGAATGATGAACTTCCGTTGGGATTGAGTTGGACAATGATCGATGAGGTCGTTGATTATAAATCAACATGATTTTATCTAAATCATGAATAAAAGCATGTGTGTTTTTCAATGCAAAATATTTTGAAATTAAAAGTCGAATAGTTCTTATCAATCGTTCGGCCAATGCAGTCTTTATAGGACTATGACTATGATAGAGCAGTGTATTATATTTCATTAATACTTTTTCAACATGGGGATTCACAAATTCACTACTGCGATCCGTTTGAATTTTTTATACGAATCCTGTTCGAGAATACTTTTTATAGCCTGATAAACTTCACCACCTCTCTTTTTCCGCAATGGAATTGCATATGGATAGCGACTATAAACACTGATTGCAAGTAGAATGTACTTGTACGGTGTGTTAGGACGCCTTTGAATCTCTTCTAGAGTTAAGGGATCTGCTTGCATTATATGTAGGGAGAAAAAGGCTTTAGTTTGTCGATAATGATTAGCACCAAGCCTATGATTTCTATGCAGAGTGTAACTTGTTTCATTTCGAAGATAGTCTTGTACACTTTTAGTGTGAACACCAGTGACTTTGGAAAGAGTGTTGGGGGACTTAAACTTCCCATTTCACCAATATTTTCATAAACACGTTTCAGAATCTCAAACATTTTGAACGTAAACACGATGTCTAATGACAAATAATTTCCCTAATAGTACTACTATTCCATTCAAGAATAATGAGAAGAACAAAATCCATAAAGAATCATATTTTATTTTATTATTAACATAAAAGTAGTAGCACTTTATAAGTAATACATTAAACATGAAATAAGCAAATACAACAAGAAAATACACTTTTTTTTATTTATTTATTTATAGGAAAAAAACACAAACATTTATTTTAAATAAGCACTAGGAAAAAAAACACTTTAATAAATACGTTTTTTTTTCATTTATTTATTAATAATAAAAAATACAACATTTATTAAACAATACACTTAAAATAATATCACATTTTTTTTTACAACATTTTTAAATTTTAAATGGGGTCCCCCACTCACGGGGGCGGCTGCTGCGGCGGCCGAAGGCCGAGAGCGGCCGCTGCGGCAGTCGGGAAGCACCGTTCCGGGGCGGGCCGGGGCTGGAGGGGGGATTAAATAACTGTAAATGGTGGAAATTACGAAGAAGTGACTGCTCTGCCTTGCTTACATATTGAAAATTGTTTGATAAGAAAAAAAAACAGAATTTAAAACAACCACCCCCCCACCACCTTGTACCATTAAAGAATTTAAGTTAATTTTTTCAGACCGAGTTGTTTTCTATACTCTACACATTCAACTCTGTCTGAGATTAAATAATGACCGTGTGGTAGTACCTTCACACCATACGCAAGTACATAGACTTTGTCCGATATGGCCGACATGGCGTTTTTCTCAACTCTAACTGTGTAATTTTTAAATTGTAAAGAGTGAATCGCCATGACTTTTGCTCTTGAGACTAAACTACGTTCCACAGAGTTTCTATAGACACTCATGTCGAAATTATTTTTTACAAAGTGTATAGGTACCCCCTTGCAAACTTGTTTGATATCCTCGTTGTGCGTTTCCAAACAGTATACCTTCGGCCCAGGAAACACACCACTGGATATCAGATCGCTTCCCGTTTCAGATTTTAACATTAATAATTGATTTGGGGCCTGGCGTTTCACTAGATCTGGGTAGAGGGATTCATTCCAGTTGGTGTAGTCCATTCGTGAGCTAATATACTTGCCATTTTCCAAATCATTTAACAAATTTTCAGTTTTAACTTTTAACAGGAGTGAATCAGCGTCCCCGTAATACACTTGAACTTTGTACCTTTCAAATATTATAATAAAATGACAGCATGAGTTTTTTAGATTTTTCCGTTATTGCATATATTTTTATTTAAAACAATGTTTCTTTTCTTACGATGTAGAAGCACCATATTAGAGTCTATGATTGTGAACGATGTGAAGTTTGGATCCGCAATGATTCGAGCACAATCTTTGGGATTGGTTACAATGTCGCATCGACTTCTGTTTCGTACACTTTCGCACATTTTACCGAAAGCTGAGTTCAAAATGAGTTTATAGATTTCCTCCTCAACTTTCGTTTTCACTTATGAACGTTTACTGAAAAATGTGTCAATAAGCGTTTTTATGTAAGGCTTTTGATCAAATTGGAGGGCTCTATGAATCTTTGTGACTTTGAAACCATTGGACACCATCCATTTCAATAGCACGTGATGTACAACGATATTCTGTTTTGGGTTGAGGTCGGCAATAAGTTTTTGCTTTGAAGGCACCCAGTAAATACTCCCATCCTCTACTAAAGATAAATTGTAGGGGCTCAAAGAGTCCCTACCCACTGGTCTATATATTCACGGAAAAACAGACTCTTTTACCGAGCCATGGATTTCCATGGGTATTTCACCGTCAATTTCAAAAAACCATCCCTGTGCCCCCTTCTCCTCAATGGTAGCAATGTTGGGGACATTCAAAGCATATGGGTTGTTAAGCCATTTGTAATTCCCACATGGAAAACAGTACTGAGACATTTCCGATGGGTAAAGAGAATTCATATCCAAAAAAGCAACGTCTGACTTTTCATCGGTGTGCTGTCCGGTCGGATTAGTTTTCATGATACTATTCCAGTGAAAAACATACCCACCCCTAATTGATCTCTCTACAAACAGATGCTGATCCACACTGGCGATCAGACCTATTTGTTCTTTGCTGATTTTAATTATAAAGTCCATCACCAGATGAAGAGTGAAAAAATAATACCCTAAATCCAACCCCAATTCCCCATAAATTTTATCCGTATTTTTGCACACAATGTCTAGAAGAGTGAGTACTTCACTGGACAAGAATAGTTTACAGTAATCCCACTCATATTTAAAACCAAACTTTGCCCAAACCCTCTTAGCAAATTCATAGTCGCTAGTGGTGCACTCACTATCAGTAAGAGAATTTTAAAAAGCTTCAATGGGCAGTAATGACACCTCATCTAGCCTCGAGACAGAGTTGTGGTAAAAGTATATGCATATATGCCCTTACACGATAATAAATCATACATTTCATCATCGGGGAAGCGTTGTTTAAGGAGGGGAAAACTATCAAAATTGTCGCTTTTCTGTACCTGAATCAATTGACTTAAGGACTTGGGAAAGAAGCTGAAAGAGTCTAAAACGGATTTTTATTCAGGCACGTGTTACCCTTGTCAACTGTTTTCCACATAAATTCTAGCAGCAGTAGCTTATCCAACGATTTGGGTATGATATTATATGAAAAAGAACCATCTATCCATACGTTATCTAACAACTCCTCCCTTGGCAATGTGGGCTAACGCCGGTGAAATAAACTTTCAGTCGTAATTGGAACTGTGTATAAAAACCGGTACGAAATATTGCTGTCAAACGTTTAAATTTCACGATTGATGTGCAACCCCTCTAAAGTTACTCCCTCCCGATGTAATTTCCTGCCAGAAATGATCATGGTCGATCACCTTCCTCTTCCCCCCAATCCCAACACCATCATCAAGTTCACCCTTGCAAACCCAACATATTTTACGATTTTTAATGGCCAATGTGTCATCTGGTGATAGGAGCATAGGATAGTTTGTGTAACGAAGGCGCGACATTACACCATTCCCTGTTTTAATTAGACTGGTCAATGCCGAACGCATGCTGTCTTCACCCCCCAACGACTCAGCTCCATCCAACACTTGCATGGTATTACTGGAATCTCGTTGCGCATTAGCGTAAGAGACCCCTATGGCATCATGAATTTTAACACGATTTCGATTTGACGAATCGTACACGTCTATGAGTCTCGCTTTGCAGTCCAAAGCGATCTTATTGCTCTATAGGAGCGTGTTCTGGATATTCTTATAACGTAAGATTTCTCTATCTCCGCTTACCGTTTCAACAGCCTGGTATCCATGACGTTTACAGTGTCTCATGTGATGCTTTAACTTTAAATCAGCCCAAAATCTGGACAGGCATGTCGGACAATAGTGACGTGCACTCTGTGTTTTACCCTCCCCCAAAACCCTACTAATATCTGTGATTGGATTAAAATGTCCTATTGAATCAAGCTCTGTGGGTGGAATGTATAGAAGCCAAACCCGATGCTCCACTGACTCAATTGACGGAGCCCTCACTGGAAATAATACACCTTTTTTATCAGAACGCTGGCCCTCCTCAAATTCTGTTTCATACTGCAACACCGTGACACCAATTTTAAATCTGCATTAGCCCGCTCAAAAATATCTATTCCTTTTAATGTCACGGAAAATTGACCATTTAAACAACTAAAATCTACTATAGGAATTTTTGACCCTCCCTACCATTAACTGCTAATTCGTCCAACTTTTCTTAGAGGCATTATCGCGCAGAGGTCTATAGGCGGCAATCAGAAATGCATACTTGAAACACTGTAGCCTCGCATCGAAAGAGATTCGTTGTATCCCCCTTACAACCATCTAAATCAGAATGATATTTTTAATCAATATAAGCCGGCCCCGATCCCCTCTAAAAATACAATCCTTTTTAAATGCACAGATGTTAATGTTTAAACTCTCAATAAATAAAACCACCGAACCACTACCCCTATCATTATAATTATCCAGTTTAGTGTGAATGCCACTTACCCAATCTAAAAAAGCCTCTTCATAATTTGATAAATGCGGACAATTTGTTAACATCTCTATATGCAAGTATTTTGAAAAGAGCTCGCTCGCATTTTCATTAAGAAAAAAATTAGTGCTATTTATGCTTTTAAACTGTCCCTCCCTCCCCAAACCCCCATCTGTTGTTCAAGAAGGGCTCGAATCTTGTTAACATATAAATGAGTAAAATCCAGGGGATGTGTTACTATAGCCCCTGACATTAAGGAGTTAAAGGGGTCACCGAATTTGGCGCAGTAGACTTTTGTATGGTGCAAGGCAGAGTTAGAAAAGAAAAAATCTGGAAGTGTAAATGGGGGTACTGTTTCACTACTACTAGTACTGTTGTTAACCTCAATGGTGGGGGTGGCAGAGAATCATCAATAGCACCACCCCAGTCTGTTCAATTGCATTAGTGGGCCCTGGTGTAAAATCACCTAATTCACTGAATATGGCTTCCAGGCTATTCGGGGATAGCTGATCTAACCAGCCTGTATTTTCTTGTGACGGAATTTCTTTATGAGGACCCGGTTTAGATGCACTTGTGGTACTATCACCTAAATACTCATTCATAAATCTATTTGTCCATTCTGGGTCTTCTACCATATCTGTGTCACAAGTTAAGTCATCTAAGGTGGCAATATCCCCAAAACAGTCATTTAGAAAGCCCCTTTCCCATTCCATATTATCAACAACAACTAAAGTATCCACATCTTTAAAGTCCACTGGCGGTGCAATGGTTGATGCAGGCTCACTGCAAATAAGTGCTTCTTGAGCTTATGGTGGTGCTAATTCATTGATCTTAATCTATAAAAATTTATTTTCCATGTGAAATATCCACTATTTTATAACGTCACTAACTATGCCAATTTTTTTCCCCTCAAAACTTAATTTCCCTCCTAGTTTTATATTGGTTAAAGAAATGCCCACTTCAATCATATGAAGTAGCCAAATAGACCTTAATCAGTGTTATATTCTACTCTTTTACGTTATTAATTTCACTGAAAAAAAAAATTGAGCAGAGAAAAGCCCGATACATATTTACTAGTTGGTAGGCACACACAACGTGACCTTTGGCTAATAGCAATAAAATAAGGTATGATAAAAAATATTGGTCATAGAGCGGGCAATACCTAAGTAAGAAGCGATAACCTATTTCTCGTGAATAATTTCAATGCAGTTCTACTCACGTGTTTACCAGGTACTAAATAAGTACCAAAATTCATGTAGCAAAGTTAAGGCACTAACTGATTAAGGTTTTTTTTACCCCACCCCCTCTCATAGAATTTATTTTCCATGTGCAATATCCACTATTTTATAACGTCAAGAACTTTGCCAATTTTTCACCCCCTCAAAACTTAATTTCCCTCCTAGTATTATATTGGTCAAATACTTGCCACCCTTCACCCATATAAAGTAGCCAAAGAGAGCTTAATCAATTTTATATTTCACCTTTTTATGATATTAATTTCACTGAAGAAAAATTGAGCACAAATAAGCCCGATACATATTTACTAGTTGATAGGCACACAGACATACACACACACACGCACACAACGTGAAGTTTGGCTAATAGCAATAAAATAAGGTATGATAAAAAAAATATCTGTCATAGAGCTGCCAATACCTCAGTAAGAAGCGATAACCTATTTCTCGTGAATAATTTCAATGCAGTTCTACTCACGTGTTTACCAGGTACTAAATAAGTACCAAAATTCATGTAGCAAAGTTAAGGCACTATCTGATTAAGGTTTTTTTACCCCACTCCACCTCTCATAGAATATATTTTCCATGTGCAATATCCACTATTTTATAACGTCAAGAACTATGCCAATTTTTCACCCCCTCAAAACTTAATTTCCCTCCTAGCATTATATTGGCTAAATACTTGCCACCCTTTACCCATATAAAGTAGCCAAAGAGAGCTTAATCAATTTTACATTTCACCATTTTTATGATATTAATATCACTGAAAAATAAAATTGAGCAGAAAAAAGCCCGATACATATTTACTAGTTGAAAGGCACATATACACACACACACACACACACACACACAACGTGAAGTTTGGCTAATAACGCGCGAATGACAAATATCATTTCTCCTTAAATTCTAATGTGAAATATGTCTATGCGTACAAGAAACTACCGGGTTTTTATGCATAAATTTGTCACACCCAGAAGCGATCCGCATCTCATTATGCCAAAGAGCTGCGTTGACCATGTTTTACTATTATTTTTAACTTTGTCACATTGACGCCATCTATGACTAATCAATACTTGAATGATAAATAATAGGCTACTTGTTTAAAGAAAAAAAAGAATTTGCAAAATGGTGAGTATGTTATAAACCTAAATAAAAATAAGAGGTTAATTGATAAATGCAGTTACGTCAGAAATAGCAGGTATGACATTAGAAGTTAGCTGTCTATCAGAATGGCACGCAAAGCGGATTACAGTTGGTCTTATCGAGTTCAAGGATCTGATCAGGCTATTCTCAGTGTTGTCAGGGGCGTCATCCAACTTTGTTCGCTTTTGGGGGGTGGTTTGATCGTCACCGTCCTGGAATAAAAATTAATTTCAGTTTTCTCAATAGGTAACTTGTAACCTTATAGGCTTAAATCCAAATCATCCTAAAACACATAGAAAAAAAAAGAACGCCACTTCAACATATGATAAAAGAAAAAATAACACAATTTTTTCAGATAATTTATAGGCATATATGCTTAAACTCATAAAAAAATTTGGCTATTATTTTCTTTTTGTATTTATTCAGAATTTTAATGGGGACCCCTCTACAATAGCAAAACCTAACATTGGATAAAAGAAAAAACACATGTCATTTCCCACTTACGAACGCATGAGATATTTTTGCGGGCTAGTCAAGAACGATTTTAGTCAAAATTGCCTATACTATCTGGTACAAAGCGATTGAATTATGCATTGGTCATGTAGTTCATTGTCAATCAATATGATGAGATAGTTAAATGTAATTATACGAAAAAAAAAGGGTTTGTCTCTTTTTTTTATGATAATTGAAGAATTTACACATTGTTCAATTTTAGTCCTAAAAATGAGATATTTTGCGAGCTAAGAAGCCTTTTAGCAAAAATACCCTTTATACCTGGACAGCTACTAAAAACTCGAGAAAGATATGTGGTCCCCTGTCAATCAGAAAGCCAGATGTCAGATAGTTGAAAGCCAGCTATGACGAAAAACGTAATGACTAAAAAGAATAATAAATATCTACTCACTCTAATCCTTTTGGAGTTCATCATTGGAAAATGAATTAATTTATCTATAAAAGGCTTAATTCAAGTTGTTTTTTCAACTAATGCAGAAATAAAAATTGTGTCTTTATTTATAGTGAAAAAGCATGAATATATATGCCCTCCAGGTGAAAACCAGGATTTCTACAAAGAGATCATCTTTGAGTATATGATATGAGGATGTTTAATTTTGACTATTGAACCAGGAAAAACGTGTCTGACAATGCCTATAGTCGTGAAATATGTATATACTCATGGCAGAGAAATGAACCCACGAAACTGGACATATATTCTTGTATAATTCCTTATACATCTCTGTTTGGATCAGAAAATGGGTGTTGGCTCAGAAACCCGTCTGGTTGCATTACACAATCTCGTCCATGGTCCCAAATATAACGTGGTTGATCGCTTTATAGGTCCATAGTATAGAGTGATTGGTCGCTTTAAACCATCTATAGTGAAATCAATAGGTGCATTACTACTAGCATATGCATAAGAATAGGCTAAATCAAATTCTAGAAGCCAAGAAAAACATTCAAAGGGCTAACCTGTAATAGCCTTCGCTAACTATGCCTAATTAAAAATATAAGTCTTATCTATAACATGTTTAGTTTCTCAGTTACTTGCAATTTATGATTCTACAATGCTTTCAATTTAAAATAACGAATACGATTTTCAACGGTTCAGTAGAATATTTTAACGCAGTCGTTGAACCGTTGTGACGCAGAAACTTGCAGCCAAAAAACGGAGGAAATTTGACCGATCACGCAAAAACGGTCATTTTTGCGTGAAATCGCTTCAGTGGGAACCAAGGGTAAGTATTATAAACAAAAACTAATCAGCAACACACCAGGGACTTAGCTTGGAGGTTACCCAAAGTTAAGTAACTATTTTTGGCCCATAAGAGCTATGTCCCAATTTAAACAAAAAGCAAAAACAAACTAAACTACTACTAAAAATACTTCCACACCAAACTTCGAAGCCCCAAAAAGCCATGAACATGCCTTTTCTACCCCACGTTATTTTGGACATCACACTTTAATACCAAGCATAAAGTCTCAACTGCTTATAAATTCTTTTTGATAAACTCTTACCACCCCATTAGAATGGATGACGGCTCATTCAATCACAATTTCAAAGTTCCAGTTCCCTTTTTCAGAGGTGAAACAGATGGAGAAAGTCCAAATGTCTTTTTTTCGACAATTGTGTCCCTGATTGTAAACTTAGTCGCATGTTTGGTGTCGGAATTTTTTTTAAGATGTCAGTATCAATACGAATGTTGTTTTTAAGAATTTTTGCAAATCTTTTCTTCAAAAATAGAGGACTCGTAAAAAAGAATATTTTTACACCCTATTCAATTCAGAACTACGGGCGGAATCAAACAAAAATTATTTAATTACCAGGTTTGGTAGACGTTTTTTGAATTAAAATCAATTTGGTGGAATTGAAAAAAAAACTTGAGAAAATAGAGTAAAGACAAGACACATGATATCTGTTAGAGGCAAAGCTGGCATAACTTTTTCAGAATTGTATAAAAATGATTCGTTTCAATTGTTGATAGATAGTACATCATCCATTTTTGGCCAGTACTAAGATTGATAGGCAGAGAGTAAGGATAATTCAAATAGCATATCAGTTCTGTGAGCCATTTGAAGGCAAGTGGAGATCCCAAAAAATTGACTCCGATAGTGACAAAAAAATGACAGGAAAAATGTATCTCCATGGAATATGAAATATGGTCAGACACCCAAAGGTCAAGCTAGGATACTTAGTCTTACTTCTTTCAAAGTAGTGATGAGTTCTGATAACTACTGCTCGTGGATATTTTGATGAAAACAATACAAAATGAAAAAAATAACATAACCTAAATAAACCCAAGGATAATCAAATCCAGTGTAAAAACGGAGAATAGTATGCAAATATTTTTGTTGGGAACTCCGCTCAGCCGTCCTCGGAGCAAAATTAGGAGGAAAAAATAAGAATATATATAAAAGTTCACAGTGCAATAAAAAAAGAAAGGCCTTAAAACAAACGTTAAGATAAACAGTTCCTTTCCAAGGAGCCGTGAAGGAGCAACTGAATAAATAACCGACATTGAATGGCTACTCAAACATGAGAATTCATTTTATGTAAAGGTTTCTTGAACGCTGAACTACAAAAATGTGATTTTCTGAAAAAAGATAGGAACTAAAAAGACCGAATATTCATGATATTTCGCTGATTTTCTTCAGTATCATAGTTACCCTCTTAGGGCCAACCTAGTATAGAGCAAACTCTAGACCATAGTAACCAAAAAGTTAAAACCGCATTAAAACAAAAAAGAAACTGTCAAGTGAAGCAGAAGCTTCACTCGGTCCCTGGCACTCGTCAAGTGGTAGGCTTGTATACGCAAAATTTTTAAATTAAGCATTAGTATAATTATCGTGTTATTCTTTAGTTTTAAGTCATGGGGTAGTAAATAAGAAAGTTCAATTTAATAAAAAAAATTCTGGCGTGAACTCAATTGATCTTTCCTATTTATGAAACAGCTCGTGGTAACAAACTTTAAGTAAGGAGCGACCCGATTCAATAGTAACCGAAACTCTAAAAACCGGAATTTTAATACCAATAGATACATCAGAAGAATCAGATTTTTTATGCTGATTTCAAATATATAAGTTTCATCAAGTTTAGTATTACCCATCAAAAGTTATGCACCTGAGAAAATTTGCCTTATTTTCGGAAAAAGGGGGAAACAACCCCCAAAAGTCATAGAACTCTAATGAAAACCACACCATCAGATTCAGCGTATCACAGAACCGTACTGTGAAAGTTTCAAGCTGATATCTCCAAAAATGTGGAATTTTGTATTTTCTGCCAGAAGAAAGATCACGGATACGTGTTCATTTCTTTTTTTTTCCAGGGGTGATTGTATCGATCCATTAGTCCTAGAACATCGAAAGAGATCTCATTCGAACGGAAATTGAGAATTCTAGTGTCCTTTTTAAGTGACCAAAAACATTGGAGGGCAACTTGGCACCCTCCCACGCTCATTTTTTTCCCAAAGTCACCCAATCAAGATTTTGAGATAGCCATTTTGTTCAATATAGTCGAAAATCTAATTAATATGTCTTTGAGGTTGAATTAACCCCCCATAGTTCTCGGAAGAAGGGCTGCAAGTTATAAACTTTGCCCATTGTTGACATATAGTATTGGTTATTCGGAAGTATACAGGTGTTTTCAGGAGGAATTTTCTTCTAGTGGGGGGTCGAGGTTGGAGTAGGGGTTACGGGGGGGGACCTTTCCCTGGAGAATATTTCCTTGGGGGAAGGAACATTTCCATGAAGGGGGCGCCAGATTTCCCAGCATTATTTAAAAAACGATCAGAAATTAATTAAAAAAACAAGTTTTTTTCAACTGACAATAAGGAGCAACATTAAAACTTAAAACGAACAGAAATTATTACGCATATGAGAGGGTTCATCCCCTAGTCAATACCTCGCTCTTTACGCTAAAGTTTTTTAGCACTTTCAAAAGAGCTATCTATTCTAATTAACCGGCCTTTGTGTAAAGAGCGAGGTATTGACTAGGGAGCGAACTCCCTAATACGTAATAAAAACATACGAATATAGAAATTCATTACGTAAGTTAATTCTTAAGTTACGTCAGAACAAAATTTCGAGAAAGCCAATTAGCCTAAAAAAGGAAAATAATATGCGAATTTCGTTTTAATTATTCATGTACGGTAAGCCAAAATCAAAGCTGCATTAATTCAAAAACGTTCAGAAATTAACTAAAAAAGAAAACAAGTTTTTTTTAACTGAAAGTAAGGAGCGACATTAAAACTTAAAACGAACAGAAATTATTCCGTATATGAAAGGGGCTGTCCCCTCCTCAACGCCTCGCTCTTTACGCTAAAGTTTGACTTCGTCTCACAACTTTACTTTTTAAAACAATAAAAAACTTTAGCGTAAAGAGCGAGGCGTTGAGGAAGGGACAGTTTTTCATATACGGAATAATTTCTGTTCGTTTTAAGTTTTAATGGTGCTCCTTAGTTTCAGTTAAAAAAAACTTGTTTTTTTTTTAGTTAATCCTTCACAGAATCATAACTTTTATAGGATTTGTATTCTCCAGGGAAGCGCTCGCAGGAGACCAAGATTCGCTTAGTCTCTCGTACTCAACAGACGACATAATAATGATTCTACTTGTAACTATATTCATTTTATGATGAACTTGTCCAGTTGCTTTGAGACTAAAAATTTTACGACTAGTGATGGCTGTAAAGAATGAACCACCGTTTTTAATGGGAATTCTGCATGCTGCTTACTAAATGTTAATGCTTACAATTTCATTTTTTTCGATGGAATTATATGTCTAAGACTTAGATTTCGGCAATTTAGAACGGACTGCATTTTTATTATTTTAACAGAAAGTATCAACTTATTGCACTAAACCATTTCTGGGATGAGCAGCAGTAGTCTTAGCAGTAGGTGTAAAAGAAACAGCAGTAGTAGTAGTAGCAGAATGTACAGAGGGCCTTTTGGTTAGTTTAAGATCCTCCTAAATGTTCCCTGAAATCTTCATTTTAATACCTTTAGCGTCAGTAGCAGCAATAGCTGTAGTAGTAGCACTAATAATATTATGCACATTATGCATCATTAGCATCAGGCACAATATGACTGGAAAAAAACGACAAATGAAAGACAATCTAAAAGTTGGATTGGGTATGGATTATTCCCCTGGCGATTAAGGCAGAATGCCTACTGAGTTTATTTGTAATAATAATACCAATTGATTTTTTTTAAGGACAAGGAATGTGAGTCGAAACTATTTAGTAAATTCTCATAAACAAGATTAAGAAATGTCCCCAGTATCTCAGGTTCCCCAGAAATGCAATCTAATATATATATATATATATATATATATATATATATATATATATATATATATATATATATATATATTATATATATATATATATATATATATATATATATTATATATATATATATATATATATATATATATATATATATATGTATATATATATATATATATATATATATATATATATATATAATATATATATATATATATATATATATATATATATATATATATATATATATATATATATATATATATATATATATATATATATATATTATATGACTCCTGCCAAATACTGTAATAATAGTAGATTTTCAATACCTGGAGATTCAATACCTGGACGTTTCAACTTAATACTATAAGCCGTTGCTATAATATTCCTGATATGCCCAGTTGATTAGCAGTATGGCCATAGTTTGTTTTAACTTAGTTCAGCTTCTCTTCAACATTTCCTAACATTTTCACCTTAATTCTCTTAGCCTTAGCATTAGTTGCAATAGAAGTGGTAGTTGAAATGGCATTAGTAGTGGCTATAGTATTAGTAGTAGCGTGCACATATTAGCATTTGGTAAATTGATCTTCCCCTTAAGCATTCCCTGAAAGTTCCAACGTGCATGCAACGAAATTACCATAAGTCCTTCCTGAAAAACGCCCTTTGACAACCTGCGTGCAATTTTGTGTTTTGGTTTAGTTCAATTCTCCCTACAATATTCTGTTAAATATTCACCTTCATACCCTTAGCCTTAATAGTACTAGTATCATATTAATAGCAGTAGTAGTAGTAGTAGTAATAGTAGTATTAGTAGTAGTAGTAGTAGTATTAGTAGTAGTAGTAGTAGTAGTACTAGTAGCAGCAGTAGTAGTAGTAGCTGTAGTAGTAGTAGCAGTAGTGTTGTATTAGTAGTAGTAGTAACAGCGGTAGCACCAGTATTAACAGCAGTTATTCACATATTGCCTTTTAGTCAGTTGAACATCCCCCTCATGATGCTGCAGAAGTTTCAGCTTTGTACAATAAGCAGTTTTTGATACATTGTCGATACTTCCCTTTGACAATCTGTAGCACTTATTAAGTTTTGATTCAGTTCAAATTTCCCCCACTTTTTCCTCAAATTTTTACCTCCATATCCCCAACCTTAGTATTAGTCAGTACAGAACCAGTATTTTTAGTAGCAGTAGTAGTAGCAGTAGTAATAGTAGCAGTAGTTTTAGTGATAGCAGTAGTAGTAGTAGTAGCTTGCAAATATTGCCTTTTTGGTCAGTTTCCAACTTAATATCCTAAGTCATTCTTGAGTTACGCCCTTTTGACAACCTATATGCACATAATGTGTTTTAATTTAGTTCAACACTCCCCTTAACATTCTCTGAAAGCTCTGGAACCCTTTGACTTTTTGGACACTAGAGGTCAAACATGGCCACTTTCCTAATAAAAAATACTGTATGTAAAAATTGGATGAATTATATAACTTACAGCCCTTTTTGAGGGCTGTTGGAGGTTGACATCCTCAGAGACATTGTTACTCTAACATAGTCAAACTATATCTAATAAGTAATTATAGATAACTATTCATTTATTTGAAGTCATGTAGGCCGGTGCTATTTTTGATAATTATTTAATTATGTGGTAATATATTGATTTGAGGTGTGGGCTGTGGGTTCAGTGTGGTGTCTCATTTTCTTCCGAGTATATCTAGTGTATTATTATTTCTTTTCATCATTTGTTATTATTATTATTTTTTTTTTTTTTTAGGGTGTCTGTTTTCGAGTATAACTCACTGTGTAGGCACCCTCTGTAAATATTTTCTTTTCCATTGATTCATATTGTAAAAGTGTTATTTTGTCTTGTAGTGATTTAATGAGAAATTAAATGAACTTGAACTTGAACTGGACCTTGCAACTATTTTGAACAAAATAGCAATCTCAAAAGTTTGATTGGAAGTGTTTGGGAAATTAATGTGCGTGGGAGGGGGGCTGGTTGTCCACCAATCACTTTTGATGTTTAAAAAGGGCACTATAAATATCCATTTCTAATCGAATGAGCTCCTTCTGAAGTTTTAACGATATCCCCTTCTATACAAAGTGCCTTGGCGTTTACTGCAAAAATAAGTCTGGTGGGTGACTTGACAATTGATATTGTACAATTGCTGGAAGTTCATTTGAATCTACTGTTACTAACATGAATCGGTTGAATCATCGTGTTTTACTTTTTGTAAAACCATATATTGAAACGATTTATTTGATTATCGTTTAAAACAAAGAAGACAGAAAATAATACGGATATTTATATTTAGGTATTAAATCGGAAATTGTTTTTTTAGAGTATTTAAATACTAAATAACTTTTTTGACAAATATTCACAGATGCACCATAAGCATAATTTCGTCGAGTAATTGGCATTCACATTTAGTTACTTCATTTAAGTATTTTTTTATAGTAATAGGCATGGCACGGTGTGGTAGAGCTTAACATAGCGTGACAGAAAGTGTAGTTTTGTGGTAGAACGCAGCTTGTCTTCATTTGGTATGGTAGAGCTCGGTATGGTATAACAGAAAGACGAGCATGCTTGGAGTTATACACAAAGTGGCAGGGAGTCCACAATCCTTGCATTTGGCTTTAGCGTATAAATTAAAAATAAAATAAAAGCTACAAATTACCATATTCGCTTCGGAGATTGAGTCAAAAGTTCCTATTATTACATCCATTCCTACAAGCAAAGGAGCTCCTAAAAAATGGAAAGTATCTATAGCAGTAATAAAAAAATAAAGAAGATAAAAGGAGAGAACAAAGAAAAGTGAGAACATTTTTAAAGTGAAAATGAAAATGGATTATACAAAATGAAACAAAGTGGCAATGAATTGTTCAATTAGCCTCGAAAATATTATACCTGAAGTTTAATTGTGTGTCACATAATTTCAATAAACCTCGATATCTCGATTTGAAAACTCACCAACTCAATTTTGATTGTACATCATAAGTAGAGCAGAAAATTTTCTAAGAGAACGACTTTTGAGTTAAAACATAAACACCTGGCTATTAATGCTTTAAAACTATAAATTGAAGAAAAAAGTCATAGAACCGACGTTTTCATAATTATGATTTTTTGCATGAAACTTTTAAATATGAAAAAAATGACATTTTAGTCTAGTTAACAAGCGTGAAGTGTTAGGTCAGTAAGTAAAGAGCAGGGTTAAAAAAAAATTAATTCCCTAAACAAAAGGGAAACATATCTTCCGTCAGATGTGCCCTTACATTTTGCAAGAGCTGTAATATTAATCAGTGTACACAGGGCATTATTTAACAAATGGATCACTAATTTCCTAAAATAATGTACAGCAGGTGATGTACCCCAAAAATGGTAAAAGTTTGTCAACTGCGGTTTACAAGGGAAGGTGTAATGTGTTCCAGTCGTGGAAAGAAGAGACGAAACCGGGGAGAACAGCCACTCTTGCCAAAGCAAGTGGGCTCCAAGATTCACGCCAAGTGGTGGAGAGTTTGCAGCTTTATACGTTAAGTATGTATTTAATTTCAATTCTTTTATTTGAATTGAAATGCGTACTTCCGTCTAAATATCATTCTCACTCTACATGTTGCACAATTATGAAAGTACCAAAAATTCGAACCCCCTTTACTAACAAGCTAAACTTTTGACGGGGTGTGGGCGGTGGAGGGGGTGGTGAAGAGTGGTAGGGTGGTTAGCTTCTCGGCGTGTGATATTTCACCGCTTCAACTTACTGGCATCGCTTCTAAAGTTCATCTAAACGATCTGCCGAAAAAGGTGATCGAGCCTATCAGAATCCAAAGTTTATTTTAGTTTTATAAAAAGAGTTAGAAATGTTAACATGTGAACATGACTAGATTACTTTGAAAGATTATTCAAAAGTAAATAGGTTCTGAAAGAACACAGTCTGTATGATATGGTTTCCTAATTAATTTATCTTTTTAGTTGAAAACTGCCAATAAAAAAGACATAAGAGAAAAAAGAGAAAAATTCTTTTAAAAAAAGAATAAAGAGAAAAATGACAGACAAAAACAAAAGTTTCAAAATATATTGCAACATGAACAGATTACTGTGTCAGTACCGATATTCAAATGTGGTTAAGTTTTGATAGCTGGGAATTACACACAGAAACTTCCTTCTACGCATCAATAAGAGGTTCAACAAACTTAAATGTTCTTGCAAGACTAGAACTGCGGGTCCACGTGGGGAAACATAGAAGACATTCCAGGAAACAAAACAAAGTTGAACGAAATTTTGGATTGTTCTAATTTGAAAATAGTTAAAAAAAACTTGCAAAATACAGATAACACGTCAAGGCAACGGAGCTGTAAGTTTCAAAAGAAGACAACGGTTGAAGCAAATCTCACTCGTGACAAAAGATGCATACGATACCCCAGCTCGACGATCTATGTGAGCTATTAGGAGCTGTTGTGTAATCTTTATCGACGAGCCAATCGAGAGACCAAGATAAGTAATGTGATTATCTGACTCAGTCTTGCTGCTCCCGACAGTGATGTCTGCTATCAGTACTTACTTTTTAATTGAAAAAAAAACTACTTCAGACTTTTGAACATTGAACTCGAGACCAAGCTGCGCATGCTCAGAATATAACAATGTAAAAACCTAATTATTGCGCTAGATAGTACGACTCAAATTTATAATATCGTCTACACAGTAGATGAGTGACAAGTAAAACCAACACGAATAAAAGACGGGGGACCAGCTGACTGCAAATCAAGAAATCCGTCATTAAACAATGAAGGTGTTTAACCTAGACGCAAACCTTTCTCATTGTAAACTAAAATATCGAGAGTAGGTGGATATTTGTCAGTAGTTTGGAACGGGAAGATGGCAGTTTTAGATGAACGGGAATCACAGGAATCAGGTGTATTTAAGATGAAATGACATATCTCGAAGAGTTTTGATATAAAAAGGCCTCACCATAATTTTTGCGCCGTAAAGAAGCATAAAAGTGTGAATCAGACATTCGAGCGCTTTACGCATATGATAATCTGCTTATACGAGGCTTTCAATCCACGCATCAACATCAATGAATGCGTTCGTGACGACCGACAAGGTGCACGAACAACCGAGACAAGGCTGGAATCCAAACTCAAATTCACCTGAAGGAAGTTTAGGAGTGAGAAGCTTGCTGAGAAATATTTTAAAATAATTCGATCATATGGTAAGGTTTTTTTCCCAACTTTGTTTTGGCTGAAAGAGGGTTATTAAAAAATCCATCCAAAATGGGGATGGTCACATTGGAACCATATATGGCACTAAAATTTGGATCTTGTCCAAACTTCAAGACAGCTGGGTTTATTGGACCTATGCCCTTTGACACCACAAAGGATATATTTGAGAAGTACATCAGCTTTTTCTGCATATTGTACGACATGGGATATCTGATCAAGACATACATTAAGAAACATTTGCATTTCATTTACTTCAAATCGCAGTGTTCTGACAAGCAGCTGAAACAGACGGAGATGTTTTGATGTCTTTTTTTTTGGGGGGAGGAGAGGGAGAGAAAACTCTCAAACATACGACAGAAGCAAGTTTTTAGGATAAAGTTCTTAGTTTGTTTTTGGGTCGTTTTGAAAAAATTGTAGGCCTACTTCTTGAGACATATTCCCTATTTGGCATTAGATACATTCTTGACAACCGTTGAAAAATAAGCATAACAATTACAGCAGGAAGAGAAAAACCAAAAAAATTATATGGTCCATACACTAATTTACAATAATTGTTGCTCAATTCATCTCTACGTCTGGCTCGGCAAGATGAAAAATCAACCTGATAACCAACAGAATGTGTTTTATCTTAAATATCAAAAACAGGAACAAAACATGGGCTATAAAGTTTCAAGTATTCTAAAGTTCTATTAAAGCCTACTTCAAATTCAATGAATAGGCAAAAATAAAAGAAACTGGTAAGCATTATGTTTATCTAAAGGGGAATATTTTTGGCATAATTATTTTATTCAAAGACTTTGAAGAAACTTAAGCAAAAAGTACTTAGATAGCAGAGAGGCTCATACAATAACGTTGTACGTCATTGTTATTACTTTTTGAGTGTGCTTTTTTGTGAGGATACTGAGGAAAGATAATAAATAGAAAGAAAATAAAAAAATAGATACATTGAAAATAATTAAATACTTTTTTTAAATTGAGACAAATTACATAAGTTGTCTCAGTTGAAGAATTCTTGAGGCTCTGATAGATTTTCTCAAGTATCGTCGCAAACATATACCTGAGTTCTGAAAAAAAGACGTTGGAACATTTGCAAACAAAAACTAAACAAATGCACAAGGTTAGTTCTCCAACAATGTTTGTCTTTAACAGTCTCAAATTTACCCTACGCCGTCTCAAAAACTCTTTAGTCGTAAATAAAATATAATTTTTTTTACCTCCAAAGTTGGGGCGAAGCCTCACATCATAATCTTTGAGTAATTCAGCAACCCTTTTACTTATGTGACTCCAATCGCTTTCGACGTGTGTAAATTCTGAAATTCTGGAATAAGATTGAAGTCTTTGTCAATGCATCGTGATGGCGAAGAAGAAAAAAAAAGCAGAATCTAGACACATGCTGGGTCAGGGGAAAACTTTAAGTTTTTAACCCTAGTACAGCACTAAACCAGAGACCCGAAGGAAACTATATTCTGTTTGATTAACATATTGTTGACAAACTCTGTTGGATCATTAGACTTTCGTGTCAAGCGGGGAAAAGAGCTTAACTCTGACCTTTTACTTACTCTGTTGATTTCATTTTATTGCAAAAAAATGAGAAGGATTGATTCGATCCTTAGCAGTGTTTATCGAAAAGGTTGAGCTAAGGCTGGATTGATGAACATGAAATTTGAACAACTACGCATGTATTTCGGCTGCAGCAAAGTGTGCATAGCTTTCCCGGCCAGGGATAGAGTATCAGGAGATCGGCACTTTTACGTGGTCATCATTGGCTTGAATAATCAGAGACATCTATTTGAAGTTGCTTCACTTGGTTCTCGCTTGATCAAGCTTTGAATCTGCTTTCGAATAGCAAATTCTTCTTATGTGGGAAAGAGCACGGTAACAGTTTCAAATCAAAGTTAATACTAAATAAGGGCTTAAAATTCGTAAAGGTAATGAAAACAGTGTTTTTTTTCTTTTGTACAGAAGATTAGCTCCTGGCCTCGAAATTGATTGACACAGATCACAACTTTCTTTAATTTGAACAGACTACCGGCTTGATACCCTATTTTGTCTCTGATCAATAATTCCTCTATGCCATTGTGACAACCTGGTTGAAATTAGACTCTTTTTATCTATTTCAATACCAATAACAGCAGTAGTAGTAATTATATTAGAGTACAGAAGTAGGAGCGGTACTATCAGTAGTAATATTATTAGCAGTAGTAGTAGCAACAGCAGTAGTAGTCAAGATAGTGAAGTAGAAGTCCTGAGAGTTCCAACTTAATACCCTCAGCCGTTCCTGGGGTTTTACTTATATCCCTTTTGACAACTTTCATGCAAATAGTCTTTTTAATTTTGTTTTAGATCCCACACAACTTTCACCAAGAATTTGAACTAAATAGCCTATTGCATTCCTGAGATATTGCATGTCTCCCATTAACTGCATTCCTGACGAGGATAGGCTTATCCTCGTCAGGCTTTATTTGTCAGAGGCAACGCTATAGCGTTGTCTATAGTAAAGGCCATACGGCTCCAATGTTTTATTCTTATTATTATTTATTTTTTTTCCCCCAGAGGCACTTCATATGGAAGGGGTCGTCGTAGAAACTTCAAAGTGGGCTCATTCGATTGGAAATCGAGAGTTCTAGTGCCCTTTTTAATAGCCGAAAGTGATTGGAAGGCAACTAGCACCCCCCCCCCACGCCCATCATTCCCCAAACACATCCAATCAAAATTTTGAGATAGCGATTTTGTTCAGCGTAGTTGATATTCAGATAGAAAATATACTTTTGAGGAGGACACTCCCCCACAACCCTCAGGGCAAGGGTTTAAAGTTATGCCCTCGGGGCATATAAGGTTTTTATAGAAGGCGTTGTCGTAGAAACTTCAAAAAAGGCTCATTCGATTGGAAATTCAAAGGGCTAGTGTCATTTTTAGTAGTCGAAAGTGATTAGAGGGCAACTAGCCCCCCCCAAGCCCATCATTCCCCCGAACACATCCAATAAAAGTTTTGAGATAGCCATTTTGTTCAGCGTAGTTGATTTCCAGATAGTTTGTTTTTGAGGAGGAAACTCACCCAAAACCCTCAGGGCAAGGGTTTTAAGTTATGCCCTGGGGTCATATAAGGTTTTTATAGAAGGCGTTGTCGTAGAAATTTCAAAAAAAGTTCAATCGATTGGAAATTCAAAGGGCTAGTGCCCTTTTTAATAGTCGAAAGTGATTGGAGGGCAACTAGCCCCCCTCCACGCCCATCATTCCCCCAAACACATCCAATCAAAATTTTGAGATAGTCATTTTGTTCAAACGTAGTTGATTTTCAAATAGAAAATATGTTTTTGAGGAGGACACTCCCCTACAACCCTCAGGGCAAGGGTTTTAAGTTATGCCCTGGGGACATATAAGGTTTTTATAGAAGGCGTTGTCGTAGAAACTTCAAAAAAGGCTCATTCGATTGGAAGTTCAAAGGGCTAGTGCCCTTTTTAATAGTCGAAAGTGATGGGAGGGCAACTAGCCCCCCTCCACGCCCATCATTCCCCCAAACACATCCAATCAAAATTTTGAGATAGCCATTTTATTAAACGTAGATTTAAGTTTTGTAAATTAGGTCTTTGAGGATGACAACTTCCCCACAGCCCTTAGAGCAAGGGTTGTAAGTTATGCCCTGGGAGAATATAAGGTTTTGCATAGACAACGTTTTCGTAGAAATTTCAGAAAGGGATCACTCGATTGGAAATTCAAATGGCTAGTTCCCTTTTTAATAGCCGAAAGTGATTCTAAGGCATTTGACATCCCTTTCACGCCCACCATTTCCCCAAACACATCCAATCAAAATTTTTATGGCAATTTTGTTCAACGTAGTTGAAAGTTCTGGAAATTATATGTTTGAGCAGAACTCTCCCCCCACAGTCTTCAGGGGCAAGGGTTATAAGTAATTCCCTGGGGGTATTTAGGTTCTTATAGAACGAATGCTCATATAAACTTCAGAGAGGGCTCATTTGATTGGAAATTGAAAGTTCTAGTTCACCTTTTAAGCGTTAAAATATATTTGAGGGTAACCAGCTTCCCCCCCCCAAAAAAAAAAAAACTTTTTTTCCCAAATACATCCAATAAAAATTTTAAGATAGCTATTTTGTTAAAAATAGTTCAAAGATCATATAAAAAAAATTATGGAGTCGACACATCCCACCAGGGCCCGGGGGCAGGCGTTGTACGTTATGCCCTGGGGGCATATATGGGTCTTATGGAAGGAATGCTCGTATTAACTTCAAAGAGGGATCATTTGATTGGAAACTGAAAGTTCTAGTTCACTTTTTAAGAGCCAAAAGAGATTGGAGGGCACCTAGCCCCCCCCCCCCTCCTCCACACCCTTTTTTCCTCAAACCCATCCGATAATAACTTTGAGATAGCTTTTTTTTAAAATAGTTCAAAGACCATATAATGAAAACTCAGGGGTCAACACAGCCCCCCAGGGCCCGAGGGCAAGTGTTGTAATTTATGCCCTGGGGGAATATATGGTTCTTATTGAAGGGATGCTCATGAAAAATTCAGAGATGGCTAATTTGATTGGAAATTGAAAGTTCTAGTTCAGATTTTTAGAGTCAAAAGAGTTTGGAGGGCAACTAGCCCCCCCCCACGCCCCTTTTTCCCCAAATACATCCAATAAAAATTTTGAAATAGTCATTAAGTTAAAAATTGCTGAAAAATCAGATAACAAAAACTTGTCACAACCCCCCAGGGCCTGGAGGCAGGCGTTGTAAGCTGTCCCCTGGGGCATATATTGTTCGTATGAAAGGGATGCTGTTATAAATTTCAGAGAGGGCTCATTTGATTGGATACTGAAAGTTCGAGCTTACTTTTCAATAGTCAAAAGAGATCCAAGGGTAGCCAGCCCCCCCCCCCACCATGCCTTCTATTTCAAAACCCATTTAATGAAAATTTCGAGATAGACATTTTGTTAAAAATAGTTCAAAGATCGGATAAGAAAAATCCGTTGTCAATAGAGCCCCCAGGGCACAGGGGAAGGCGTTATAAGTTATGCCCTAAGGGCATGTATGGTTCTTATGAAAGGGATGCTCGTATAAACTTCATAGAGGGGTCATTTGATTGGAAATTGAAAGTTCTTTTTTAAGAATCAAGAGAGTTAAACAAGCCCCCCTCCCACGCTCTTTTTCCCCAAACCCGTCAGCTACCATTTTTGAGATAGCCAGTGTTTTGGAAATTGTTCAAAAATTAGATAACAAAAACGCCCCCCAGAGCCCAGGGGATAGGCGTTGTAAGTGTTATCCTGGGTGCGTATATGGTTCTTATGAAAGGGATGCTCGTATAAACTTCAGAGGGGGCTCATTTGATTAGAAATTGAAAGTTCTAGTTCAATTTTTAAGAGTTAAAAGATATCCGAGGGCAAATAGCCCCCCCCCACACCCTTTTTTCCCAAGCCAATCCGATAAATTTTTATAATAGCCAATTCATTAAAAATAGTTGAAAGGTCAGATAAGAAAAATTTTCTGTGTCGACAGAACCTGCCAGAGCCCGGAGGCAGGCGTTATAGCAATGCTCTAGGGACATATATAGTTCTTATGGAAGGGATGATCCTATAAACTTCGGAGGGGGCTCATTTGATTGGAAATTGAAAGTTCTTGTCCACTTTTTAAGAGTCAAAAGAGATCGGAGGGCAACTAGCCCCCCCCCCCCTCCTCCACGCCCTAAATGCATCAGACAAAAATTTTGAGATAGACATTTTGTTAAAAATAGTTCAAAGTTCTGATAACAAAAAAACTCCAGTGTCGACACAGCCCCCCAGGGCCCAAGGGAAGGCGTTGTAAGTTATGTCCTGGGGGCATATATGGCTGTTATGGAAGGGATGCTTGTATGAACTTCCTAGAGGGCTCATTTGATTGGAAATTGAAAGTTGTAATTCACTTTTTAAGAGTCAAAAGTGATTGGAGGGCAGCAAGTCTCCCCCACACTCCATTTTTTTTCCCCAGAGGCACTTCATATAGAATGGGTCGTCGTATAAACTTCAAAGGGGGCTCATTCGATTGGAAATCGAGAGTTCTAGTGCCCTTTACAATAGTCAAAGGTGATCAGAGGGCAACTGCCCCTTCACCCAAGCCCTTTTTCCCCAAATACATCTGATCAGAAATTTGAGGGAGCCACTTTGTTAAAATAGTTCAAAGGTAAGATAAGAAAAACTCCTGTGCTGACACAACCCCCCCCCCCCCCCCAGGGCTGGGGTAGGCGTTGTAAGTACTGCTCTGGGGCATAAATGGTTCTTATGGAAGGTATGCTCATATAAACTTCAGAGAGGGTTCATTTGAATAGAAATCAAAAGTTGTAGTTCATTTTCTCAGAGTGAAAAAAGATCGGAGGGCAACTAGCCCCACCCTCCCTCCACGCCTTTGAGTGTAATGCATGGATAAACCCATCCGACAAAAATTTCAGGTGACCATTTTGTTAAATATAGTTCAACCATCAGATATTAAAACTCCAGGGTCGACACAACCCCCAGGGCCCAGGGACAGGCGTTGTAAGGTATACTCTGGGATATATATTTATAATAATATAAATGAATAAATCTTAAAGCGAGTAATGCTTAGATTGAACAAAATCACCACAAACAAGAGTTTGGGTGTTACCTCCTTCTCTCACAGTAAAAGTCTAAACCTACTGCGTCATTGGCGCTTTACTGAAAACTATATACGTCTTGAGCAGTCTTGGAAAGTATAAGCAACATCAAATTGAATATTTGATGTATAATGATATTAATTGTTGAAAGATCAGTCAGTTCAAGAATTTATTTCACTCTAGTTGTATTTTTATTTTCAATGCTGTAAGAACTGGAAAAGAAAATATTTGTAATATAATCCGTTTTCAGTTAAGCGCCAATGACGCAGTAGGCTTTTGGTTTTTATTTACAGTTAGGAAAGGAGGCAGTATCCAAACACTTGTTTGTAGGGAAAGTATGTTCCTCTTTAACAACTTTAAAAAGAGCTAATAAATTAAACTGAATGTTTTATATATAATGATATTAATTGCTGAAAGCTCATCAGTTAAAAATGTTACTATAACTTTAATGTTTATTTTCAATATTAAGTACAAAAGAAAATATTTGTCATAAAATTGGTTTTCAGTAAAGCGCCAATGACCAGTAGGTTTTAGACTTTTACAGTGAGAGAAGTAGGTCATGCCCAAAGTCTTGTTTGTGGTGATTTTTGTTCGTTTCAAGGTTGATTTGTATATTCAATGTAAGTTTCACTTGTTTTAAGATTTATTTATTAATTTACATTAATATCTATTGTATGTTTGTTTGCATTGATTGCTCATTTAATTTCTGTTCGTTTTAAGTTCCATTTATACTTCAATAGGAAAATATTTTTTTTTCGTTTTAAGCTTGATGTTCATATTCAATCTAAGCATTACTCGCTTTAAGATCTATTTATTCATTTATATTATTACTTGTTGTATGTTTTTGCTATGATTGTTCATTTAATTTCTGTTCGGTTTGGGTTTCATTTATTCTTTAATAGTAATTTCTGGCCGTTTTGAGTTTGAATTTTAAAAGGTATTTGTATCTGCTGAGCTTAAGTTTAAAATGGCCTTTACTTTTCTTTAAAAAACTTATTTTATGGAAAGTTTTTTTTAATTAATTGAGTATAAAAGGTTGGAAAAACCATGTTGTGGCCAAGATGGTCCCAGGATTGCACAAAGTCTCAAGTCATACTGGAAGTCCCAGGGACTTTTTACTGTCTGGTTCTAAGCCGGCTTAAGCGCTTCGTGCAGGCTTGAGAAAATGTGTGAGTCCCTGTCCTGTGCTGGTTCTGGGACCATTGCTTTTCCTTAGGCTATAATAATTGCAATGATTTGAAGAACATGAAAATTGCAACTTGGAATGTTACAGCGTTAAAAAAAAAAAAAAAAAAAAAAAAAAAAAAAAAAAAAAAAAAAAAAAAAAAAAAAAAAAAAAACAACAACTATCGTAGCAATATTTTGAATGACATATTCAGACGCTTCGAACTGGACTTACTACGAGTTTCAGAAACTCATATTCCAGGGGTAGGAAATATGAAATTTTGTAATATAAAATTTACTTACTCAGGCAGAAAGTATAGAGTGCATAGGCAGGAAGTCGGGTTCATGGTGAATAAGGAGGCTGCTAAGTCTTGCTTAAGTAGGAAAGGGGCGAAAACTAGAATGCTAGTTGCTCAGTTTATGACTAGAAAATGCAGGGTATCAGTTAGAGTAGCATATGCCCTTGTAGAACCGACTATGGTGTAGAAAAAAAAACAGTAATGGTTAAACACTGCTGCAATTTTGTAAGTATAAAAATTTAGTTATAAACAATACGGTATTTGGTCATAAAATGGCCCATAGGTTAACATGTGTTCACGATGAGAATTTGATAGAAACTTTCCAGGAACAGTTGAATACTAAACTGAAGAGTCCAAAAATCAACAATATAGAAGGATGGATGAAATAAGTCATCCATCCTTCTAAATAAGCAAAATATCTTGTGAAGACACTGATTGTGCCTTAGGGAGATTAAATAAAAAAAAAAACTAGTTTTTTTTAACTGAAAGTAAGGAGCGACATTAAAACTTAAAACGAACAGAAATTATTCCGTATATGAAAGGGGCTGTCCCCTCCTCAAGGCCTCGCTCTTTACGCTAAAGTTTTTCATTGTTTAAAAAAATAGAGTTGTGAGAAAGTCAAATTTTAGCGTAAAGAGCGAGGCGTTGAGGAGGGGACAGCCCCTTTCATATACAGAAGAATTTCTGTTCGTTTTAAGTTTTAATATCGCTCCTTACTTTCAGTTAAAAAAACTTGTTTTTTATTTAATTTTTGAACGGTTTTGAATAAATGCAGGTTTTGATCTTGGCTCACCGTACGTGAATAATTAAAACAAAATTTTCATATTAATTTACTTTTATTTAGTTAAATGGCTTTCTCAAAACTTGTTTAATTATATTTACGAACGTTTTTTTAGTAATAAATATACGTAACTTACGAATTAACTTACGTAACGAACTTCTATATTCATATATTTTTAATACGTTTATTAGGGGGTTCGCCCCCTAGTCAATACCTTGATCTTTCAGCGAAAGTTCGAATTTGGTTCCAATTCTTTAAAAATGACCGCTTAATCACAAAGGCCGTTAATTAGAATAAATAGCTCTTATGAAAGTACTAAAAAATCTTTGGCTTAAAGAACGAGGTATTGACTACGGGGTGGACCCAATCTTATATGTAATATTTTCTGTTCGTTTAAAGTTTCGATGTTGCTGCTATTGCAGTTGAAAAACTTGTTTTTTTATGTTTAATTTCTGATCTTTTTTTAAATAATGCTGGGAAGTCCGGCGTCCCCTTCATAGCAATGTCCCTTCCCCCATGAATACTTCCTTCATGGAAATATCCTCCCACACAACTCCCGACCCACCCACCCCCCTACCAGGAAAAATCTTCCCTGAAAACGTCTGTATACTTCCAAATAACCAATACTATATGTTAACATTGGGTAAAGTTCATAACTTTCAGCCCTCCCCCGGGAACTTCGGGGGATTAAGTCATCCTAAAAGACATACTTATAATATTTTCGAGCATGCTGAACAAAATGGCTATCTCAAAATTTTGATCAGATTACTTTGGGAAAAAAATGAGCGTGGGAGGGGGCCTAGTTGCCCTCCATTTTTTTGGTCACTTAAAAATGGCACTAGAAATTTTAATTTCCATTCCAATGAGCCCTCCCACGATATTTTACGACCACTGTGTCGATACGATCACCCCTGGGAAAAAAAAAAAAAAAAAAAAACAAATAAACACGCACCCGTGATCTTTCTTCTGGCAAAAAATGCAAAATTCCACATTTTTGTAGATAGGAGCTTGAAACCTCTGCAGTAGGGTTCTCTAATACACGGAATATGATGGTGCTATTTTTCATTAAGGTTCTATAATTTTTAGGGGGTCTTTCCCCCTTTTTTCGAAAATCAGCCAAATTTTCTCAGGCGCCTAACTTTTGAAGGGTAGGATTAAACTTGATGAAACTTACATATTTGAAATCAGCATTAACATCTGATTCTTTTGATGTATCTATTTGTATCAAAATACCGTTTTCTAGAGTTTCGGTTACCATTGAGCCGGGTCGTTCTTACTTACAGTTCGTTACCACGAACTGTTTGAAAAATAGGATTGCAGCTGAGAATATTGGTAAAGATGCTTTATGTTTCATAGAGAGGAGGAGGGTCTTGTACAAGAGTTATTTGAGTGTTCAATCATATGACAGTAAAAGCGATGTAAGGAAAGCGGAGAAATAATTCAAATATGAATTAAAGAGGTGTGAAGGGGAGGCCATGGATAACTTTGATGAATATCTACAAGACGCAGCCAGGCCACATAATAGTAAAAATATTGTAGGCTGCTGGTACGTTAAAAAACTGAGATGCAATAATCAATCTAGACTTGTCCCAGTGAAAGATTCTATCACAATCACAAGCTATGACAATTAGTGATATCACAATTAGTTTATCACAATTAGTGACAAGGACAGAGTTAAAGAGATATGGGCAGAATATTTTGACAGTGTGCTAAACCATGATAGAGTTCCAACCAAGTAAACACTGAACCCCAGCCCGTAGTGATAAGAAATTTAAAACACTTCTTTTAAAAATGTCTCGTGAAATTAAAATTACCATTTGTAGCTAATTCAGGAATGTCAAAATATTATTATAATTAATCTAAATCGTAAAATTTTGTTGCGAGAAGCGCATTTATGGGATTGTCGAAAAAGAGCCCATTGAAAATGGCATCGAATCAAAACGAAAGATACAATACTGGAATCACTGTGGTCAAATAGCCTATGAAGAAGATTTGCAGCCACTCCCCCAATTTGAACAACAAGGAAAACCATCTTTTTGCGTGGGAAGCAATAATGTGTTTTCTTTTCTTTCTTTTTTTTCGGTGCTAATGAGGTAATCATAGAAAGGGGTTTAAGGCATCGTTTAAATTATATCTTTTATATCAATGTGTTTTTATAAGTTTGACTTAGTAACGCCATTATTTCGTGTCATATAACATCCAAATATGACATTTTGGGTGCCATTTCTGGGTGGAAAGGCCGACAATCGTGAAGGGGCGCCATCATAATCTCCATGATCGAAAACCCTTAACCTAAGGCTTACAATTCTTGTATACCCGCCTCATAGTCTCTTTAATAAGTTTTGTAAATCGTCTGCTGACTAGCAGAACTAGCAGGCTACTACAATTCGGACAGTGATGCTTAAAGACTAAACTGATAGCGCTTAAAAGAGCGTCTTAATAAGCACCGTGATCAAACAGTTCGTGGTAACCAACTGTAAGTAAGGAACGACCCGGCTCAATGGTAACCGAAACTCTGAAAAACGGAATTTTGATACAAATAGATGCATCAAAAGAATCAGATTTTAATTCTGATTTCAAATATATAAGTTTCATCAAGTTTAATCTTACCCATCAAAAGTTAGGCGCCTGAGAAAATTTGGCTGATTTTCGAAAAAAGGGTGAAAGACACCTTAAAGTTATAGAACCTTAATGAAAATCACACCATCATATTCAGCGCATCAGAGAACCCTACTGTAGAGGTTTCAAGCTCCTATCTACAAAAATGTGGAATTTTCCATTTTTTGCCAGAAGAAAGATCACGGATGCGTGTTTATTTTTTTTTTTTTTTTTTCTTCTTTTTCCCAGGGGTGATCGTATCGACCCAGTGGTCCTAGAATATCGTGAGAGGGCTCATTGGAACGGAAATTAAAAGTTCTAGTGCCCTTTTTAAGTGACCAAAAAAATGGAGGGCAACTAGGCCCCCTCCCACGCTCATTTTTTCCCAAAGTCACCCAATCAAAATTTTGAGATAGCCATTTTGTTCAACATGGTCGAAAATATTATAACTATGTCTCTTAGGATGACTTAATCCCTCAAAGCCCCCAGGGGGAGGGCTGAAAGTTATGAACTTTACCCAATGTTAACATATAGTATTGGTTATTGGGAAGTATATAGACGTTTTCAGGGGGAATTTTTTCTGGTAGTGGGGGGTGGGGGTTGATCGGGGGTTATATGGGAGGATCTTTTCATGAAGGAAGTTTTCATGGGGGAAGGGACATTGCTATGAAGGGGGTGCCGGATTTCCCATCATTATTTAAAAAAAAAATCAGAAATTAAATATAAAAAACAAGTTTTTCAACTGAAAGTAAGGAGCAACATCAAAACTTAAAACGAACAAAAAAATATTAGCTATATGATTGGGTTCACCTTCTAGTCAATGCCCCGCTCTTTAAGCCAAATATTTTTTAGTACTTTCATAAGAGCTATTTATTCTAATTAACGGCCTTTGTGATTAAGGGGTCATTTTTAAAGAATTGGAACATAATTCGAACTTTAGTTTAAAGAGCAAGGTATTGACTAGGGGAAAACCCCCTAATATACGTATTAAAAATATATGAATATAGAAATTCGTTACGTAAGTTAATTCGTAAGTTATGTATATTTATTACTAATAAAAACGTTCGTAAATAAAATTCAACAAGTTTCGAGAAACCCATTTAACCAAATAAAAGTAGAATTTATATGCAAATTTCGTTTTAATTATTCATGCACGGTGAGCCAAAATCAAAACCTGCATTAATTCAAAAACGTTCACAAATGAAATAAAAAAAACAAGTTTTTTTAATTGAAAGTAAGAAACAACGTTAAAACTTAAAACGAGCAAAAATTATTCCGTATATAAAAGGGGCTTTCCCCTCCTCAACGCCTCGCTCTTTACGCTAAAGTTTGACTTTCTCACAACTCAATTTTTTTTTAACAATAAAATTTTGTTTTAATTGCAAATTTTTTTAATTAACTTTAACGAAAATCACACCATCAGATTCAGCTTATCAAAGAACATTATTAAAGAAGCTTCAAACTCCTATCTGCAAAAATGCGGAATTTTGCATTTTTAATTAACCTTAACGAAAATCACACCATCACATTCAGCTTATCAGAGAACCCTATTAAAGAAGTTTCACGCTCATATCTGCAAAAAGGTGGAAATTTGCATTTTTTGCTCGAAGAAAGATCACGATGCGTGTTTATTTTTCAGGGGTGATCGTTTCGACCCAGTGGTCATAGAATATTGTGAGAGGGCTCATTCAAACGGAACTTAAAAGTTCTAATGCCTTTTTTAAGTGACCAAAAAACTGGAGGGCAGCTAGACCCACTCCCACGCTCATTTTTTTTATCAAAGTCACTTGATTGAAATTTTGAGATAGCCATTTGGATCAGCCTACTCGAAAAATGTAAAAACTATGTCTGTAAGGATGACTTAACCCCCCCCCCCCACAGTCCCAAGTGGAAGGGCTGCAAGTTTCGAGCTTTGCCCATTGTTTACATATAGTATAGTTTATGCCAAATCAAAGGTGAGCCAAATCAATGTGAGCCAAAGGTGAGCCAAATCAATAGGTGAGCCAAAATCAGGTGAGCTCAAATCAAAGGTGAGCCAAAGGTGATCAAAGGTGAATCAAAGGTGAGCCAAAATCAAAGGTGAGCTCAAAGGTGAGCCAAATCAATAGGTGAGCCAAAATCAAAGCTGCGTTAATTCAAAAACGTTCAGAAATTAAATAAAAAAAAACAAGTTTTTTAAACTGAAAGTAAGGAGCGACATTAAAACTTAAAACGAACAGAAATTATTCCGTATATGAAAGGGGCTGTCCCCTCCTTAACGCCTCGCTCTTTACGCTAAAGTTTTTTAGTGTTTTAAAAAATAAAGTTTTGAGACAGAGTCAAACTTTAGCGTAAAGAGCGAGGCGCTGAGGAGGGGACAGCCCCTTTCATATACGGAATAATTTCTGTTCGTTTTAAGTTTTAATGTCGCTCCTTACTTTCAGTTTAAAAAACTTGTTTTTTTTTATTTAATAATCAATCAAGAGAGCATTTGGTCTACTTTAAGCCTTAAAGATATGATTGCTTCTGCAGAATAAATACAATCCTGAAAATAAAAATAAAGGTTAATTTCTAAACTTACAGAAAGGTAATTCCAGTTAGAAGAAATATCATTCTTAATAGATAAAAAAATGAACTGTCGATCGAATACTCTTTGACAATTTAGAAATTCAGCAAGAAGCAAGCGCAGTCTCACGAAGCAGGGCAACTCCAGAATTGGATTCCCTTTCTCTCTTGATACCATTGTATTAGATTGTTTCATGGTCAGAGAGAGAATACATGTCCCAAATTCTACGAGAGACTTATCAAACAAAATTCTGTCAAATAGTCATGGTAAGAGCAATAGCTGCGATCTAGAGTGAACCCAGGACAATAGTAAATTAAAGTTTAAAAATATATTTTCTAAGAAACTGTCTAGGCAAAACATTGCCCGATGGACATTGATTCAGAAATAATTACATTTATTCTGATTCGACTGAATAGTAAATGCACACTGAAGAAAAACATTTTCACAAATTTCAAAAAAGAGCTTGAAGCCACTTAAAGATGACATCAAATCCAAATAAAAAGTATCTTATTAAAGTTGCCATCGTTTTTAACAATTTTTTTTTAACTCCGAATACAATAAAAGCCAGTGGAAGAAACCATTGGTTGTAGCTCTTACGCACTCGAAACACCTTTGCCTCAGAGACTCTAACTATGTTTCTTAATGAATAATCCCTCCAGCTTTTACTGAAAAATATAGAAAGTGAAGGGGTTCGATTCAGCACGAGCCTGAATTGGAGAAAAAACACGTTCAGGTAATTGATTATTTGCATTGAGAATATTAAAAGTCTTCAACCTCAGCAGTAATTTTTGTCCGCTTTTTATTTCGGGTTTCATTTTTTTTATTATTTGCAGTTATTATTTTACGGTTATTTTAAATTTGGTTGTGCATCCTAGTGAAAACAATACATTGAAAGTTGGTGTACAAGTCAACCAGTAAAACAAAGAGGAAAGAGCATGTACACTACTTGGTTTTTACTTGTTACTTTTTTTTCTTACTACATCTGCCGTTGCTAAGGGAAAGACAATCAGCTTTGAAAACTGATTCTAAACCAAAAAATTGAATGTTCGAGCTTTATATGCTGGCATAAAAACTTTACAAAGGCACCTTTGGGTCCTCTTGCGTGTCGTGGCGAAAGCTCCGACAAGCGTGTTTTTGGATACATTTAGTAGAATAAATCTCAATCAAGTAAATGTTTTTTGCCGATATGTAGCAAAAACTATTTCGCTGGAGTGCGACCATGGTTGGTAAATCTGGGCAAAGTGTAATTATATTACAATTTAGGGCAAAAAGTTAATACTTTAAGAAAATATTTTGAATCAGTATGCAATAGAAATTACTTAGACATGTCTTCAAAGAGCGGGAGGGGTGGGTGAATTACATCTCCCTTTAAACCATTCAACCAATTTAACTCTTGAACTGTTTTTCGCCCTTTTAACAATTTTAGATCTTTGACGTATTACTTCTTTAGCTATTCCCTTCTTTTTTTTCCAATTAATTAAAAAAAAACTTTCCAAAAAGAAGCTTTTCAAAGAAAATTAAGCCATATTAAAACTTAAGATCAGCAGAAATAAAGTTCTATAACAATTCAAACTTCAAACGACCAGAAATTAATATCAAAGAAAAAATGAAAGCCAGACATAACTGGAATTGAAATCAATAATTATCAAACAGTTCATGGTAACGACCTGTAAGTAAAAAGCGACCCGGCTCAACAGTAACCGAAACTCTAAAAACGGAATTTTGATACCAATAGATACATCAAAAGAATCAGATTTGTATGCTGATTTCAAATATATACGTTTCATCAAGTTTAGTCTTACCCATCAAAAGTTAATCGCCTGAGAAAATTTGCCTTATTTTCGAGAAAAGTGGGTAACACCCCCCTAAAAGCTATAGAACTTTAATAAAAATCACACCATCAGCTTCAGCGTATCAGAGAACCTGAGACCTGAGACTATAGAAGTTTCAAGCTCCTCTCAGCAAAAATGTGGAATTTTGTGTTTTTCGCCAGAAGAAAGATCACGGATGCGTGTTTATTTATTATTTTTTTCCAGGGGTGATCGTATCGACCCAATGGTCCCAGAATACCGCGGGAGTGCTCATTCGAACGGAAATTAAAAGTTCTAGTGCTCTTTTTAAGTGACCAAAAAATGGGGAGCAACTAGGCCCCCTCCCACGCTCATTTTTTACCCAAATTCACCCGATGAAAATTTTCATGTATCTATTTTATGCAGCATGGTCGCAAAATACAATAACTATGTCTTTGAGGATGACTTAATCCCCCACAGTCCCCAGGGGATGGTCTGCAAGTTGTGAACTTTGCCCAATGTTTATATATAGCATTGGTTAGTGGGAAGTATATAGATGTTTTCAGGGTTTTTTTTTCTGGTAGTTGGGGGGGGGGGCATACGTGGGAGGATCTATCCATGGATGAAGTTTTCATGGGGGAAGGGACATTGTTACGAAGGGGGCGCCGAATTTCCCAGCATTATTTAAAAAAGATCAGAAATTAAATAGAAAAAACACAATTTTTTCAACTGAAAGTAAGGAGCAACATTAAAACTTAAAACAACCTGAAATAATTAAGTATATGATTGGGTTCGCCTCCTATTTATTATCTCTCTCTTTACGCTAAAGTTTTTTTTTTGTACTTTCATCAGAGGTATTTATTCTAATTAGCGACCTTTGTTATTAAGGAGTCATTCTTAAAGAATTGAAACAAAATTTGAACTTTCGCGTAAAGAGCCAGGTATTGACTAGGGGGCGAACCCCTTAATATACGTAATAAAATTATACGAATATAGAAGTTCGTTACGTAAGTTAATTAGTAAGTTACGTCCGATCAAAATTTCGAGAAAGCCATTTAGCCAAAAAAAAAAGTAAAATTAATATGACAATTTCGGTTTAATTATTCATGTACGGTGAGCCAACATCAAAGCTTCATTAATTCAAAAACGTTCAGAAATTAAATAAAAAAACAAGCTTTTTTAACTGAAAGTAAGGAGCGACCCTAAAACTTAAAGCGAACAGAAATTATTCCGTATATGAAAGGGGCTGTCCCCTCCTCAACGCCTCAATCTTTAGCTTAAGTTTGACTCTGTCTCACAACTTTATTTTTTAAAACAATAAGATACTTTAGCGTAAAGAGCGAAGCGTTTAGGAGAGGATAGGGGATAGTCCCTTTCATATACGAAATAATTTCTGTTCGTTTTAAGTTTTAATGTCGCTTCTTACTTGCAGTTAAAAAAAAATTGTTTTTTTTATTTAATACCAGGCATAAAGATAACATTAAATATAACAGATACTGATATAGATTAATAAGCAAATCCTAAAGCAAGCAAAAATCAAAATGAATGCTCAAGTCTAATTTAAAACGAATAAAAATTACCACAAATAGGAGATTGGCTACTGCCCCTCCCCAACCGTTAGTCTTCAAAAATATATTGCACGACTTTAATTTTATTGAAATCTGTACGTCTTTGAACAGTGTGCTTTAATTTTTCAAAACATCGATGAGAAATAAATCACTATGATAATCAACAAGACTGAAAAAAATAACAAAAATAAATTAAATATTTAATATATAATGATATTAATTTCTGGAATTCTCAGCAATTCAAGAAATGATTTAACTGTTTATTTTTATTGTCAATGCTATATATATATATATATATATATATATATATATATATATATATATATATAATATATATATATATATATATATAATATATATATATATATATATATATATTATATATATATATATATATATATATATATATATAATACATCCAAAATACATTTTGTTTTCAACGCAATATACTTTAGAAGGAATAGTAGAGTCAGTTTGTGACAAATGTTACAAAAAATATCCCTTCCCACCAAAAAAGCTACAAATAAGGTCACTTCCGACCAAATTGGCTGTGTGTGAGGGTCACGTCCGACCAAATTGACAATAGATAAAGGTCATTTCTCGGGAGATTTCCTATTTTATGGTTTATCAAGCGTAACACATATGTCGATAATTGTTTTTCTTTGTAATAAGGTGTTAACTTCAGGACAATGGCCAAATGAGTGGAAGAGATTATTGCTTTATGCCGCTTTTTAAGAGAGGAAACCCCAAGTTGCACATGAATTATCGTTTAATAGCACTTGTCCCTGCTTTAAGTAAGCTAATGGAGAAAATACTAGATACCAGGCTTTCTAAATGGTTAAATAAAAATAATATAATACATGAAGAACAAGAAGGTTTTAGGACAGGGTACGGGACGGTAGATACAATATTTATTTTGAACGCATTAATTGATAAGTATGGAAAGGGAAAACTTGTCCTTATGTGGGATTTCTGGACCTCTACAAGGCGTTCGACAGTGTCGACAGAGAGCTATTGAAGGATGCCCTGTTTAGAATTGGCCTCCCTCATTTATTTGTGAGGTTGATAGTGAGTATGTATATTTGTGTGAGTGTAATCGTGTTAGTTGGTAACAGGTTTTCTAGGCTTTTTAATATTAAGCTGGGAGTAAAACAGGGCAGCACTCTTTCTCTTAAATTGTTTAATATTTTTATAAATGATGTTGTTGATTTTCTAGAGAATAGATGGGCTCCAAAAGTTAGTCTAGGGACCCATAAACTATCACTTTTATTATTTGCAGATGGTATTGCTTTGGTGGCTAGCACACCGCAAAATCTGCAGACGCTTCTGAGTCTTATAGAAGAATATTTGCAGATGAAAAAATTAAGGCTGAATGTCGATAAGCCGACGTCATAGAAGCCGAATGTCAGAAATCCGACGATAATGGGAATTAAAAACCTAAAAATGCATAAAAGAATATTTAATACAAAAATTTTACCAGTAATAGAATATGGAGCAGAGATTTGGGGCGGAGAAGCGGCACAGAAGTTGGAGTCCCTCCTGCTCCAGTAATATAAAAGACTGTTTGGATTCCATCAGACAACTCATTCACAGATTCTGAAAGGAGATATGGGCCTGTTTTTGTTAGAACTACGTAGGTCTATTTTGATACTTATATTTTGGTTGAAGTTCATTAGGTGTAATGAAGATAAACTAGTAAGAGCAGCTTATTATCAGATGTAGAGTTATGGTTCGAAAACGTCGTGGTCATCCCAAATTAGGTCATTACTAGAAAGAGTGGGAATGCCTTACTTATGGAATGATGGTCTTGGTTCCCGTGATCTACCAAGAAATTTAGCAAGCCAGGTACGATTTATCTTAGGGGGTCAAGAAATTTAGTATTGGCAAGGGCTGGTCTTAAATTCTGCTATATTGGATCATTATAATCAGGTTAAACCTAGTTTTGGAGAGGAAATTTATTTTAAATCTAATTTACAGGCTATTATTTTATGTCGATGGATTCAGCCTAGGGCGAATTACCTTCCAATCCAGAGCAGGCAAATGGTGTTCGACAGGGGGATAGTTGATCCTGATGGTCGGTATGTGTGTCCTCTTTGTAGAGATGAGAGCGAAGATTTGGACCATTTTTCTGAAAGAGCCCGGTGCTGTCTGATTTAAGGGAAAAATACTTAAATGGGATTGTTTTGCTGCTTGCTGGTATTTTACAAAGTAGTAATCCAACCACAATATTTCGTATTGGTGCGTACATAGAGAAGGGATTAGAAAGAAAGAAAAATTTTAACAATTAATTACTATTTATTATATGGAATTACATTTATTTTCTCGATAAATTACCATAAGGTATTTTTTGCTATGTATCAGGTAATGTGTGTTTCGTAATTTGTTCTGTTGTGATTTCCTTATTTTTCATAAATTTTTGTGTTTATATGGCTCTTGGGCTTTGGAAATGCACGATCTATCTATCTATCCATCTATCCCTTTAGCTATCAGGGTCCATGCAGATGCAAAAGACCCAGCCGATAGGTGTATTGAAACATTTACTGTTTCCCCTGACTTGGGTGAGGTTTTGAGATAGAGGTGTGATGGGAAGCCATGTCGGTAGTGGAAAGGTAAAGAAGGGCGAAGGAAATCTTAGAGGAGAGGGACGGAATATTTTTGCCTAAAGAAGGATGACGGCCTGAACGAGCAGACAACTCCTTGGTAGCCAACTGAGGATTTGAGTTACGAGAGGGGAAAAGTCTAGAGGAAACATAGAAAAGAGAAGGTTGGGAGAGGGTGTGAGTGGGGCAAAGTGGTCTGCAGGGGTGGACTTGGCAGGAGGAAGTGGGCATGGGGAGTATTTAATAAGGGATAAATGTAGTCCAGAATGTTGACCAAAAATGGGGCTTTCCAACATGGGTCTATAACCGATTACAATAGAAGTTGCCAAAGCTTGGGTATTCAGATTGTTCTTGCAATTTGATTGTTTGGCAAAAGGGTAGAGGGGACATGGATATGCAGGCTATCGCACTCAAAACGACGCGCACTTGGTGCTAATTTACATACAGGAACATGGTCAAAATTACACTTCGCTTTAAAACACTGATCAGTAAGGTAAAAACGACATAAATGCAATAAAGAACACTTCTTTAGGTAGCAGTTGTTATAAAAAAGGAAAAGAAATAAGAAGCGACAAACTCCAGGCCTAATTTAATTTTTTTTTCAAAGTTATGGGTCATGGCCAAAAACAAAAGGAACACGCAGAAATTGCGTTTAGGGATTATTTAGGCCAAACCGTTTTAGAAATTTTATGGAATTATTTCGGCGAAACAGTTAGAGACATTTTAAAAGATGATTTTAGAAGATGTTTTAGAAGAGGTTTTGAGTGTGGTCGTTATAATACACAAGTTCCATTTGAACAGTGTCGTGAGGTCCCATACCCAACCCCAAAGGGCCCCGATCCCCCTACCCCGACCCAAAGGGTTCCGATCACCCTACCCCAACCCCGAAGGAAGCCCCCAGTCCCCAAAGGTCCCCCGGGCTCCCAAAGGACCACCCGGCCCCCCCAGACCCCCAAAGGCCCTCCCCGGGCCCCCAAAGAGTCCCCTCCGTATTTTTTAATACTTTTTTATGGCTTTATTATATCATTTCAGAACAAGTTCCTTTCTTAATGTCCATCCTAAACCCTTTTTTCAACTTGAAGTACTTATCTTTTTCACCTACAAAATAACATATGTTATGTTATGTTATGTTATGTTATGATATGTTATGCTATGTTATGTTATGCTATGCTATGTTATGCTATGTTATGTTATGTTATGTTATGTTATCTTATGTTATGTTATGTTATGTTATGTTATGTTATGCTATGTTATGTTATGTTATGTTATGTTATGTTATGTTATGTTATGTTCTTTTCAAAGGGTATTTCAGAGCAAGTTCCTTTCTTAGTGACCGTCCTAAACCCATTTTACAAATTTAAGTACCCATCCTTTTAGCTTAGAGTTTTAGTTTGGTTTAGTTTTAGTTAAAAGTTTAGAGTTTTTAGCTTAGAGTCTTAGCTTAGAGTTTTTTTTTAGAGTTCTAGTTTAATTTAGTTTTAGTTAAGAGCTTAGAGTTTTAGCTTAGAGTCTTAGCTTAGAGTTTTATTTAGACTTTAACAAAAACTCTAAGCTAAGACTCTAAGCTAAAACTCTAAACTCTTAACTATTACTAAACTAAACTTCAACTTTAACAAAAACTCTAAGCTAAGACTCTAAGCTAAAACTCTAAACTCTTAACTATTACTAAACTAAACTAGAACTTCAACAAAAACTCTATGCTAAGACTCTAAGCTAAAAAGTCTAAACTCTTAACTAAAACTAAACTAAACTAGAACTCTAACAAAAACTCTAAGCTAAGACTCTAAGCTAAAACTCTAAACTCTTAACTATTACTAAACTAAACTTCAACTTTAACAAAAACTCTAAGCTAAGACTCTAAGCTAAAACTCTAAACTATTAACTAAAACTAAACTAAACTAGAACTCTAACACAAACTATAAGCTAAGGCTCTAAGCTAAAACTCTAAACTCTTAACTAAAACTAAACTGAACTAGAACTCTAACAAAAACTCTAAGCTATGACTCTAAGGTAAAACTCTAAACTCTTAACTATAACTTTACTAAACTATAACTTTAACTAAAATACAAAGCTATGACTCTAAGCTAAATTTCTAAATTCTTAACTATAACTAAACTAAACTAGAACTCTAACAAAAACTCTAAGCTAAGACTCTAAGCTAAAAACCTCTAAACTCTTAACTAAAACTAAACTAAACTATAACTCTAAGCTAAGTCTCTAAGCTAAAACTCGAAACTCTTAACTAAAACTTAACTAAACTACAACTTTAAGTAAAACTCTAAGCCATGACTCTAAGCTAAAACTCTAAACTCTTAACTATTACTAAACTAAACTTCAAGTCTAACAAAAACTCTAAGCTAAGACTCTAAGCTAAAACTCTAAACTATTAACTAAAACTAAACTATACTAGAACTTCAACAAAAACTCTAAGCTAAGACTCTAAGCTAAAAACTCTAAACTCTTAACTAAAACTAAAATAAACCAGAACTCTAACCAAAACTCTATGCTAAGACTTTAAGCTAAAATTCTAAACTCTTAACTAAAACTAAACTAAACTAGAACTCTAACTGAAACTCAAAGGTAAAACATCAAACTCTTGACTAAAATTAAACTAAACTAGAACTCTATCAAAAAAGTCTAAGTTAAGACTAAACTAAACTAGAACTCTAACAAAAACTCTAAGCTAAGACTCTAAGCTAAAAACTCTAAACTTTTAACTAAAACTAAACTAGAACTTCAACAAAAACTCTAAGCTAAGACTCTAAGCTAAAAACTCTAAACTCTTAACTAAAACTAAAATAAACTAGAACTCTAACAAAAACTCTATGCTAAGACTCTAAGCTAAAATTCTAAACTCTTAACTAAAACTAAACTAAACTAGAACTCTAACTAAAACTCTAAGCTATGACTCTAAGGTAAAACACCAAACTCTTAACTAAAACTAAACTAAACTAGAACTCTATCAAAAACTCTAAGCTAAGACTCTAAGCTAAAAAACTCTAAACTCTTAACTAAAACTAAACTAAAACTGTAACTCTAAGCTAAGTCTCTAAGCTAAAACTCTAAACTATTAACTAAAACTAAACTAGAACTTCAACAAAAACTCTAAGCTAAGACTCTAAGCTAAAAACTCTAAACTCTTAACTAAAACTAAAATAAACTAGAACTCTAACAAAAACTCTATGCTAAGACTCTAAGCTAAAATTCTAAACTCTTAACTAAAACTAAACTAAACTAGAACTCTAACTAATACTCTAAGCTAAGACTCTAAGGTAAAACACCAAACTCTTAACTAAAACTAAACTAAACTAGAACTCTAACTGAAAATCAAAGGTAAAACATCAAACTCTTAACTAAAATTAAACTAAACTAGAACTCTAACAAAAAAAGTAAGTTAAGACTCTAAGCTAAAACTCGAAACTCTTAACTAAAACTTAGCCAAACTAAAACTTTAAGTAAAACTCTAAGGTATGACTCTAAGCTAAAACTCGAAACTCTTAACTGTAACTAAACTAAACTTCAACTCTAACTAAAACTCTAAGCTAAGACTCTAAGGTAAAACTCTAAACTCTTAACTAAAACTAAACTAAACTAGAACTCTAACAAAAACTCTAAGGTAAGACTCTAAGCTAAAACTCGAAACTCTTAACTAAAACTTAACCAAACTATAACTTTAAGTGAAATTCTAAGCTAAGACTCTAAGCTAAAACTCTAAATTCTTAACTGTAACTAAACTAAACTAAACTAGAACTCTAAATAAAACTCTAAGCTAAGACTCTAAGCTAAAAACTCTAAACTCTTAATTAAAACTAAACTAAACTAGAACTCTAACAAAAACTCTAAGCTAAGACTCTAAGCTAAAAACTCTAAACTTTTAACTAAAACTAAACCAAACTAAAACTCTAAGCTAAAAGGATGGGTACTTCAATTTGTAAAATGGGTTTAGGACGGTCACTAAGAAAGGAACTTGCTCTGAAATACCCTTTTAAAATAACATAACATAACATAACATAACATAACATAACATAACATAAAATAGCATAACATAACATAACATAACATAACATAACATAACATAAGATAACATAGCATAACATAACATAACATAACATAACATAACATAGCATAACATAACATAGCATAACATAACATAACATAACATAAAATAACATAACATAGCATAACATAACATAACATAACATAACATAACATAACATAACATAATATATGTTATGTTGTGGGTGAAAAAGATAAGTACTTCAAGTTGTAAAAATGGGTTTAGGATAGACATTAAGAAAGGAACTTGTTCTGAAATGATATAATAAAGCCTTAAAAAAGTATTAAAAATATGGAGGGGACTCTTTGGGGGCCCGGGGAGGGCCTTTGGGGGTCAGGGGGGGGGGCGGGTGGCCCTTTGGGAGCCTGGGGGACCTTTGGGGACCGGGTGCTTCCTTCGGGGTTGGGGTAGGGTGATCGGAGCCCTTTGGGGTTGGGTATGGGACCTCACGACACTGTTCAAATGGAACTTGTGTATTATAACGACCACACTCAAAACCTCTTCTAAAACATCTTCTAAAATCATCTTTTAAAATGTCTCTAACTGTTTCGCCGAAATAATTCCATAAAATGTCTAAAACAGTTTCGCCCAAATAATCCTTAAACGTAATTTTTGCGTGTTCCTTTTGTTTTTGGCATCCCTGCGCTGTCACATTTGAAATTACTAAGAAACCCTTTCCAGTGTTAAACTCTTCGTCTCTAAGATCAAAACATTCGCCCGGAAACAATTCTCTTGGAAGAACTCCAAAGACATTAATAAACTTCCAGAAACAATTCTCCTTGGAAATACATCAAAGACATTAATAGACTTCGCCTGGAAACAATTTGATTAATGATTGACAGCACCTGTCAGACATTAATCAAATTGGCCCGGAAACAATTTGATTTATGACTGACAGCACACGTGTTCTCCCTAGGGACTCTATGCCCATATTTGGTGCCCCGTCAGCATTAAACTAAATTGTAGATGGCAGCAGGGATGAGGGATCGGAGTAACACCCCCCTTTCTACTGATTGTAATGTCACTTTGGCCAGAATTTACAATATCCACGCCTAAAAAATTGCAAATTTCCTAAGTAAAGCTCTTCTATCGGCTGAATCGAACGCTTGTTCATAATCTATAAAATTAAGGACTAAAGGGTTCTGATAATTCAGAAACTTCCCAATTTATGTTAGGTTGTGTGAAAATTAGGTCGGAGTAGCTTCTCCCCTTCCTAAAACCACATTGTTCTTAAACTTTATTTAGAGCATCTCCAAGTCTGACAAGTATCATCATAATAAGTAAACTTCTTCCTCCAGAAACCAAAGTAATAGGACTGTAATTACCACACTCCCATTTACCATCTGTCTTATAAAGGAGCAAAATTAAAGCTTTCCTGAAATCACTAGGTACTTCCCCTTTTTCGAAAAAAAATATTCATAGTCTTCAGGAATTTATCCCTAACTTCACAACCCCCATATTTCAGAACCTCATTTGCCACACTAGCAGCAGTCGAGGCCTAATTAATTTTAAATCCATTTATTACTGCCTCTAAATCATCGTTGCAAATATATCTTCATTCACTTTCAAATTGTCACAAGCATTTTCCTTCTTCTGTATATCATTTCCAGTAATTTTATCATGGTTTAACACATTCTCAAAAGGTTCTGCTCGTCTCTCATTGACATTTTCCTTATTACTAACAGTGGCCCCGTTTCTATTTTTAACTGTGAAAAGTCCAGACTGTGAAAAGTCCGAAAGTTACATTAAATAAGAACACATCTTGTTCCTAATATCTCAGGAGCAGCTAAGGGCATTAAGTTGAAACTTTTAAGGTATGTTAAGGAGGATGTTGAAATGTATAAAAAATTTTAAAGTGTATCTATATTGTCAAAAGAGCGTATCTGCAATATTTCAAGATTGACTAAAGATACTAAGTTAGCATTTTCAGGTCGTGTTGTTGCAGATCTTGACGTAAATCATTAGGCAATAGCTGGTATCTGTATTATGATAAAACTTTCAGGGTAAGTTGAGGAAGAGGATGAACTAAATCAAAAGACATTATGCGCATCCAGGTTACCCGGTTATCAACTTATCTGAAACATCCAAAGCATATTTAGGTGGATTTCAACTAAATCAAAAGACACTATATGCATTAAGGTAGTCAAAAGGGCATATCTGCAATTTTTCATGAAAAGCTAAGGGTATGAAGTCGATATTGAATTAAATAAAAAGATACTTAATATCCTTAAGAGTCTTAAGGAGTGCTTGGCTATTTAATAAGATACACATGTCCCAACCTGTACTTTTGCATTTATCCGGTTTCTTAGGTGCCTGTTTTATCCCAAACAATTCACACTGGAAGTCCATTGCAAATACACCTCAGTGATAACTTATCATCTATTCACTCTATAAGGAGCATTGTGGTAAATAAATACTCCAGCCCCCAATTTTCCGTGGGTTTACAGTCTATCCATACAACAAAGTATTGTGCTATTTTGGGGAGTAATTCAGTGTTCCAGTCCTTTTCATTTCTCGCCATTCTGGCAATCTGAAATCGCTTTAATGGTTGTATAGATGGGACAATGTTATTCTAGAGCACCTACAGCTCCCCAAATCTGAGCAATAGTGAGTTGGATGTGTCAATGTGGCTTTTTATTTTTCCACTCCCTATCTACTGTCTTCAAGGTCAAGTCAACAGTCTTTAGCGTGAAGATTGTATCACTTTTTATCGCTTCTTCTTCAAGAGGATTTTATGTAGGCTAAAGCTCTGCATATCGTTCCTTGATATCATGGCCCTTCCATAGTACGTTGATATGATCATTAGTCAGAAAAATATTTGAACTATTATCAAAGTAGCCAAATCTACCCAAATTTGGGCTAAGTTGACCAAGACCGCGACAACATACGATCGTTTTGATCTAATTACTGTCTTGTATACATAGATGATCTTATTTGACAGTAAGCCCCAGCTTTTTCCCACTATTCGCAAGTACTGTATTAGGGTAGCTTTAGCTTTCCACGCTTTCTCTGCACAGTGAGCTTTCAAGCCCAGCCAATAATCGATTACGATACTTAGATATTTCACCAGTTTTTTCAGTCATGTCGGGTGACCATGCGCTTCTAAAGAAAGAGGAGCTTTCTATTTCCTATCATTTGTGAATATTACTCCTTCCTAAATTCTCCCCTTCAACATTCCACAGAAGTTTCAACCTAGCCCCTTTAAGAGTTCCTCAACATTGAAGATACGATATCTTGACAACCTGGATGTACATAGTGAATTTTAATTTAGTATTTCCCTCATAAAGTTCCAACTTACTGCCCTTATCTGTTCCTGAGATATAGAAGATACAACTTTTTGTCAACCTGAATGCACGTGGTATTATTTGATTTAGTTCAACGTCCTCCTCAAAATTGTCTGAAATTTCAAACTTGATACCCATAGCCCTTCTTGAGACATTGCAGATAAACCCTCTAGACAACCTGGTTGTAAATAATGTCTTTCGATTCAGTTCAAAATCCCAACCACGGGTCCCTGACATTTCCAGATTAGTACCCTTAGGCTTTCCTGAGATGTGGCACATACACCTTTTCGACAACCCAGATGCATATAATATATTTTACTTTAGTTCAACATCTCTCTCAACATTCCCTAAAAGTCAACATAATACCCCTTGCAATTCCTGAGATTTTGCGGGTACACATTTTTGACAGCAAAGATTCACATGGTGTCTGTTGATATTTCAACATCCTCTCAATATTCCCTGAAAGTTTCAACTCAGCCCGTAGCCGTTTCTGATATCAATATAGATATGCGCTTTTGACGACATGGATGCACACACAGTGTGCTTGATTTAGATTAATATCCCTCCCCCCTACCTTTTGGTTCAGTTCAACATACCCCTCAAAAGTCCCTGAAATTATCAACTTAGTACTTCTAACAGTTCTTGAAATATGGCATATACGCTATTTTGATAACCAGGATGCACAGTGTCTTTTGATTTAGTTCAATATACACCTCAATAGTTCATGAAAATTATAACGTAATACACATAGAAATTCCTGAGGCAGTGTATACAGAACTTTTCGACGACATGGCTTCACAGTGTCTTTTGATATAGCCCCAACGCCCACCTCAGGATTCCATTAAAGCTAAGCCGTTCCTATGATATTATAAATACGCCCTTTTGACAACCTAGATGCAAATAATATCTTCTGATTTATTTCAACATTTCCTAAATACTATCTGAAGATTTCAACTTAATAATTTTAGCCATTCCTGATATATTGTAGATACGACCTTTTGGCAACCTGGGTGTGCATAACATTCCCTGAAGTTTCAACGTAATAATCTTAACCGTTCCTGGTAAATTGAAAATATAACCTTATGACAGCCATGATGCACAAAGTGTGTTTCGATTTATTCCTAAATGCCCTCAACGTTTTCAAAAATCCCTGAAAGTTTCAACTTAAAGCTCATAGCTGTTTACGAGATATTGCAGATACGCCCTCTGACAACCTGAATACACAGGATGTCCTTTGATTTATTCAAACAAGCTCGGATCTTTCAATTCCTAAGGAAAGCACTAGAACATCCAGTTTCCAATCAAATGAGCCCCCACCGGTTTCTAGGATCACTCCTTCCATAAGAAAAATAACACATTACAGGTTTATGGTTCTTTACTAAAGACATCACTAGAGCGCTGCTGCGCTCTAGTATTGTAATTTGACACTAGACTTTCATAATTGTAACTTTCATAATTTGATCAGATAGGGAAAAGCTGTATAAACAGCGACAATTTCAAGAGTAAACATGAGTCCGATAGAAAATAGTCAAACAAGGTTCACTCAATTTTGGAAATATTAACGTTTATTCCTAACAATAATAAAAATTTGCGTTCTCACAAAAGTTATTGTTAATCCGAAGTTCTTGATAAACAAATCTGTTCTCATGACTTGATTAACAATGTGTTTGGTAGAAAAGGTCTAAAATATTCATCCACGTTACGGTATACCGTGTCCTCCAAAGCGGAATCTGGTCACCAGAGCCAATTTGAACTTCTTTTACAACATAGCTTCAAACTATTGACCAGTCTTAAATTACGTCTAATCGAAGCCAGTAAAAGCATTATACCAATTTTTCCTTTTTCATACAAGCCTTTTAATAAAGAGTGCATGAAAAATAAATGGTTAAAAACGAAACAACCCTTAAGTATGTGAAAAAGAAAATAATTCTCTAGTTTTTGTAATTTGTCAAGCATATTTCCAACTTGAAACATTTTAAAACACAATTAATTGACTCGTTTTAGAGGTTATAAAGGCCTTACCCAAAGATACATTGGGCATGTAATGTAGAAATTACATAAGGTTACAACTCTCTTACCTTTTTCTTCCAATTGGTTGATTATCTGATCTGTTTACTCTCTTTATCGATAACCAAAACGTGCAATTACAATATGTGATGAACGGAAGCCGAGTCCCAGTCTCGCAAATAAAAGTCGAGTGGCGATTCGCCACTGAATTCTGATGACACTATCAGACAGCCTGATATTTAGCCAAGCAGTTAAGCATCATGCAAATACCCAATATATTATATAATTTCATAATGTGATTTTGACAGTATTTGACTGACTGCAAACTCCTCCGTCCGTGGCTAGTGCCAATATATTAGATAATTTCATAATGTGATTTTGACAGTATTTGACTGACTGCAAACTCCTCCGTCCGTGGCTAGTGCCAATATATTAGATAATTTCATAATGTGATTTTGACAGTATTTGACTGACTGCAAACTGCTCCGTCCGTGGCTAGTGCAGTGTCTTACTTAAAAAAAAAAAAAAAAAAAATCCAATTTCTTATAATATAAACCACGCAATTATTTCCTAGTATTTTCTTTATTTAAGCTTGATCAAGATAAATTAAGACACACTTCTAAGATTTTCCCTTGTTAAATTGTTTTTCTTGCTCCTTTTCAAAATTTAAACTACATTTTTTTTCCATAGCAACTTTCTTTATCCAAGTTATTATCCAAAATGAATTTGAAATATTAATAAGTAATTTCAAACCAATACGGGACCCAGAGCCCGAACGAACTCAGCAGCAGTAACCCAACGCAGGGTCCAGAATTTGATTCTGGTGAGGAGATTATGCGAACCCGTCTCAATATCATTTCAAACAAGAAGTAGAAGAAGATTGTAAACAGAACCACGGAATGTTCATTTTAAAAACTTTCATGATTTTCCCCAAAAAACAAAAACAAACTGAAGCCTGTAGGGTAGGCATTCGATACAAGCACGGGATTGAGATAAAACCTGAATATCGAAAATTCTGCAAACCTTACTTAGTCTCGGGTGCACCAAGAAAAAAGTACATTAAAAAAGTTAATAAAAAGTAAACTGAAACCGTAGCTGCTTTCACAAGTCTGTTTTCTGATCTCAATTTCATTTTGGAAATTGAGAAATACTAGTTTGTCAAAAAAAAAAATAACAAACAATAGCTATGTCTCTCTTCTCTATAACACTTTATTGAAACCAACTTCTCTATTCTTTTGGTTAGCCCCACCCCCCTCTCTACCATAAAATTCTTAACACCAACAGTAAATCAACTGTGACTAAGACCCTGATGTTTTCATTTTTTTATTGTTATTTTTTTTGCTGCTGGACTTCTTAAACTTAAGTTAAACTTCTCAAAATATGTATACCCTTTTACACAGGAGATAGACGCACAAATGACACTAGAGCCATCTCTTATTTGTGTAAGTTTGCAGAGAGTTCAGATGAGATTCACTAGTGCACGCACACTAGCAACGTATAGCTAAGAGATATTAGGTAGAATTCTCTTAAGAATAAAAGATGCGTTAACCCTCGTCTTGATTGACATACATTCACCCCACCAGCAGCATTTTTTGTAGGTGAATCACTTTTTTTTTAGCATCCGGCTACGACAGGACAGTCAATATGATTTGACAGCCTTCAAAATTTTCGAAGGGTATAAACGGTTGTCTAGTCAAAACCGGTCTTGCTGCTGGCAGGGTGAATGATGTCGTTTAAGACCAGGCTTTAAGATAGCCACTAATCAGAAATACTACTATAAAATCTGTCATTACTCAAGACAATAGTTTAGATTTTATCGATATAAATTGCGCTCTTTCTTCTGTACTTAGCAAAAATATTTATTTTGCTTTAACTTCCAACAAAAATTCTCTAAAATTTGCTCATAAAATTAAAAAATGAAACGATTTTCTCAGAAAAAACCACAGGCGATAATGCAATAAATTTTGTATCTTTGCTTAGAAATATTCCTAGAAAAATCGTACATGAAAAATAGCTTAGAGCAGCTAACTACGATTGTAAGTGAAATCACGACTGCTAGAGATTAAATTTATTTTTCAAATATAAAACAAAAATCGAAGTCCTTCTTGGTCCTCCTGGAAGAAGAAGAAGGAGAAATTAACTTCCCTTTAATATTTCCAAAGCAAAAATTCACGAATCGCTTGAGCTTTCTTGGGATTAATTGCAGCAATTTCGGAGATAGAAGCATCGGAGCTAAAATATAAAATTCGAAGTTAATTAAGAATTAAAAATATAGAATTCAAGTTGTAGAAGGTCTTGGCACCCATTTTAAACGTCACTTTCATGCAACTTAAGCACTATCTTAGTCTAATCATTGTTGCAGCGACCGCTGTAACCTAGTAAAGGACTAAGTCCGGCCGATAGTAGCAGAAAATTTAAAAATACTTTTTGAAAATGAGCGTTGCTTTCAGGCCACTTAAGGACTACCTTAGTCTAATTATGACTGCAGCGATCGCTGCAACCTAGAAAGAACAAAGTTCAGCCCATAGTAACCGAAAAATTGAAAATGCTTTTTGAAAAATAAAACTATCAATTGAGAAAAAATTACCCTTTGAAGCTGACTCAAAAATGGTAACTATGATTTCGATTAATCTTATTTGTAAAATTTATTGCGAAGACAAATTTATGGGAATTACGAAACATAGCCTGAAAACCCTGACGAATGGTGTCAGATCAAAATTAAAATTGCACTATTCGAATCGCCATTGTCGAAAACTCCATACAGAAAAATCACAACCCCCCACCTTGAACAACAAGGAACATCATTTTTTACATGGGTAGCAGTGAAGTGTCCTCTTTCTTTCTCGAATATCCGGGTTGCAGCGGTAGCTAGCAACCTAGTAAGAGACGATCACGTCCAATGTTAAGAAATATAAAAACCCATAGTTCCTAACAAAGGAGTCAGATCAAAACAAAAAGTACACCATTAGAACCGCCTTGTCCGAAACCCCTGTATAGGAAACTTTCTGTCCCTTGGCTTGAACAGCAAGGGAAATATATTGGCTTGAAAATCAAGAAAATTGACTTTAACCACGTTATTCTCCCCAAACGGGATATTTTTTTCTTTTTTCTTTTTTTTTCTTTTCCACAGATAGCTTGGCACTGGAACATCGTAGAGGGTTGTTCAATAGCTCATTTTAAAGAAAATTAATTGGGTTAAAAACCTTTTGTAACTAAAATAAATTATTTCTAGAAGAGAATAAATTTTTCCACCAAAAACTGCATTTTCGATGTCTTTTCACACTCCCAGTCTTTCAAACATAATCGTATACCAGCGGTAAGATTTGAACCCACGCCTCCGAAGAGACTGGTGGCTAACACCAGTGCCTTGGACCACTCGGCCAGGCTGCCTCTCATAAATAAATATATATGTGAATTTGGGTTGCAGCAGTAGCTAGCAACCTAGTAAGAGATGATCAGTCCAATGCTAAGAAATATAACAAAACTCCTAAAAATAGAGTCAGATCAAAACAAAAGTACATCATTAGAATTACCTTGTCTGAAACCCTACTAGATAAATAATGAATGTCATCATAGTTTTATATTAGAGCTATGACGTGAATAGAAAAACATGAAATTATATTGTTGTTTCTGAAGACGTCATGAAATAATATCATTGCTCTATGACGTCAACAAATCATTACGCTGTGACGTCATAATTACTACTTAAGAACTACAAAGATGAAAATCTTCTCATTCATAATTACATAATGGTTTCAATCAAGCAAGTCGCACGCAAGTTGAAAAAACAGTACTACACAAACAACAGAGATAGTATCTTGAAAAGAGAAAAGCAAAAATATTCAACCGACCAGGCGCATCGAGAAGTAAAAATTGAGAGAGCAAAACAAAGGTATTCAACCGACCAGGCGTATCGAGAAGTAATAATTGAGAGAGCAAAACAAAGGTATTCAACCGACCAGGCGTATCGAGAAGTAATAATTGAGAGAGCAAAACAAAACAGCAAGATGTGTTATCACAATGATGAAGATTATAGACATGCAAAAATTCAGACAGCCAAACAAAAGATCAAGGAGAGTTATCACAATGATGAAGATTACCGCATCAAATATAAGAAAAACCAAAAGCAAAGGTATTCAACCGTCCAGGTGTATCGAGAAGCAAAAATTGAGACAGCCAAACAAAAGATCAAGGAGCGTTACTGGGGTGACAAAATCTATAATGAAAAAATTAAATTCTCTGCGAGGTTGTACCGAAGAACGCATAAGGACAGAAAGAAAAATTACATTCAGAAATACAAGAAGATGGCAAAAATGCAGGCTGATCTTTGTAAATTGAGAAACATTTTACGCATGTTTTATCGGAATCACGAAAAGTATTCAAAATTACAGATTAAAATTCTCTTTGAAAGAGCGGATGCTGTTGAAAAGTCGGCTAGAAATTCTTTGGCAAAGCTTCATAGTAATATCCAAAAGAAATGTTGTCAGTTTAACGAAAGCTTCCAAGGTATGGATTGGCAACTGTGGAACAGTTTATAGATGCAATGGAAAATGTTCGACAACACAGTGAATATACGGAGGCGTACTTCTTAGAAAATTCGTATATTAATTTTGGAAGGAGCAATTGCAGTTTATGTAGCAGCAATAAAAATATATATACAAGCATACCTATCAACAGCGAAGGAAAAGCAATGTTTTTCAATTATGGCGAAAACGAGCCTGTTAGGGTTATTAGTAAATGTGTTTGTAAGACTAATGATTTAGAACAAATTCCTGGAACACCGACTCAAGAAAAAAGCATTTATAATAAAGAACGACCTTTTGCCTATACTAAATTTTATACACCACTTAATTATAGTATAGGTTAGTAATTGAATTACTTTTTAAAGCAATAGGCGTTAACTGCCTTTTCATTAAATGTGTTTTTAAGATATGAAATTATATCTTATATATAACACTATATGAAATTAAAATACGGAAAAAGCAAATAATTTCGAGCTACAATGGCTTATCTACACTAATAGTCTTTCAGTGTATCAAAATCCTTCGTGAATTAAGAAAGGAAACAGTTGACTGGCAAGTTATTCAGTTGCCTAAAGACACCATAAACTTAAGGTTGATTTGATTCTCTGCTAGCGCACTATTTATTAAATATTCGGAGCTGTTTTGACATAACATTTGATGACTTCGACTTTTTTTTGGGGGGGGGGGGATTAAAAAATATTCCTATTCTCAGAAAAGCATATTGCTTCTTGTTACATCACAATGATGCAACTAAAAGTGACATAACTAGAAGTAAACAGAATGATGTAAATATATTCAATTACATTGTAGTAATATAACTGAATATAGTTCCTGGCGCTTTTAACAATTTGAACTCTAGTGAGAGCGCCAAAAACCGCTAACTGAAAATTTTTTAAATGTTAATAAAATAAAATTCTATAGCAGACTCTTCTAAAAAAAGATCTGTGGTTTGACTTTTGTCGGATTGATCTAAAATCTTCAAAAATTTTTAAATGTTAAAATGTTATAAACTTTAGAGCAATGGAATGACAAAAATGTAAAAAAACTTTCTGCTTTGTTGAATACCGACACCATAGTGCATTTAGGTCACTGTTTTTCCTCTGCCATTTCAAACCATTTGGGGAAGCGGGGGGGGGGTGGTAATATGTAGTAAAAAACAAGATCTTATTTGCAACATCAATCCTCGAAAGTTTGAGGATTACTCAAACTTTGACGAAGAAGTGAAAAAAGAAGTGAAGGATTAATTTCATTTCCACAGGGGATGATATTCCACGTCATTCCTGGCAGACTTGAACGACACCAAAATTCGAAGGACTACTACAAAAGAATATGATAAAAGAGAAAAGTTCAATTCCCTGAAAACAAATCAAAAGAAGAGACACAACTAGGCAGTGTCAGAAGATTATGCTAAACCCTGAACAATACAAAGCACAAATACAAAAGACAATAGACAAAATACAAACATACAAATACAACCCTGAAACCAATACAAAAGAATATGATAAAAGAAAAAACTCAAGTTCCATTCCCTGAAATCAAATCAAAAGAAGAGACATAACCAGGCAGTGTCAGAAGATTATGCTCAACCCTGAAGAATACAAAATACAAATACAAAAGACAATATACAAAATATAAACACACAAATACAACCCTGAAACAAATACAAAAGAATATGATAAAAGACAAAACTCAAGTTCGATTCCCTGAAACCAAATCAAAAGAAGAGACATAACTAGGCAGCATCAGAAGATTATGCTAAATCCTGAACTATACAAAATACAAATACAAAATACAAATACAACCCTAAAACAAATACAAAAGAATATGATAAAAGAGAAAACTCAAGTTCAATTCCCTGAAAAAAAAAAAAAATACCCATCACAATCTAGCACTCCTTACAAATAAAGAAAAGTTAATTATAAAAACATAAACTAATGCATTTATTTGTAAAACTAATGTATTTATTTTAGCTCTTTCCCACAAGTGAAATATGGTTCACGTTCATGTTCATTTATTTTTCTATCATACATACATAACATTCTAAATACACAAATATCTGGCAGAGAAACAAGATTGTTTTGTAAAAATAAAAACAGTAGTACAGAAACAAATGGATATTCAATCAAAATGAAGGGCTGGACATTTGAAGGTTAATTAATCACCACCCCACAGCAGACACCCCAACAGATGATGCATACAAACATTCTCAACCAGCAATGAGACAAAAAAAAATGAAAATCAAGGCTCGGGAGAAACTCCCTCAAAAATAGAAAATAGTAAATAACTAATAACTATCCAAAACGAATCGTTTATTTCATTTTTAAAACTCCAAACGATATATAGATAGATAGATGGATAGATAGTTCATTTTAGCCCGCCATTAAACAAAAACATGGTGGAGTATAAGACACAAAAAATAAAAAAAAGGAACAACACGAAAAATGCTACTTCAAGACGATTAAACTATATACACTACACACACTCATAGCTCGTATATTACACGCAACGGCAGAAAATCATATAGGTGCTCAGGTGCACCTTTTCTAGCATTGCTTTCCTGCTCTGCCACAACTTCACGCGGATCTGGAATTTGATACTTATTCAAGAGGATCGTATTCCTCTTGAAAAGCGTTATACCTACCAAAAACTTTAAATATTTACACAACGCGGACCGAACTCTTAGCCGTTTGTTTTCAGTAAACTATTCCCAAAATCCGGAAAGGTAGAGAACATGAGGCAATGCCATAGCTCTATTTAGCCTTGCCAAAATTTGCCGGTTGTACGAATACTTCAGCGGGGCCAGTCTACCGTAACTCACTCGCAAATTTGACAGAACGGTATCGAGGCAGGGTTCCCGTTGTTTACTTATCTCGGCCATATGGAAGACCTCAATATTTAAGCGAATAAGATGGCGTGATATTAGTAACATCTACGTAGACAGATGGCACTGGTTCATTTTGTTTTGAAGAGTTGAAGACCAGAAATTCAGTTTTTTGGCCATTAACTTGTAGACCAATAGCACTGTAACCAGATACAAGCTTATCTAAACTGTCCTGCAGTATATTTAAAGAGAAACTCAACATAAGTAAATCATCAGCATAGTTTATCAGACTCAGATCACAAAGATAAAGACTTAGCCTACCAGAAATCCGTTTTGTAACCTTAGAAGTCAAAGTGTTAAATAGTATCGGACTTAAAACAGAACTTTGTCCGAGTCCTCTCTTTAGTTTAACTGGTGCACTAAGTCTTTCAAGTCCAAGTTTCACTCTTATATAGCTATTGGAGTACCAGCATGATAACACAGCTACTATATCGGCGTTGACACCGGCCTCCAGCAGGGTCTGGAAAACAGCAGACTGGATTACTAAGTCAAAAGCAGCAGAAATATCGACACTGCATATATAGACAGATAACTCAAGTGATTTGGCCTTGGCAAGGATACGCTTTAGAAGTATGTGGGCGAACGCACAGCTGAGGTGTCGATATAACTTGGCTAAGAACCAATTTTTCCAACACTTTGCTCAACATACTTGAAACAGTAATCGGTCGGTAACTTCCACACTCATTTGCGTTTCTTCCTTTCTTTAGAATGTTTTTAACGATCTCGATACAAAACGAGTTGGGGACGGTGGCACTATCAATACATAACTGAAAAGTCGCAGATGTTGAAGCAAAAGCGGGGAACCATTACGCAGATGATTACCATTGACACCATCCAAACCGGGAACCTTATAACCCTTCAACTGGCGAACAGCCCTCAAAACGCCACTCTTAGATACCACAAAATAATTTCTCTTCTTCAAATGCGGATCAAGACGCTATTAAAGCGATTCATCATGTTCCTTTTCCAAAGGAATATCTTTTGACCCGAAAACCTTCGAATAATCTTTTAACCACTGCTCCTCAGGTATCGTGGCACAAGGCTTCCGCTGTATTTTAAAATTTTTGAACTTTTTCCTCATTTTTCGAGGGTCACGGAATGCCCTTGCGAAGCAGTTTCTGCTTCCTTCACTTTCAGCTCATCCACAAATTCTTTGTATTCTCTTTTTGCTTTACGAAAGAGATTGAAGATCAAACCAGCCCTCGGCTTCCTGGATTCACGCCACACAGAATACCACATCCAGGACAACTTTTTCGCATGATTCACATAAGGATGGCCACTCCATCCCCTTTTCCTTGTATATTCCCTGATAAGTGCACTAGGTACAGCTACAGACTCAGCAGCTTTTAGCGCGTGAGTGATTTCAGCACAGTATGTATTGAGTACAATCGTGTCACCCCCCCATGAACAAGGAGCTGGAACAGGACTTTTATTTTGCACAGAATTTCGGCACACGTCGACTGGTACAAACTTTCCCCACTCGCGTTTTTTTTGTGTAGACTGGACTTTTTGATTTCACAGCGCGACCATAAGGAACATGAGACTTGAGACCAAGATAATCACTTGTGGTATGTTCTGAATCCACACGGATAGGCGAGGGAATGGTAAAGTTGGAAAAGACATGATCAATATTGCTTGTACTTCCCGAATTGTGAATGAGCGTGAAGTTTTGATCTTTAATGTAAGGGGATCAGTCAGTTGGAATAAATGCCTGAAGAACGTCTTGTAACTTTCCTTTCGAGAAAGGATCACACTGAAAATCACCGCAGACTAAAAAGCGTGAATTTCTCAGCTTAGAGAGTAGCCTTCCAAGTGGAGCGCAAGCCTCAGCATATCGTTTTTCACTACGATCCGTGTTCATGTTAGTTGGTAGGTAGACATTGACTAGCGCAAAAGAACTGAGACCTGGGAACTCGACTGCTATATAGAAATCACACGACTCAAGTTTGCGACAGTCGATGATTTCGTCAACGAATATCGCAAGTTCACCACTAGGGCGACCCCTGGCGCTGGAACGCTCTGCCTCGTGAATATGCGCAGATTTATTAGGAATCGACTGAAATAGTCCAAAGTTATCGGTAGTTAACAGGTGTTCTTGGACGCAAACAACATTATATGCGAGGCACAGGCTCTTGACGTAGTCCAATTTGGCAGCATTATGGCCGTAAACATTTCGGCAAAATATAGACAGTTCATTCATTTTCTGGTCTGTGGATAAGCTTTCTGCATTACTCGTCGGACTGCTGGCACTGTAGACTAAAGCTAGGATGGGTATTGTTAGGCTCGACGCACAGAGCGCACTTCACTGTTTGCACAGTACGTTTGTTTCTTTTTTTTCCTTTTTTTTTGTTTTTTTTTTTGTTTTTTTTTTGTTTTTTCTCTCTCTTTCAAAGTTGAACACTTTGTTGTTTTGTCAATAATCAGTGATAATATTTGTACGAATACTCGAGTTCTCCATGGGCTACATTTAGGCCCTAGGGATCATTGATCAGTCCCTGGAGTTGTGTTTTATTTGTGTGTTTATATTCAATAAAGTCAAAGTTCAAAGAGAATGGCACGAATTTTCTCTACTGTCCTCGTGGGGTCCAGCAGATCTGGAGCATCGCATACTGCTAGTGCAAGAATCATGACAATTGGAACATATGGACGTTCGGAACATTTGGAACATATGAAACTTTTGGAACATGATAATTTGTAACCTGGGAAGGCATTTCCTGCGTAATCGGAGATGCTACCAGAATTCAACATATTTGCTAAATGAAACTGCAAAGGTCAATAGCGCAGGGAAAATAAAAATCCTGTTTCATCTGTCCCCATTGCTACCAACAATTTCCATTATTAAGAATTCTTGAAAATAAATTAATTAGGTGGCAAAATAAAAATAGGACCTTCAAATGTAAGTATTTAAAACTGCAGATCAAAGACAAAATATGTAAACATCCAAAAGGGGATAATTGAAGCTATTCCTTGAATTTTTTATATTTCATGCTTAAAATATATCAACAATTTCCTCTAAAAGGATCCTGAAACTTCAGAGAATTTTGACCTGTTAGAAGAAAATCCAAAGTCGTTTAAGTCAAATCGGTTTATTCTATTCATCAAGACGCAAGTGGCAAATCAATGACGTTGAATTGGGTAGAAAGCCATTTTATATATTTTTATTGCCCCCTCTGTTGAAATATTTGTACCCAGTCGTTGAATTATTAAACCCCCAGTTTGCTCAATTCAAAAAAATCCAGACAAACTACGGGTTCTTTGCTGAATTATAGAAGGTTGAGGCTTGAAAATGAACTACTTCGGGTAAAAGGACATTTTTAAAGATTCAGCTTATATTCCACATACAAACTTAGACCAAACAATATAACAGTGACAAAAATAGTCCAGAAAACCAAAAGAACTTGCCTAATTTTATAGTGGATACTAATAAGACGCCCTCAACTAGCTGCAGCCTTTTAAATTTGACGTTGTCAAAAGACAAAAGTCATTATGGCATATTAGCGACTAATGGAAATCTACTAAACCTATATTTGTAACAAGAGCGTAATTTGATATGGGACAGGGGCGGGGGGAGAAACTGCCCCTCCCAGATCCCCCCCCCCCCCGCAGACCTCAGTTTTCCCCCCAAGCCGCATCCACAAAAACGTGTCAGTTTTCTTTATTATATTTTTACCTTTATGGTATATATGGCTTATATCTCAGTTTTCACTGTCATTTTAACTTGATTTGGAGAAATTGGCCCAAACCTTGCCCCCCCCCAGAGATTTTGACGAAATTGTGCAACTGATTTTCAAGCTGGCAAGACTGGCTATACTTGGAAATCGAATCAATACTTCATAGGTTTCCAGTGAAAGGTATTTCTAGCCAGTATCCTTCGAATTAGTATCCTTATGGCTTTACAGAAGTCTTTGAATTTCACTGCTTTCTTTATTACGTAAACCAAAACTTTATGAAATTTAAAGCATTTATGAAAATACTACAGAATCATAACAGAAACATAACTACTAGTAATACCAGTTTAGTGATGCAATTTGATAGAGGCAATGAAGGCATGATCAGATTCCAAAAAATATGCGTTTTCAAGTTTTATTCATGAGAGCTTTCCTTAAATTCCCCTAAAAGTTAACTCACTTTTCATTGGATGTTTGAAAAACAGGGTTTAATTTTCCAAACCTTATATCCCAATTATTTGTCTCAAAAAGAGCGTTTTCATTCATAACTCATCCATTATTTTATTTGATTGTGTATGATCACAATAATTATGCCAACTTTATTTTTTATCTATGGCCATTTTTATTTTGCCCATTTGTGATACTTATTTGAGCTATATTTTCTTCTTAACTTTTTGCACAATCCTTTCTTTAATTGTAAATATTATTTTGACTTTTAATTGACATTTCGACTTCAATTATTTTTTTTATTTTTACAGTATTTGACTTGGAATACGAATTCGGTAATTTTTTCCTTTTAGCATATGATAGTTGTTTGTAATAAAGCATTATCGTTTTATAACCACCCCCCTTCCTCTGTTTTTATTTTGCCATTATCACATAAAATCCATTTTAGGTCTTGGACATGGATTATTTTTAATGCGTTAAAATTATATTGACCATTTTTATGCTTGATTGATATTTCTTTTGCTTTAGTTTGTATTGGTTGTTTGTTTTTTGTTTTTTTTTTTGCATTTTTATGTGGCTGCACTCTATTTTCTAAATTTTGTTGTGTCCTTCCTACATAAAATTTAGCACAAGAACCCGGAATTTTTTATACACCCCTTTTTATGTTTTTTGGAATCCTATCTTTTCCATTATTCAGTAAAGAACCTAGTTTTTCTGGATTGAGCAAACTGAGGGTTTAATAATTCAACGATTGGGTTCAAATATTCCAACAGAGGGGGCAATAAAAATATATAAAATGGCTTTCTACCCAATTTAACGTCATTGATTTTCCACTTGCGTCTCGATGGACAGAATAAACCGATTTGACTTAAACGACTTTGGATTTTCTTCTAACAGGTCAAAATTCTCTGAAGTTTCAGGATCCTTTTGGAGGAAATTCAACGACTGGGTTCAAATATTCCAACAGAGGGGGCAAAAAAATATATAAAATGGCTTTCTACCCAATTTACGTCATTAATTTTCCACTTGCGTCTCGATGGATAGAATAAACCGATTTGACTTAAACGACTTTGGATTTTCTTCTAACAGGTCAAAATTCTCTGAAGTTTCAGGATCCTTTTGGAGGAAATTGTTGATAAATTTTGAGAATGAAATATAAAAAATCCAAGGAATAGCTTCAATTATTCTCTTTTAGATGTTTACATCTTTTGTCTTTGACCTGCAGTTTTAAATACTTACATTTGAAGGTCCTATTTTTATTTTGCCACCTAATTAATTTGTTTTCAAGAATTCTTAATAACGAAAATTGTTGGTAACAATGGGGACAGATGAAACAGGATTTTACTTTTCCCTGCGCTATTGACCTTTGCAGTTTCATTTAGCAAATATTCTGAATTTTGAATTCTGGCAGAATCTCCGATTAAGCAAGAAATGCTTTCCCAGATTACAAATTATCATGTTCCAAAAGTTTTACATCTTCCAAATGTTCTGAATCTCCATATGTTCCAATTTCCATGGTTCAAAATTTTTAAGGATTAAATTTCAAAATTTTTCTCTTTAATAGCTAAAGTGTATAGAATAAAAATTGTATGTTTAATGCAAAGGGTCCATGGTTAATCTAGCAAAGAAACATGCAGAAAAATTTCTCAGCAGCAGTAACCCAACGCAGGGTCCAGAATTTGATTCTGGTGAGGAGATTATGCGAACCCGTCTCAATATCATTTCAAACAAGAAGTAGAAGAAGATTGTAAACAGAACCACGGAATGTTCATTTTAAAAACTTTCATGGTTTTCCCCAAAAAACAAAAAACAAACTGAAGCCTGTAGGGTAGGCATTCGATACAAGCACGGGATTGAGATAAAACCTGAATATCGAAAATTCTGCAAACCTTACTTAGTCTCGGGTGCACCAAGAAAAAAGTACATTAAAAAAGTTAATAAAAAGTAAACTGAAACCGTAGCTGCTTTCACAAGTCTGTTTTCTGATCTCAATTTCATTTTGGAAATTGAGAAATACTAGTTTGTCAAAAAAAAAATAACAAACAATAGCTATGTCTCTCTTCTCTATAACACTTTATTGAAACCAACTTCTCTATTCTTTTGGTTAGTCCCACCCCCCTCTCTTTCATAAAATTCTTAACACCAACAGTAAATCAACTGTGACTAAGACCCTGATGTTTTCATTTTTTTATTGTTATTTTTTTTGCTGCTGGACTTCTTAAACTTAAGTTAAACTTCTCAAAATATGTATACCCTTTTACACAGGAGATAGACGCACAAATGACACTAGAGCCATCTCTTATTTGTGTAAGTTTGCAGAGAGTTCAGATGAGATTCACTAGTGCACGCACACTAGCAACGTATAGCTAAGAGATATTAGGTAGAATTCTCTTAAGAATAAAAGATGCGTTAACCCTCGTCTTGATTGACATACATTCACCCCACCAGCAGCATTTTTTGTAGGTGAATCACTTTTTTTTTAGCATCCGGCTACGACAGGACAGTCAATATGATTTGACAGCCTTCAAAATTTTCGAAGGGTATAAACGGTTGTCTAGTCAAAACCGGTCTTGCTGCTGGCAGGGTGAATGATGTCGTTTAAGACCAGGCTTTAAGATAGCCACTAATCAGAAATACTACTATAAAATCTGTCATTACTCAAGACAATAGTTTAGATTTTATCGATATAAATTGCGCTCTTTCTTCTGTACTTAGCAAAAATATTTATTTTGCTTTAACTTCCAACAAAAATTCTCTAAAATTTGCTCATAAAATTAAAAAATGAAACGATTTTCTCAGAAAAAACCACAGGCGATAATGCAATAAATTTTGTATCTTTGCTTAGAAATATTCCTAGAAAAATCGTACATGAAAAATAGCTTAGAGCAGCTAACTACGATTGTAAGTGAAATCACGACTGCTAGAGATTAAATTTATTTTTCAAATATAAAACAAAAATCGAAGTCCTTCTTGGTCCTCCTGGAAGAAGAAGAAGGAGAAATTAACTTCCCTTTAATATTTCCAAAGCAAAAATTCACGAATCGCTTGAGCTTTCTTGGGATTAATTGCAGCAATTTCGGAGATAGAAGCATCGGAGCTGAAATATAAAATTCGAAGTTAATTAAGAATTAAAAATATAGAATTCAAGTTGTAGAAGGTCTTGGCACCCATTTTAAACGTCACTTTCATGCAACTTAAGCACTATCTTAGTCTAATCATTGTTGCAGCGACCGCTGTAACCTAGTAAAGGACTAAGTCCGGCCGATAGTAGCAGAAAATTTAAAAATACTTTTTGAAAATGAGCGTTGCTTTCAGGCCACTTAAGGACTACCTTAGTCTAATTATGACTGCAGCGATCGCTGCAACCTAGAAAGAACAAAGTTCAGCCCATAGTAACCGAAAAATTGAAAATGCTTTTTGAAAAATAAAACTATCAATTGAGAAAAAATTACCCTTTGAAGCTGACTCAAAAATGGTAACTATGATTTCGATTAATCTTATTTGTAAAATTTATTGCGAAGACAAATTTATGGGAATTACGAAACATAGCCTGAAAACCCTGACGAATGGTGTCAGATCAAAATTAAAATTGCACTATTCGAATCGCCATTGTCGAAAACTCCATACAGAAAAATCACAACCCCCCACCTTGAACAACAAGGAACATCATTTTTTACATGGGTAGCAGTGAAGTGTCCTCTTTCTTTCTCGAATATTACCTTTTAAAGCAATAGGCGTTAACTGCCTTTTCATTAAATGTGTTTTTAAGATATGAAATTATATCTTATATATAACACTATATGAAATTAAAATACGGAAAAAGCAAATAATTTCGAGCTACAATAGCTTATCTACACTAATGGTCTTTCAGTGTATCAAAATCCTTCGTGAATTAAGAAAGGAAACAGTTGACTGGCAAGTTATTCAGTTGCCTAAAGACACCATAAACTTAAGGTTGATTTGATTCTCTGCTAGCGCACTATTTATTAAATATTCGGAGCTGTTTTGACATAACATTTGATGACTTCGACTTTTTTTTTGGGGGGGCGGGGATTAAAAAATATTCCTATTCTCAGAAAAGCATATTGCTTCTTGTTACATCACAATGATGCAACTAAAAGTGACATAACTAGAAGTAAACAGAATGATGTAAATATATTCAATTACATTGTAGTAATATAACTGAATATAGTTCCTGGCGCTTTTAACAATTTGAACTCTAGTGAGAGCGCCAAAAACCGCTAACTGAAAATTTTTTAAATGTTAATAAAATAAAATTCTATAGCAGACTCTTCTAAAAAAAGATCTGTGGTTTGACTTTTGTCGGATTGATCTAAAATCTTCAAAAATTTTTAAATGTTAAAATGTTATAAACTTTAGAGCAATGGAATGACAAAAATGTAAAAAAACTTTCTGCTTTGTTGAATACCGACACCATAGTGCATTTAGGTCACTGTTTTTCCTCTGCCATTTCAAACCATTTGGGGAAGCGGGGGGGGGGTGGTAATATGTAGTAAAAAACAAGATCTTATTTGCAACATCAATCCTCGAAAGTTTGAGGATTACTCAAACTTTGACGAAGAAGTGAAAAAAGAAGTGAAGGATTAATTTCATTTCCACAGGGGATGATATTCCACGTCATTCCTGGCAGACTTGAACGACACCAAAATTCGAAGGACTACTACAAAAGAATATGATAAAAGAGAAAAGTTCAATTCCCTGAAAACAAATCAAAAGAAGAGACACAACTAGGCAGTGTCAGAAGATTATGCTAAACCCTGAACAATACAAAGCACAAATACAAAAGACAACAGACAAAATACAAACATACAAATACAACCCTGAAACCAATACAAAAGAATATGATAAAAGAAAAAACTCAAGTTCCATTCCCTGAAATCAAATCAAAAGAAGAGACATAACCAGGCAGTGTCAGAAGATTATGCTCAACCCTGAAGAATACAAAATACAAATACAAAAGACAATATACAAAATATAAACACACAAATACAACCCTGAAACAAATACAAAAGAATATGATAAAAGACAAAACTCAAGTTCGATTCCCTGAAACCAAATCAAAAGAAGAGACATAACTAGGCAGCATCAGAAGATTATGCTAAATCCTGAACTATACAAAATACAAATACAAAATACAAATACAACCCTAAAACAAATACAAAAGAATATGATAAAAGAGAAAACTCAAGTTCAATTCCCTGAAAAAAAAAAAAAATACCCATCACAATCTAGCACTCCTTACAAATAAAGAAAAGTTAATTATAAAAACACAAACTAATGCATTTATTTGTAAAACTAATGTATTTATTTTAGCTCTTTCCCACAAGTGAAATATGGTTCACGTTCATGTTCATTTATTTTTCTATCATACATACATAACATTCTAAATACACAAATATCTGGCAGAGAAACAAGATTGTTTTGTAAAAATAAAAACAGTAGTACAGAAACAAATGGATATTCAATCAAAATGAAGGGCTGGACATTTGAAGGTTAATTAATCACCACCCCACAGCAGACACCCCAACAGATGATGCATACAAACATTCTCAACCAGCAATGAGACAAAAAAAAATGAAAATCAAGGCTCGGGAGAAACTCCCTCAAAAATAGAAAATAGTAAATAACTAATAACTATCCAAAACGAATCGTTTATTTCATTTTTAAAACTCCAAACGATATATAGATAGATAGATGGATAGATAGTTCATTTTAGCCCGCCATTAAACAAAAACATGGTGGAGTATAAGACACAAAAAATAAAAAAAAGGAACAACACGAAAAATGCTACTTCAAGACGATTAAACTATATACACTACACACACTCATAGCTCGTATATTACACGCAACGGCAGAAAATCATATAGGTGCTCAGGTGCACCTTTTCTAGCATTGCTTTCCTGCTCTGCCACAACTTCACGCGGATCTGGAATTTGATACTTATTCAAGAGGATCGTATTCCTCTTGAAAAGCGTTATACCTACCAAAAACTTTAAATATTTACACAACGCGGACCGAACTCTTAGCCGTTTGTTTTCAGTAAACTATTCCCAAAATCCGGAAAGGTAGAGAACATGAGGCAATGCCATAGCTCTATTTAGCCTTGCCAAAATTTGCCGGTTGTACGAATACTTCAGCGGGGCCAGTCTACCGTAACTCACTCGCAAATTTGACAGAACGGTATCGAGGCAGGGTTCCCGTTGTTTACTTATCTCGGCCATATGGAAGACCTCAATATTTAATCGAATAAGATGGCGTGATATTAGTAACATCTACGTAGACAGATGGCACTGGTTCATTTTGTTTTGAAGAGTTGAAGACCAGAAATTCAGTTTTTTGGCCATTAACTTGTAGACCAATAGCACTGTAACCAGATACAAGCTTATCTAAACTGTCCTGCAGTATATTTAAAGAGAAACTCAACATAAGTAAATCATCAGCATAGTTTATCAGACTCAGATCACAAAGATAAAGACTTAGCCTACCAGAAATCCGTTTTGTAACCTTAGAAGTCAAAGTGTTAAATAGTACCGGACTTAAAACAGAACTTTGTCCGAGTCCTCTCTTTAGTTTAACTGGTGCACTAAGTCTTTCAAGTCCAAGTTTCACTCTTAAATAGCTATTGGAGTACCAGCATGATAACACAGCTACTATATCGGCGTTGACACCGGCCTCCAGCAGGGTCCGGAAAACAGCAGACTGGATTACTAAGTCAAAAGCAGCAGAAATATCGACACTGCATATATAGACAGATAACTCAAGTGATTTGGCCTTGGCAAGGATACGCTTTAGAAGTATGTGGGCGAACGCACAGCTGAGGTGTCGATATAACTTGGCTAAGAACCAATTTTTCCAACACTTTGCTCAACATACTTGAAACAGTAATCGGTCGGTAACTTCCACACTCATTTGCATTTTTTCCTTTCTTTAGAGTGTTTGTAACGACCCCGATGAAAAACGAGTTGGGGACGGTGGCACTATCAATACATAACTGAAATTGTCGCAGATGTTGAAGCAAAAGCGGGGAACCATTACGCAGATGATTACCATTGACACCATCCAAACCGGGAACCTTATAACCCTTCAACTGGCGAACAGCCCTCAAAACGCCACTCTTAGATACCACAAAATAATTTCTCTTCTTCAAATGCGGATCAAGACGCTATTAAAGCGATTCATCATGTTCCTTTTCCAAAGGAATATCTTTTGACCCGAAAACCTTCGAATAATCTTTTAACCACTGCTCCTCAGGTATCGTGGCACAAGGCTTCCGCTGTATTTTAAAATTTTTGAACTTTTTCCTCATTTTTCGAGGGTCACGGAATGCCCTTGCGAAGCAGTTTCTGCTTCCTTCACTTTCAGCTCATCCACAAATTCTTTGTATTCTCTTTTTGCTTTACGAAAGAGATTGAAGATCAAACCAGCCCTCGGCTTCCTGGATTCACGCCACACAGAATACCACATCCAGGACAACTTTTTCGCATGATTCACATAAGGATGGCCACTCCATCCCCTTTTCCTTGTATATTCCCTGATAAGTGCACTAGGTACAGCTACAGACACAGCAGCTTTTAGCGCGTGAGTGATTTCAGCACAGTATGTATTGAGTACAATCGTGTCACCCCCCCATGAACAAGGAGCTGGAACAGGACTTTTATTTTGCACAGAATTTCGGCACACGTCGACTGGTACAAACTTTCCCCACTCGCGTTTTTTTTGTGTAGACTGGACTTTTTGATTTCACAGCGCGACCATAAGGAACATGAGACTTGAGACCAAGATAATCACTTGTGGTATGTTCTGAATCCACACGGATAGGCGAGGGAATGGTAAAGTTGGAAAAGACATGATCAATATTGCTTGTACTTCCCGAATTGTGAATGAGCGTGAAGTTTTGATCTTTAATGTAAGGGGATCAGTCAGTTGGAATAAATGCCTGAAGAACGTCTTGTAACTTTCCTTTCGAGAAAGGATCACACTGAAAATCACCGCAGACTAAAAAGCGTGAATTTCTCAGCTTAGAGAGTAGCCTTCCAAGTGGAGCGCAAGCCTCAGCATATCGTTTTTCACTACGATCCGTGTTCATGTTAGTTGGTAGGTAGACATTGACTAGCGCAAAAGAACTGAGACCTGGGAACTCGACTGCTATATAGAAATCACACGACTCAAGTTTGCGACAGTCGATGATTTCGTCAACGAATATCGCAAGTTCACCACTAGGGCGACCCCTGGCGCTGGAACGCTCTGCCTCGTGAATATGCGCAGATTTATTAGGAATCGACTGAAATAGTCCAAAGTTATCGGTAGTTAACAGGTGTTCTTGGACGCAAACAACATTATATGCGAGGCACAGGCTCTTGACGTAGTCCAATTTGGCAGCATTATGGCCGTAAACATTTCGGCAAAATATAGACAGTTCATTCATTTTCTGGTCTGTGGATAAGCTTTCTGCATTACTCGTCGGACTGCTGGCACTGTAGACTAAAGCTAGGATGGGTATTGTTAGGCTCGACGCACAGAGCGCACTTCACTGTTTGCACAGTACGTTTGTTTCTTTTTTTTCCTTTTTTTTTGTTTTTTTTTTTGTTTTTTTTTTTGTTTTTTCTCTCTCTTTCAAAGTTGAACACTTTGTTGTTTTGTCAATAATCAGTGATAATATTTGTACGAATACTCGAGTTCTCCATGGGCTACATTTAGGCCCTAGGGATCATTGATCAGTCCCTGGAGTTGTGTTTTATTTGTGTGTTTATATTCAATAAAGTCAAAGTTCAAAGAGAATGGCACGAATTTTCTCTACTGTCCTCGTGGGGTCCAGCAGATCTGGAGCATCGCATACTGCTAGTGCAAGAATCATGACAATTGGAACATATGGACGTTCGGAACATTTGGAACATATGAAACTTTTGGAACATGATAATTTGTAACCTGGGAAGGCATTTCCTGCGTAATCGGAGATGCTACCAGAATTCAACATATTTGCTAAATGAAACTGCAAAGGTCAATAGCGCAGGGAAAATAAAAATCCTGTTTCATCTGTCCCCATTGCTACCAACAATTTCCATTATTAAGAATTCTTGAAAATAAATTAATTAGGTGGCAAAATAAAAATAGGACCTTCAAATGTAAGTATTTAAAACTGCAGATCAAAGACAAAATATGTAAACATCCAAAAGGGGATAATTGAAGCTATTCCTTGAATTTTTTATATTTCATGCTTAAAATATATCAACAATTTCCTCTAAAAGGATCCTGAAACTTCAGAGAATTTTGACCTGTTAGAAGAAAATCCAAAGTCGTTTAAGTCAAATCGGTTTATTCTATTCATCAAGACGCAAGTGGCAAATCAATGACGTTGAATTGGGTAGAAAGCCATTTTATATATTTTTTTTTTGCCCCCTCTGTTGAAATATTTGTACCCAGTCGTTGAATTATTAAACCCCCAGTTTGCTCAATTCAAAAAAATCCAGACAAACTACGGGTTCTTTGCTGAATTATAGAAGGTTGAGGCTTGAAAATGAACTACTTCGGGTAAAAGGACATTTTTAAAGATTCAGCTTATATTCCACATACAAACTTAGACCAAACAATATAACAGTGACAAAAATAGTCCAGAAAACCAAAAGAACTTGCCTAATTTTATAGTGGATACTAATAAGACGCCCTCAACTAGCTGCAGCCTTTTAAATTTGACGTTGTCAAAAGACAAAAGTCATTATGGCATATTAGCGACTAATGGAAATCTACTAAACCTATATTTGTAACAAGAGCGTAATTTGATATGGGACAGGGGCGGGGGGAGAAACTGCCCCTCCCAGATCCCCCCCCCCCCGCAGACCTCAGTTTTCCCCCCAAGCCGCATCCACAAAAACGTGTCAGTTTTCTTTATTATATTTTTACCTTTATGGTATATATGGCTTATATCTCAGTTTTCACTGTCATTTTAACTTGATTTGGAGAAATTGGCCCAAACCTTGCCCCCCCCCAGAGATTTTGACGAAATTGTGCAACTGATTTTCAAGCTGGCAAGACTGGCTATACTTGGAAATCGAATCAATACTTCATAGGTTTCCAGTGAAAGGTATTTCTAGCCAGTATCCTTCGAATTAGTATCCTTATGGCTTTACAGAAGTCTTTGAATTTCACTGCTTTCTTTATTACGTAAACCAAAACTTTATGAAATTTAAAGCATTTATGAAAATACTACAGAATCATAGAAGAAACATAATTACTAGTAATACCAGTTTAGTGATGCAATTTGATAGAGGCAATGAAGGCATGATCAGATTCCAAAAAATATGCGTTTTCAAGTTTTATTCATGAGAGCTTTCCTTAAATTCCCCTAAAAGTTAACTCACTTTTCATTGGATGTTTGAAAAACAGGGTTTAATTTTCCAAACCTTATATCCCAATTATTTGTCTCAAAAAGAGCGTTTTCATTCATAACTCATCCATTATTTTATTTGATTGTGTATGATCACAATAATTATGCCAACTTTATTTTTTATCTATGGCCATTTTTATTTTGCCCATTTGTGATACTTATTTGAGCTATATTTTCTTCTTAACTTTTTGCACAATCCTTTCTTTAATTGTAAATATTATTTTGACTTTTAATTGACATTTCGACTTCAATTATTTTTTTTATTTTTACAGTATTTGACTTGGAATACGAATTCGGTAATTTTTTCCTTTTAGCATATGATAGTTGTTTGTAATAAAGCATTATCGTTTTATAACCACCCCCCTTCCTCTGTTTTTATTTTGCCATTATCACATAAAATCCATTTTAGGTCTTGGACATGGATTATTTTTAATGCGTTAAAATTATATTGACCATTTTTATGCTTGATTGATATTTCTTTTGCTTTAGTTTGTATTGGTTGTTTGTTTTTTGTTTTTTTTTTGCATTTTTATGTGGCTGCACTCTATTTTCTAAATTTTGTTGTGTCCTTCCTACATAAAATTTAGCACAAGAACCCGGAATTTTTTATACACCCCTTTTTATGTTTTTTGGAATCCTATCTTTTCCATTATTCAGTAAAGAACCTAGTTTTTCTGGATTGAGCAAACTGAGGGTTTAATAATTCAACGATTGGGTTCAAATATTCCAACAGAGGGGGCAATAAAAATATATAAAATGGCTTTCTACCCAATTTAACGTCATTGATTTTCCACTTGCGTCTCGATGGACAGAATAAACCGATTTGACTTAAACGACTTTGGATTTTCTTCTAACAGGTCAAAATTCTCTGAAGTTTCAGGATCCTTTTGGAGGAAATTCAACGACTGGGTTCAAATATTCCAACAGAGGGGGCAAAAAAATATATAAAATGGCTTTCTACCCAATTTACGTCATTAATTTTCCACTTGCGTCTCGATGGATAGAATAAACCGATTTGACTTAAACGACTTTGGATTTTCTTCTAACAGGTCAAAATTCTCTGAAGTTTCAGGATCCTTTTGGAGGAAATTGTTGATAAATTTTGAGAATGAAATATAAAAAATCCAAGGAATAGCTTCAATTATTCTCTTTTAGATGTTTACATCTTTTGTCTTTGACCTGCAGTTTTAAATACTTACATTTGAAGGTCCTATTTTTATTTTGCCACCTAATTAATTTGTTTTCAAGAATTCTTAATAACGAAAATTGTTGGTAACAATGGGGACAGATGAAACAGGATTTTACTTTTCCCTGCGCTATTGACCTTTGCAGTTTCATTTAGCAAATATTCTGAATTTTGAATTCTGGCAGAATCTCCGATTAAGCAAGAAATGCTTTCCCAGATTACAAATTATCATGTTCCAAAAGTTTTACATCTTCCAAATGTTCTGAATCTCCATATGTTCCAATTTCCATGGTTCAAAATTTTTAAGGATTAAATTTCAAAATTTTTCTCTTTAATAGCTAAAGTGTATAGAATAAAAATTGTATGTTTAATGCAAAGGGTCCATGGTTAATCTAGCAAAGAAACATGCAGAAAAATTTCTCAGCAGCAGTAACCCAACGCAGGGTCCAGAATTTGATTCTGGTGAGGAGATTATGCGAACCCGTCTCAATATCATTTCAAACAAGAAGTAGAAGAAGATTGTAAACAGAACCACGGAATGTTCATTTTAAAAACTTTCATGGTTTTCCCCAAAAAACAAAAAACAAACTGAAGCCTGTAGGGTAGGCATTCGATACAAGCACGGGATTGAGATAAAACCTGAATATCGAAAATTCTGCAAACCTTACTTAGTCTCGGGTGCACCAAGAAAAAAGTACATTAAAAAAGTTAATAAAAAGTAAACTGAAACCGTAGCTGCTTTCACAAGTCTGTTTTCTGATCTCAATTTCATTTTGGAAATTGAGAAATACTAGTTTGTCAAAAAAAAAATAACAAACAATAGCTATGTCTCTCTTCTCTATAACACTTTATTGAAACCAACTTCTCTATTCTTTTGGTTAGCCCCACCCCCCTCTCTTTCATAAAATTCTTAACACCAACAGTAAATCAACTGTGACTAAGACCCTGATGTTTTCATTTTTTTATTGTTATTTTTTTTGCTGCTGGACTTCTTAAACTTAAGTTAAACTTCTCAAAATATGTATACCCTTTTACACAGGAGATAGACGCACAAATGACACTAGAGCCATCTCTTATTTGTGTAAGTTTGCAGAGAGTTCAGATGAGATTCACTAGTGCACGCACACTAGCAACGTATAGCTAAGAGATATTAGGTAGAATTCTCTTAACAATAAAAGATGCGTTAACCCTCGTCTTGATTGACATACATTCACCCCACCAGCAGCATTTTTTGTAGGTGAATCACTTTTTTTTTAGCATCCGGCTACGACAGGACAGTCAATATGATTTGACAGCCTTCAAAATTTTCGAAGGGTATAAACGGTTGTCTAGTCAAAACCGGTCTTGCTGCTGGCAGGGTGAATGATGTCGTTTAAGACCAGGCTTTAAGATAGCCACTAATCAGAAATACTACTATAAAATCTGTCATTACTCAAGACAATAGTTTAGATTTTATCGATATAAATTGCGCTCTTTCTTCTGTACTTAGCAAAAATATTTATTTTGCTTTAACTTCCAACAAAAATTCTCTAAAATTTGCTCATAAAATTAAAAAATGAAACGATTTTCTCAGAAAAAACCACAGGCGATAATGCAATAAATTTTATATCTTTGCTTAGAAATATTCCTAGAAAAATCGTACATGAAAAATAGCTTAGAGCAGCTAACTACGATTGTAAGTGAAATCACGACTGCTAGAGATTAAATTTATTTTTCAAATATAAAACAAAAATCGAAGTCCTTCTTGGTCCTCCTGGAAGAAGAAGAAGGAGAAATTAACTTCCCTTTAATATTTCCAAAGCAAAAATTCACGAATCGCTTGAGCTTTCTTGGGATTAATTGCAGCAATTTCGGAGATAGAAGCATCGGAGCTGAAATATAAAATTCGAAGTTAATTAAGAATTAAAAATATAGAATTCAAGTTGTAGAAGGTCTTGGCACCCATTTTAAACGTCACTTTCATGCAACTTAAGCACTATCTTAGTCTAATCATTGTTGCAGCGACCGCTGTAACCTAGTAAAGGACTAAGTCCGGCCGATAGTAGCAGAAAATTTAAAAATACTTTTTGAAAATGAGCGTTGCTTTCAGGCCACTTAAGGACTACCTTAGTCTAATTATGAATGCAGCGATCGCTGCAACCTAGAAAGAACAAAGTTCAGCCCATAGTAACCGAAAAATTGAAAATGCTTTTTGAAAAATAAAACTATCAATTGAGAAAAAATTACCCTTTGAAGCTGACTCAAAAATGGTAACTATGATTTCGATTAATCTTATTTGTAAAATTTATTGCAAAGACAAATTTATGGGAATTACGAAACATAGCCTGAAAACCCTGACGAATGGTGTCAGATCAAAATTAAAATTGCACTATTCGAATCGCCATTGTCGAAAACTCCATACAGAAAAATCACAACCCCCCACCTTGAACAACAAGGAACATCATTTTTTACATGGGTAGCAGTGAAGTGTCCTCTTTCTTTCTCGAATATTACCTTTTAAAGCAATAGGCGTTAACTGCCTTTTCATTAAATGTGTTTTTAAGATATGAAATTATATCTTATATATAACACTATATGAAATTAAAATACGGAAAAAGCAAATAATTTCGAGCTACAATAGCTTATCTACACTAATGGTCTTTCAGTGTATCAAAATCCTTCGTGAATTAAGAAAGGAAACAGTTGACTGGCAAGTTATTCAGTTGCCTAAAGACACCACAAACTTAAGGTTGATTTGATTCTCTGCTAGCGCACTATTTATTAAATATTCGGAGCTGTTTTGACATAACATTTGATGACTTCGACTTTTTTTTTGGGGGGGGGGATTAAAAAATATTCCTATTCTCAGAAAAGCATATTGCTTCTTGTTACATCACAATGATGCAACTAAAAGTGACATAACTAGAAGTAAACAGAATGATGTAAATATATTCAATTACATTGTAGTAATATAACTGAATATAGTTCCTGGCGCTTTTAACAATTTGAACTCTAGTGAGAGCGCCAAAAACCGCTAACTGAAAAATTTTTAAATGTTAATAAAATAAAATTCTATAGCAGACTCTTCTAAAAAAAGATCTGTGGTTTGACTTTTGTCGGATTGATCTAAAATCTTCAAAAATTTTTAAATGTTAAAATGTTATAAACTTTAGAGCAATGGAATGACAAAAATGTAAAAAAAACTTTCTGCTTTGTTGAATACCGACACCATAGTGCATTTAGGTCACTGTTTTTCCTCTGCCATTTCAAACCATTTGGGGAAGCGGGGGGGGGGGGGGTGGTAATATGTAGTAAAAAACAAGATCTTATTTGCAACATCAATCCTCGAAAGTTTGAGGATTACTCAAACTTTGACGAAGAAGTGAAAAAAGAAGTGAAGGATTAATTTCATTTCCACAGGGGATGATATTCCACGTCATTCCTGGCAGACTTGAACGACACCAAAATTCGAAGGACTACTACAAAAGAATATGATAAAAGAGAAAAGTTCAATTCCCTGAAAACAAATCAAAAGAAGAGACACAACTAGGCAGTGTCAGAAGATTATGCTAAACCCTGAACAATACAAAGCACAAATACAAAAGACAACAGACAAAATACAAACATACAAATACAACCCTGAAACCAATACAAAAGAATATGATAAAAGAAAAAACTCAAGTTCCATTCCCTGAAATCAAATCAAAAGAAGAGACATAACCAGGCAGTGTCAGAAGATTATGCTCAACCCTGAAGAATACAAAATACAAATACAAAAGACAATATACAAAATATAAACACACAAATACAACCCTGAAACAAATACAAAAGAATATGATAAAAGACAAAACTCAAGTTCGATTCCCTGAAACCAAATCAAAAGAAGAGACATAACTAGGCAGCATCAGAAGATTATGCTAAATCCTGAACTATACAAAATACAAATACAAAATACAAATACAACCCTAAAACAAATACAAAAGAATATGATAAAAGAGAAAACTCAAGTTCAATTCCCTGAAAAAAAAAAAAAAATACCCATCACAATCTAGCGCTCCTTACAAATAAAGAAAAGTTAATTATAAAAACATAAACTAATGCATTTATTTGTAAAACTAATGTATTTATTTTAGCTCTTTCCCACAAGTGAAATATGGTTCACGTTCATGTTCATTTATTTTTCTATCATACATACATAACATTCTAAATACACAAATATCTGGCAGAGAAACAAGATTGTTTTGTAAAAATAAAAACAGTAGTACAGAAACAAATGGATATTCAATCAAAATGAAGGGCTGGACATTTGAAGGTTAATTAATCACCACCCCACAGCAGACACCCCAACAGATGATGCATACAAACATTCTCAACCAGCAATGAGACAAAAAAAAATGAAAATCAAGGCTCGGGAGAAACTCCCTCAAAAATAGAAAATAGTAAATAACTAATAACTATCCAAAACGAATCGTTTATTTCATTTTTAAAACTCCAAACGATATATAGATAGATAGATGGATAGATAGTTCATTTTAGCCCGCCATTAAACAAAAACATGGTGGAGTATAAGACACAAAAAATAAAAAAAAGGAACAACACGAAAAATGCTACTTCAAGACGATTAAACTATATACACTACACACACTCATAGCTCGTATATTACACGCAACGGCAGAAAATCATATAGGTGCTCAGGTGCACCTTTTCTAGCATTGCTTTCCTGCTCTGCCACAACTTCACGCGGATCTGGAATTTGATACTTATTCAAGAGGATCGTATTCCTCTTGAAAAGCGTTATACCTACCAAAAACTTTAAATATTTACACAACGCGGACCGAACTCTTAGCCGTTTGTTTTCAGTAAACTATTCCCAAAATCCGGAAAGGTAGAGAACATGAGGCAATGCCATAGCTCTATTTAGCCTTGCCAAAATTTGCCGGTTGTACGAATACTTCAGCGGGGCCAGTCTACCGTAACTCACTCGCAAATTTGACAGAACGGTATCGAGGCAGGGTTCCCGTTGTTTACTTATCTCGGCCATATGGAAGACCTCAATATTTAAGCGAATAAGATGGCGTGATATTAGTAACATCTACGTAGACAGATGGCACTGGTTCATTTTGTTTTGAAGAGTTGAAGACCAGAAATTCAGTTTTTTGGCCATTAACTTGTAGACCAATAGCACTGTAACCAGATACAAGCTTATCTAAACTGTCCTGCAGTATATTTAAAGAGAAACTCAACATAAGTAAATCATCAGCATAGTTTATCAGACTCAGATCACAAAGATAAAGACTTAGCCTACCAGAAATCCGTTTTGTAACCTTAGAAGTCAAAGTGTTAAATAGTACCGGACTTAAAACAGAACTTTGTCCGAGTCCTCTCTTTAGTTTAACTGGTGCACTAAGTCTTTCAAGTCCAAGTTTCACTCTTATATAGCTATTGGAGTACCAGCATGATAACACAGCTACTATATCGGCGTTGACACCGGCCTCCAGCAGGGTCTGGAAAACAGCAGACTGGATTACTAAGTCAAAAGCAGCAGAAATATCGACACTGCATATATAGACAGATAACTCAAGTGATTTGGCCTTGGCAAGGATACGCTTTAGAAGTATGTGGGCGAACGCACAGCTGAGGTGTCGATATAACTTGGCTAAGAACCAATTTTTCCAACACTTTGCTCAACATACTTGAAACAGTAATCGGTCGGTAACTTCCACACTCATTTGCATTTTTTCCTTTCTTTAGAGTGTTTGTAACGACCCCGATGAAAAACGACTTGGGGACGGTGGCACTATCAATACATAACTGAAAAAGTCGCAGATGTTGAAGCAAAAGCGGGGAACCATTACGCAGATGATTACCATTGACACCATCCAAACCGGGAACCTTATAACCCTTCAACTGGCGAACAGCCCTCAAAACGCCACTCTTAGATACCACAAAATAATTTCTCTTCTTCAAATGCGGATCAAGACGCTATTAAAGCGATTCATCATGTTCCTTTTCCAAAGGAATATCTTTTGACCCGAAAACCTTCGAATAATCTTTTAACCACTGCTCCTCAGGTATCGTGGCACAAGGCTTCCGCTGTATTTTAAAATTTTCGAACTTTTTCCTCATTTTTCGAGGGTCACGGAATGCCCTTGCGAAGCAGTTTCTGCTTCCTTCACTTTCAGCTCATCCACAAATTCTTTGTATTCTCTTTTTGCTTTACGAAAGAGATTGAAGATCAAACCAGCCCTCGGCTTCCTGGATTCACGCCACACAGAATACCACATCCAGGACAACTTTTTCGCATGATTCACATAAGGATGGCCACTCCATCCCCTTTTCCTTGTATATTCCCTGATAAGTGCACTAGGTACAGCTACAGACTCAGCAACTTTTAGCGCATGAGTGATTTCAGCACAGTATGTATTGAGTACAATCGTGTCACCCATGAACAAGGAGCTGGAACAGGACTTTTATTTTGCACAGAATTTCGGCACACGTCGACTGGTACAAACTTTCCCCACTCGCGTTTTTTTTGTGTAGACTGGACTTTTTGATTTCACATCGCGACCATAAGGAACATGAGACTTGAGACCAAGATAATCACTTGTGGTATGTTCTGAATCCACACGGATAGGCGAGGGAATGGTAAAGTTGGAAAAGACGTGATCAATATTGTTTGTGCTTCCCGAATTGTGAATGAGCGTGAAGTTTTGAGATTTAATGTAGCCTAAGGGGGTCAGTCAGTTGGAATAAATGCCTGAAGAACGTCTTGTAACTTTCCTTTCGAGAAAGGATCACACTGAAAATCACCGCAGACTAAAAAGCGTGAATTTCTCAGCTTAGAGAGTAGCCTTCCAAGTGGAGCGCAAGCCTCAGCATATCGTTTTTCACTACGATCCGTGTTCATGTTAGTTGGTAGGTAGACATTGACTAGCGCAAAAGAACTGAGACCTGGGAACTCGACTGCTATATAGAAATCACACGACTCAAGTTTGCGACAGTCGATGATTTCGTCAACGAATATCGCAAGTTCACCACTAGGGCGACCCCTGGCGCTGGAACGCTCTGCCTCGTGAATATGCGCAGATTTATTAGGAATCGACTGAAATAGTCCAAAGTTATCGGTAGTTAACAGGTGTTCTTGGACGCAAACAACATTATATGCGAGGCACAGGCTCTTGACGTAGTCCAATTTGGCAGCATTATGGCCGTAAACATTTCGGCAAAATATAGACAGTTCATTCATTTTCTGGTCTGTGGATAAGCTTTCTGCATTACTCGTCGGACTGCTGGCACTGTAGACTAAAGCTAGGATGGGTATTGTTAGGCTCGACGCACAGAGCGCACTTCACTGTTTGCACAGTACGTTTGTTTCTTTTTTTTCCTTTTTTTTTTGTTTTTTTTTGTTTTTTTTTTGTTTTTTCTCTCTCTTTCAAAGTTGAACACTTTGTTGTTTTGTCAATAATCAGTGATAATATTTGTACGAATACTCGAGTTCTCCATGGGCTACATTTAGGCCCTAGGGATCATTGATCAGTCCCTGGAGTTGTGTTTTATTTGTGTGTTTATATTCAATAAAGTCAAAGTTCAAAGAGAATGGCACGAATTTTCTCTACTGTCCTCGTGGGGTCCAGCAGATCTGGAGCATCGCATACTGCTAGTGCAAGAATCATGACAATTGGAACATATGGACGTTCGGAACATTTGGAACATATGAAACTTTTGGAACATGATAATTTGTAACCTGGGAAGGCATTTCCTGCGTAATCGGAGATGCTGCCAGAATTCAACATATTTGCTAAATGAAACTGCAAAGGTCAATAGCGCAGGGAAAATAAAAATCCTGTTTCATCTGTCCCCATTGCTACCAACAATTTCCATTATTAAGAATTCTTGAAAATAAATTAATTAGGTGGCAAAATAAAAATAGGACCTTCAAATGTAAGTATTTAAAACTGCAGATCAAAGACAAAATATGTAAACATCCAAAAGGGGATAATTGAAGCTATTCCTTGAATTTTTTATATTTCATGCTTAAAATATATCAACAATTTCCTCTAAAAGGATCCTGAAACTTCAGAGAATTTTGACCTGTTAGAAGAAAATCCAAGGTCGTTTAAGTCAAATCGGTTTATTCTATTCATCAAGACGCAAGTGGCAAATCAATGACGTTGAATTGGGTAGAAAGCCATTTTATATATTTTTTTTTGCCCCCTCTGTTGAAATATTTGTACCCAGTCGTTGAATTATTAAACCCCCAGTTTGCTCAATTCAAAAAAATCCAGACAAACTACAGGTTCTTTGCTGAATTATAGAAGGTTGAGGCTTGAAAATGAACTACTTCGGGTAAAAGGACATTTTTAAAGATTCAGCTTATATTCCACATACAAACTTAGACCAAACAATATAACAGTGACAAAAATAGTCCAGAAAACCAAAAGAACTTGCCTAATTTTATAGTGGATACTAATAAGACGCCCTCAACTAGCTGCAGCCTTTTAAATTTGACGTTGTCAAAAGACAAAAGTCATTATGGCATATTAGCGACTAATGGAAATCTACTAAACCTATATTTGTAACAAGAGCGTAATTTGATATGGGACAGGGGCGGGGGGAGAAACTGCCCCTCCCAGATCCCCCCCCCCCCCGCAGACCTCAGTTTTCCCCCCAAGCCGCATCCACAAAAACGTGTCAGTTTTCTTTATTATATTTTTACCTTTATGGTATATATGGCTTATATCTCAGTTTTCACTGTCATTTTAACTTGATTTGGAGAAATTGGCCCAAACCTTGCCCCCCCCCAGAGATTTTGACGAAATTGTGCAACTGATTTTCAAGCTGGCAAGACTGGCTATACTTGGAAATCGAATCAATACTTCATAGGTTTCCAGTGAAAGGTATTTCTAGCCAGTATCCTTCGAATTAGTATCCTTATGGCTTTACAGAAGTCTTTGAATTTCACTGCTTTCTTTATTACGTAAACCAAAAATTTATGAAATTTAAAGCATTTATGAAAATACTACAGAATCATAACAGAAACATAACTACTAGTAATACCAGTTTAGTGATGCAATTTGATAGAGGCAATGAAGGCATGATCAGATTCCAAAAAATATGCGTTTTCAAGTTTTATTCATGAGAGCTTTCCTTAAATTCCCCTAAAAGTTAACTCACTTTTCATTGGATGTTTGAAAAACAGGGTTTAATTTTCCAAACCTTATATCCCAATTATTTGTCTCAAAAAGAGCGTTTTCATTCAAAACTCATCCATTATTTTATTTGATTGTGTATGATCACAATAATTATGCCAACTTTATTTTTTATCTATGGCCATTTTTATTTTGCCCATTTGTGATACTTATTTGAGCTCTATTTTCTTCTTAACTTTTTGCACAATCCTTTCTTTAATTGTAAACATTATTTTGACTTTTAATTGACATTTCGACTTCAATTATTTTTTTTATTTTTACAGTATTTGACTTGGAATACGAATTCGGTAATTTTTTCCTTTTAGCATATGATAGTTGTTTGTAATAAAGCATTATCGTTTTATAACCACCCCCCTTCCTCTGTTTTTATTTTGCCATTATCACATAAAATCCATTTTAGGTCTTGGACATGGATTATTTTTAATGCGTTAAAATTATATTGACCATTTTTATGCTTGATTGATATTTCTTTTGCTTTAGTTTGTATTGGTTGTTTGTTTTTTGTTTTTTTTTGCATTTTTATGTGGCTGCACTCTATTTTCTAAATTTTGTTGTGTCCTTCCTACATAAAATTTAGCACAAGAACCCGGAATTTTTTATACACCCCTTTTTATGTTTTTTGGAATCCTATCTTTTCCATTATTCAGTAAAGAACCTAGTTTTTCTGGATTGAGCAAACTGAGGGTTTAATAATTCAACGATTGGGTTCAAATATTCCAACAGAGGGGGCAATAAAAATATATAAAATGGCTTTCTACCCAATTTAACGTCATTGATTTTCCACTTGCGTCTCGATGGACAGAATAAACCGATTTGACTTAAACGACTTTGGATTTTCTTCTAACAGGTCAAAATTCTCTGAAGTTTCAGGAGATCGGAAGATCCTTTTGGAGGAAATTCAACGACTGGGTTCAAATATTCCAACAGAGGGGGCAAAAAAATATATAAAATGGCTTTCTACCCAATTTACGTCATTGATTTTCCACTTGCGTCTCGATGGATAGAATAAACCGATTTGACTTAAACGACTTTGGATTTTCTTCTAACAGGTCAAAATTCTCTGAAGTTTCAGGATCCTTTTGGAGGAAATTGTTGATAAATTTTGAGAATGAAATATAAAAAATCCAAGGAATAGCTTCAATTATTCTCTTTTAGATGTTTACATCTTTTGTCTTTGACCTGCAGTTTTAAATACTTACATTTGAAGGTCCTATTTTTATTTTGCCACCTAATTAATTTGTTTTCAAGAATTCTTAATAACGAAAATTGTTGGTAACAATGGGGACAGATGAAACAGGATTTTACTTTTCCCTGCGCTATTGACCTTTGCAGTTTCATTTAGCAAATATTCTGAATTTTGAATTCTGGCAGAATCTCCGATTAAGCAAGAAATGCTTTCCCAGATTACAAATTATCATGTTCCAAAAGTTTTACATCTTCCAAATGTTCTGAATCTCCATATGTTCCAATTTCCATGGTTCAAAATTTTTAAGGATTAAATTTCAAAATTTTTCTCTTTAATAGCTAAAGTGTATAGAATAAAAATTGTATGTTTAATGCAAAGGGTCCATGGTTAATCTAGCAAAGAAACATGCAGAAAAATTTCTCAGCAGCAGTAACCCAACGCAGGGTCCAGAATTTGATTCTGGTGAGGATTATGCGAACCCGTCTCAATATCATTTCAAACAAGAAGTAGAAGAAGATTGTAAACAGAACCACGGAATGTTCATTTTAAAAACTTTCATGGTTTTCCCCAAAAAACAAAAAACAAACTGAAGCCTGTAGGGTAGGCATTCGATACAAGCACGGGATTGAGATAAAACCTGAATATCGAAAATTCTGCAAACCTTACTTAGTCTCGGGTGCACCAAGAAAAAAGTACATTAAAAAAAGTTAATAAAAAGTAAACTGAAACCGTAGCTGCTTTCACAAGTCTGTTTTCTGATCTCAATTTCATTTTGGAAATTGAGAAATACTAGTTTGTCAAAAAAAAAATAACAAACAATAGCTATGTCTCTCTTCTCTATAACACTTTATTGAAACCAACTTCTCTATTCTTTTGGTTAGCCCCACCCCCCTCTCTTTCATAAAATTCTTAACACCAACAGTAAATCAACTGTGACTAAGACCCTGATGTTTTCATTTTTTTATTGTTATTTTTTTTTGCTGCTGGACTTCTTAAACTTAAGTTAAACTTCTCAAAATATGTATACCCTTTTACACAGGAGATAGACGCACAAATGACACTAGAGCCATCTCTTATTTGTGTAAGTTTGCAGAGAGTTCAGATGAGATTCACTAGTGCACGCACACTAGCAACGTATAGCTAAGAGATATTAGGTAGAATTCTCTTAACAATAAAAGATGCGTTAACCCTCGTCTTGATTGACATACATTCACCCCACCAGCAGCATTTTTTGTAGGTGAATCACTTTTTTTTTTAGCATCCGGCTACGACAGGACAGTCAATATGATTTGACAGCCTTCAAAATTTTCGAAGGGTATAAACGGTTGTCTAGTCAAAACCGGTCTTGCTGCTGGCAGGGTGAATGATGTCGTTTAAGACCAGGCTTTAAGATAGCCACTAATCAGAAATACTACTATAAAATCTGTCATTACTCAAGACAATAGTTTAGATTTTATCGATATAAATTGCGCTCTTTCTTCTGTACTTAGCAAAAATATTTATTTTGCTTTAACTTCCAACAAAAATTCTCTAAAATTTGCTCATAAAATTAAAAAATGAAACGATTTTCTCAGAAAAAACCACAGGCGATAATGCAATAAATTTTTATATCTTTGCTTAGAAATATTCCTAGAAAAAATCGTACATGAAAAATAGCTTAGAGCAGCTAACTACGATTGTAAGTGAAATCACGACTGCTAGAGATTAAATTTATTTTTCAAATATAAAACAAAAATCGAAGTCCTTCTTGGTCCTCCTGGAAGAAGAAGAAGGAGAAATTAACTTCCCTTTAATATTTCCAAAGCAAAAATTCACGAATCGCTTGAGCTTTCTTGGGATTAATTGCAGCAATTTCGGAGATAGAAGCATCGGAGCTGAAATATAAAATTCGAAGTTAATTAAGAATTAAAAATATAGAATTCAAGTTGTAGAAGGTCTTGGCACCCATTTTAAACGTCACTTTCATGCAACTTAAGCACTATCTTAGTCTAATCATTGTTGCAGCGACCGCTGTAACCTAGTAAAGGACTAAGTCCGGCCGATAGTAGCAGAAAATTTAAAAATACTTTTTGAAAATGAGCGTTGCTTTCAGGCCACTTAAGGACTACCTTAGTCTAATTATGAATGCAGCGATCGCTGCAACCTAGAAAGAACAAAGTTCAGCCCATAGTAACCGAAAAATTGAAAATGCTTTTTGAAAAATAAAAAACTATCAATTGAGAAAAAATTACCCTTTGAAGCTGACTCAAAAATGGTAACTATGATTTCGATTAATCTTATTTGTAAAATTTATTGCAAAGACAAATTTATGGGAATTACGAAACATAGCCTGAAAACCCTGACGAATGGTGTCAGATCAAAATTAAAATTGCACTATTCGAATCGCCATTGTCGAAAACTCCATACAGAAAAATCACAACCCCCCACCTTGAACAACAAGGAACATCATTTTTTACATGGGTAGCAGTGAAGTGTCCTCTTTCTTTCTCGAATATTACCTTTTAAAGCAATAGGCGTTAACTGCCTTTTCATTAAATGTGTTTTTAAGATATGAAATTATATCTTATATATAACACTATATGAAATTAAAATACGGAAAAAGCAAATAATTTCGAGCTACAATAGCTTATCTACACTAATGGTCTTTCAGTGTATCAAAATCCTTCGTGAATTAAGAAAGGAAACAGTTGACTGGCAAGTTATTCAGTTGCCTAAAGACACCACAAACTTAAGGTTGATTTGATTCTCTGCTAGCGCACTATTTATTAAATATTCGGAGCTGTTTTGACATAACATTTGATGACTTCGACTTTTTTTTTTTTGGGGGGGGGATTAAAAAATATTCCTATTCTCAGAAAAGCATATTGCTTCTTGTTACATCACAATGATGCAACTAAAAGTGACATAACTAGAAGTAAACAGAATGATGTAAATATATTCAATTACATTGTAGTAATATAACTGAATATAGTTCCTGGCGCTTTTAACAATTTGAACTCTAGTGAGAGCGCCAAAAACCGCTAACTGAAAAATTTTTAAATGTTAATAAAATAAAATTCTATAGCAGACTCTTCTAAAAAAAGATCTGTGGTTTGACTTTTGTCGGATTGATCTAAAATCTTCAAAAATTTTTAAATGTTAAAATGTTATAAACTTTAGAGCAATGGAATGACAAAAATGTAAAAAAAACTTTCTGCTTTGTTGAATACCGACACCATAGTGCATTTAGGTCACTGTTTTTTTTTCCTCTGCCATTTCAAACCATTTGGGGAAGCGGGGGGGGGGGGGGGGGTGGTAATATGTAGTAAAAAACAAGATCTTATTTGCAACATCAATCCTCGAAAGTTTGAGGATTACTCAAACTTTGACGAAGAAGTGAAAAAAGAAGTGAAGGATTAATTTCATTTCCACAGGGGATGATATTCCACGTCATTCCTGGCAGACTTGAACGACACCAAAATTCGAAGGACTACTACAAAAGAATATGATAAAAGAGAAAAGTTCAATTCCCTGAAACAAATCAAAAGAAGAGACACAACTAGGCAGTGTCAGAAGATTATGCTAAACCCTGAACAATACAAAGCACAAATACAAAAGACAACAGACAAAATACAAACATACAAATACAACCCTGAAACCAATACAAAAGAATATGATAAAAGAAAAAACTCAAGTTCCATTCCCTGAAATCAAATCAAAAGAAGAGACATAACCAGGCAGTGTCAGAAGATTATGCTCAACCCTGAAGAATACAAAATACAAATACAAAAGACAATATACAAAATAAACACACAAATACAACCCTGAAACAAATACAAAAGAATATGATAAAAGACAAAACTCAAGTTCGATTCCCTGAAACCAAATCAAAAGAAGAGACATAACTAGGCAGCATCAGAAGATTATGCTAAATCCTGAACTATACAAAATACAAATACAAAATACAAATACAACCCTAAAACAAATACAAAAGAATATGATAAAAGAGAAAACTCAAGTTCAATTCCCTGAAAAAAAAAAAAAAAATACCCATCACAATCTAGCGCTCCTTACAAATAAAGAAAGTTAATTATAAAAACATAAACTAATGCATTTATTTGTAAAAACTAATGTATTTATTTTAGCTCTTTCCCACAAGTGAAATATGGTTCACGTTCATGTTCATTTATTTTTCTATCATACATACATAACATTCTAAATACACAAATATCTGGCAGAGAAACAAGATTGTTTTGTAAAAATAAAAAACAGTAGTACAGAAACAAATGGATATTCAATCAAAATGAAGGGCTGGACATTTGAGGTTAATTAATCACCACCCCACAGCAGACACCCCAACAGATGATGCATACAAACATTCTCAACCAGCAATGAGACAAAAAAAAATGAAAATCAAGGCTCGGGAGAAACTCCCTCAAAAATAGAAAATAGTAAATAACTAATAACTATCCAAAACGAATCGTTTATTTCATTTTTAAAACTCCAAACGATATATAGATAGATAGATGGATAGATAGTTCATTTTAGCCCGCCATTAAACAAAAACATGGTGGAGTATAAGACACAAAAAATAAAAAAAAGGAACAACACGAAAAATGCTACTTCAAGACGATTAAACTATATACACTACACACACTCATAGCTCGTATATTACACGCAACGGCAGAAAATCATATAGGTGCTCAGGTGCACCTTTTCTAGCATTGCTTTCCTGCTCTGCCACAACTTCACGCGGATCTGGAATTTGATACTTATTCAAGAGGATCGTATTCCTCTTGAAAAGCGTTATACCTACCAAAAACTTTAAATATTTACACAACGCGGACCGAACTCTTAGCCGTTTGTTTTCAGTAAACTATTCCCAAAATCCGGAAAGGTAGAGAACATGAGGCAATGCCATAGCTCTATTTAGCCTTGCCAAAATTTGCCGGTTGTACGAATACTTCAGCGGGGCCAGTCTACCGTAACTCACTCGCAAATTTGACAGAACGGTATCGAGGCAGGGTTCCCGTTGTTTACTTATCTCGGCCATATGGAAGACCTCAATATTTAAGCGAATAAGATGGCGTGATATTAGTAACATCTACGTAGACAGATGGCACTGGTTCATTTTGTTTTGAAGAGTTGAAGACCAGAAATTCAGTTTTTTGGCCATTAACTTGTAGACCAATAGCACTGTAACCAGATACAAGCTTATCTAAACTGTCCTGCAGTATATTTAAAGAGAAACTCAACATAAGTAAATCATCAGCATAGTTTATCAGACTCAGATCACAAAGATAAAGACTTAGCCTACCAGAAATCCGTTTTGTAACCTTAGAAGTCAAAGTGTTAAATAGTACCGGACTTAAAACAGAACTTTGTCCGAGTCCTCTCTTTAGTTTAACTGGTGCACTAAGTCTTTCAAGTCCAAGTTTCACTCTTATATAGCTATTGGAGTACCAGCATGATAACACAGCTACTATATCGGCGTTGACACCGGCCTCCAGCAGGGTCTGGAAAACAGCAGACTGGATTACTAAGTCAAAAGCAGCAGAAATATCGACACTGCATATATAGACAGATAACTCAAGTGATTTGGCCTTGGCAAGGATACGCTTTAGAAGTATGTGGGCGAACGCACAGCTGAGGTGTCGATATAACTTGGCTAAGAACCAATTTTTCCAACACTTTGCTCAACATACTTGAAACAGTAATCGGTCGGTAACTTCCACACTCATTTGCATTTTTTTTCCTTTCTTTAGAGTGTTTGTAACGACCCCGATGAAAAACGACTTGGGGACGGTGGCACTATCAATACATAACTGAAAAAGTCGCAGATGTTGAAGCAAAAGCGGGGAACCATTACGCAGATGATTACCATTGACACCATCCAAACCGGGAACCTTATAACCCTTCAACTGGCGAACAGCCCTCAAAACGCCACTCTTAGATACCACAAAATAATTTCTCTTCTTCAAATGCGGATCAAGACGCTATTAAGCGATTCATCATGTTCCTTTTCCAAAGGAATATCTTTTGACCCGAAAAACCTTCGAATAATCTTTTAACCACTGCTGCTCCTCAGGTATCGTGGCACAAGGCTTCCGCTGTATTTTAAAATTTTCGAACTTTTTCCTCATTTTTCGAGGGTCACGGAATGCCCTTGCGAAGCAGTTTCTGCTTCCTTCACTTTCAGCTCATCCACAAATTCTTTGTATTCTCTTTTTGCTTTACGAAAGAGATTGAAGATCAAACCAGCCCTCGGCTTCCTGGATTCACGCCACACAGAATACCACATCCAGGACAACTTTTTCGCATGATTCACATAAGGATGGCCACTCCATCCCCTTTTCCTTGTATATTCCCTGATAAGTGCACTAGGTACAGCTACAGACTCAGCAGCTTTTAGCGCGTGAGTGATTTCAGCACAGTATGTATTGAGTACAATCGTGTCACCCCCCCATGAACAAGGAGCTGGAACAGGACTTTTATTTTGCACAGAATTTCGGCACACGTCGACTGGTACAAACTTTCCCCACTCGCGTTTTTTTTGTGTAGACTGGACTTTTTGATTTCACATCGCGACCATAAGGAACATGAGACTTGAGACCAAGATAATCACTTGTGGTATGTTCTGAATCCACACGGATAGGCGAGGGAATGGTAAAGTTGGAAAAGACATGATCAATATTGCTTGTACTTCCCGAATTGTGAATGAGCGTGAAGTTTTGATCTTTAATGTAAGGGGATCAGTCAGTTGGAATAAATGCCTGAAGAACGTCTTGTAACTTTCCTTTCGAGAAAGGATCACACTGAAAATCACCGCAGACTAAAAAGCGTGAATTTCTCAGCTTAGAGAGTAGCCTTCCAAGTGGAGCGCAAGCCTCAGCATATCGTTTTTCACTACGATCCGTGTTCATGTTAGTTGGTAGGTAGACATTGACTAGCGCAAAAGAACTGAGACCTGGGAACTCGACTGCTATATAGAAATCACACGACTCAAGTTTGCGACAGTCGATGATTTCGTCAACGAATATCGCAAGTTCACCACTAGGGCGACCCCTGGCGCTGGAACGCTCTGCCTCGTGAATATGCGCAGATTTATTAGGAATCGACTGAAATAGTCCAAAGTTATCGGTAGTTAACAGGTGTTCTTGGACGCAAACAACATTATATGCGAGGCACAGGCTCTTGACGTAGTCCAATTTGGCAGCATTATGGCCGTAAACATTTCGGCAAAATATAGACAGTTCATTCATTTTCTGGTCTGTGGATAAGCTTTCTGCATTACTCGTCGGACTGCTGGCACTGTAGACTAAAGCTAGGATGGGTATTGTTAGGCTCGACGCACAGAGCGCACTTCACTGTTTGCACAGTACGTTTGTTTCTTTTTTTTCCTTTTTTTTTTGTTTTTTTTTTGTTTTTTTTTGTTTTTTCTCTCTCTTTCAAAGTTGAACACTTTGTTGTTTTGTCAATAATCAGTGATAATATTTGTACGAATACTCGAGTTCTCCATGGGCTACATTTAGGCCCTAGGGATCATTGATCAGTCCCTGGAGTTGTGTTTTATTTGTGTGTTTATATTCAATAAAGTCAAAGTTCAAAGAGAATGGCACGAATTTTCTCTACTGTCCTCGTGGGGTCCAGCAGATCTGGAGCATCGCATACTGCTAGTGCAAGAATCATGACAATTGGAACATATGGACGTTCGGAACATTTGGAACATATGAAACTTTTGGAACATGATAATTTGTAACCTGGGAAGGCATTTCCTGCGTAATCGGAGATGCTGCCAGAATTCAACATATTTGCTAAATGAAACTGCAAAGGTCAATAGCGCAGGGAAAATAAAAATCCTGTTTCATCTGTCCCCATTGCTACCAACAATTTCCATTATTAAGAATTCTTGAAAATAAATTAATTAGGTGGCAAAATAAAAATAGGACCTTCAAAATGTAAGTATTTAAAACTGCAGATCAAAGACAAAATATGTAAACATCCAAAAGGGGATAATTGAAGCTATTCCTTGAATTTTTTATATTTCATGCTTAAAATATATCAACAATTTCCTCTAAAAGGATCCTGAAACTTCAGAGAATTTTGACCTGTTAGAAGAAAATCCAAGGTCGTTTAAGTCAAATCGGTTTATTCTATTCATCAAGACGCAAGTGGCAAATCAATGACGTTGAATTGGGTAGAAAGCCATTTTTATATATTTTTTTTTGCCCCTCTGTTGAAATATTTGTACCCAGTCGTTGAATTATTAAACCCCCAGTTTGCTCAATTCAAAAAAATCCAGACAAACTACAGGTTCTTTGCTGAATTATAGAAGGTTGAGGCTTGAAAATGAACCTACTTCGGGTAAAAGGACATTTTTAAAGATTCAGCTTATATTCCACATACAAACTTAGACCAAACAATATAACAGTGACAAAAAATAGTCCAGAAAACCAAAAGAACTTGCCTAATTTTATAGTGGATACTAATAAGACGCCCTCAACTAGCTGCAGCCTTTTAAATTTGACGTTGTCAAAAGACAAAAGTCATTATGGCATATTAGCGACTAATGGAAATCTACTAAACCTATATTTGTAACAAGAGCGTAATTTGATATGGGACAGGGGCGGGGGGAGAAACTGCCCCTCCCAGATCCCCCCCCCCCCCCGCAGACCTCAGTTTTCCCCCCAAGCCGCATCCACAAAAACGTGTCAGTTTTCTTTATTATATTTTTACCTTTATGGTATATATGGCTTATATCTCAGTTTTCACTGTCATTTTAACTTGATTTGAGAAATTGGCCCAAACCTTGCCCCCCCCCAGAGATTTTGACGAAATTGTGCAACTGATTTTCAAGCTGGCAAGACTGGCTATACTTGGAAATCGAATCAATACTTCATAGGTTTCCAGTGAAAGGTATTTCTAGCCAGTATCCTTCGAATTAGTATCCTTATGGCTTTACAGAAGTCTTTGAATTTCACTGCTTTCTTTATTACGTAAACCAAAAAATTTATGAAATTTAAAGCATTTATGAAAATACTACAGAATCATAACAGAAACATAACTACTAGTAATACCAGTTTAGTGATGCAATTTGATAGAGGCAATGAAGGCATGATCAGATTTCAAAAAATATGCGTTTTCAAGTTTTATTCATGAGAGCTTTCCTTAAATTCCCCTAAAAGTTAACTCACTTTTCATTGGATGTTTGAAAAAAACAGGGTTTAATTTTCCAAACCTTATATCCCAATTATTTGTCTCAAAAAGAGCGTTTTCATTCAAAACTCATCCATTATTTTATTTGATTGTGTATGATCACAATAATTATGCCAACTTTATTTTTTATCTATGGCCATTTTTATTTTGCCCATTTGTGATACTTATTTGAGCTCTATTTTCTTCTTAACTTTTTGCACAATCCTTTCTTTAATTGTAAACATTATTTTGACTTTTAATTGACATTTCGACTTCAATTATTTTTTTTATTTTTACAGTATTGACTTGGAATACGAATTCGGTAATTTTTTCCTTTTAGCATATGATAGTTGTTTGTAATAAAGCATTATCGTTTTATAACCACCCCCCTTCCTCTGTTTTTATTTTGCCATTATCACTAAAATCCATTTTAGGTCTTGGACATGGATTATTTTTAATGCGTTAAAATTATATTGACCATTTTTATGCTTGATTGATATTTCTTTTGCTTTAGTTTGTATTGGTTGTTTGTTTTTTGTTTTTTTTTTGCATTTTTATGTGGCTGCACTCTATTTTCTAAATTTTGTTGTGTCCTTCCTACATAAAATTTAGCACAAGAACCCGGAATTTTTTATACACCCCTTTTTATGTTTTTTGGAATCCTATCTTTTCCATTATTCAGTAAAGAACCTAGTTTTTCTGGATTGAGCAAACTGAGGGTTTAATAATTCAACGATTGGGTTCAAATATTCCAACAGAGGGGGCAATAAAAATATATAAAATGGCTTTCTACCCAATTTAACGTCATTGATTTTCCACTTGCGTCTCGATGGACAGAATAAACCGATTTGACTTAAACGACTTTGGATTTTCTTCTAACAGGTCAAAATTCTCTGAAGTTTCAGGATCCTTTTGGAGGAAATTCAACGACTGGGTTCAAATATTCCAACAGAGGGGGCAAAAAAATATATAAAATGGCTTTCTACCCAATTTACGTCATTGATTTTCCACTTGCGTCTCGATGGATAGAATAAACCGATTTGACTTAAACGACTTTGGATTTTCTTCTAACAGGTCAAAATTCTCTGAAGTTTCAGGATCCTTTTGGAGGAAATTGTTGATAAATTTTGAGAATGAAATATAAAAAAATCCAAGGAATAGCTTCAATTATTCTCTTTTAGATGTTTACATCTTTTGTCTTTGACCTGCAGTTTTAAATACTTACATTTGAAGGTCCTATTTTTATTTTGCCACCTAATTAATTTGTTTTCAAGAATTCTTAATAACGAAAATTGTTGGTAACAATGGGGACAGATGAAACAGGATTTTACTTTTCCCTGCGCTATTGACCTTTGCAGTTTCATTTAGCAAATATTCTGAATTTTGAATTCTGGCAGAATCTCCGATTAAGCAAGAAATGCTTTCCCAGATTACAAATTATCATGTTCCAAAAGTTTTACATCTTCCAAATGTTCTGAATCTCCATATGTTCCAATTTCCATGGTTCAAAATTTTTAAGGATTAAATTTCAAAATTTTTCTCTTTAATAGCTAAAGTGTATAGAATAAAAATTGTATGTTTAATGCAAAGGGTCCATGGTTAATCTAGCAAAGAAACATGCAGAAAAATTTCCTAGAGGCCTTGCCACTTATAACCAAATTTAAAATTGTTCCGAGGCTTTTTGGCATACTTGTTTAGGCGGAAATTCAGCGAAAGGACGATAAGAGACAAACTCGATTCTACATATATATATATAGGCATATAGGCATATATACATAGTGCATATATAAATATGTATATAGGCACACGTGTTAGCCAAAATACAAAATTGCAATAGCAAATCAGAGAAACAACTGGCAAATTAAGCAAATAAACAACAATTAGAAATCAAAAAATTACCTTGCCAAAAATGCTTTAATCGACTTGAAATATTTGACTAAAGACAGAGCTGTAATAAAAGGTACACCGGGAATACAGAGGAAAAAATTCACCATACATTCTTCTTTGCCAGATAAGGAAAAATCCTTGGTACCATAACCTTTGTGACTTTCACGCTTTGCTAAGAAGCCTATAATAGCAGCAGATTCATCTATAAATGAAGAAAAAATACTTTATTTCCCGAGAAGACGAACATCAGAGAGTTCATATTAAGGAGCTAGCATAGATTATGTTTTTTTCAGGTTTTTCAGGTTTACAGTACGTATTTTATTAGGCAGATTTTTTTGTAGCGTTTATTTTTCAGTTTTCACTTGCTATGGGAGGTGAAAAACAGGTGGAAAATGGTGAAAAAACAGATTTTTCAGGTTTACGGCATTTCTATAGATATTTTTTTTTTCACAGGCCATTTTTTAGTTTTCACTTGCAACTAGGAATGAAAAACTGGTGAAAAACGGTGAAAAACAGCTTTTTTAAGGTTTGAGGCATTTTATTAGGTTTTTTTTTTCAGTTTTGACTTGCTACAGGGGGTGATAAACAGGTGTGGTGAAAACAGATTTTTCAGGTTTACGCCATTTTAATATTTTTTTTTCACGGAGTTTTTTTTTCAGTTTTCACTTGCTACAGGGGGATGAAAAATACGTGAAAACAACTTTTTCAGGTTCACGGCATTTTATGCTACGGGGGAGGGACAGGTGAAAAACTTAAAAAAAAAATTCGAGTTTACGGCATTTTATTAAGTAGTTTTTTCATAACATTTTTTTTTTTTTTTTTTTTTTTTTTTTTTTTTTTTTTTTTTTTTTTTTTTTTTTTTTTTTTTTTTTAGTTTTCACTTGCTGCGGGGCATGAAAACAGGTGAAAAACAGCTTTTTCAGATTTAAGGCATTTTATAAGGAAGTTTTTTCACGGCGGTTTCTTTTTAGTTTTCACTTGCTACGGGGGGGGGGAGTATATAAGAGGAGGAATAGTGAACCTCCAGCTAAGGATATTCTACCATTTAGATTAGAATAGTGTCTTCGCTACTTCCCAGCCATTCCACTCCAGAAAAGGTGACAACAAAGTGCCATTTACGTAGGAGTTGTGAAGACGAGTTTGTAAGAGGCAATAGCTTTTAGTCAAACCAGTAAACATCTTTCGGCGATCCTGCGGTATCCTCTAAGCCCTGGTAAGAGAAAATTTAAACTTAGCAAACTACGTAATGCTAAGAATTATTGCTGAATGTTTTTTTTTAGTAATGATTGATTTGAATGTCCTTGCATCCTCCCACCCCATTTGGGGACGACCTGCTTTTCGTTTGGCTCTAGACGGTCACCGACAAGGACAGTCTATGGCAATCTGTCATGCTACATCTGCAGAACATTTCCTAGCCATCTCAACCTTTCTCACATTATAGCCCTATAAAGCGGGACTGAACCACATTTTTCGTAAAGGTTACTGTTTGAGATACGGTCAGTCAGTCGGATAACCAAAACAATCCCTAGCCAATTTCTCTGGAAAACATCTAACAAATCCACTCCATTTTTGGAGCACGTCATGCTTCAGAACCATACTTAACTCCTGTCACCACTTTAGCTTCCAATATTCTAATCTTGGTTTGCAGAATTATATGCCTATTCTTCCAAACTTTTTTCAACTGTGAAAAAACACCCCGGGTCTTGGCTAGGAAAGCAAAGTTGTCCAAATGAACAATCTTCTTGTTACCCAACATCATCTTTTCACTTTCACTTTGTCCTAGTCTTAGCAATTTATTCTTCTTGACATTAATTTTCAAACCTATTTGCACCTTGAACTCACAAAACCCTTAAAACTTGATTCATTTTGCTAACAATTTCATATAGGATGCTTAAATCACCAGTATAATCTAAGTCTAGGAAATTTTTACTTCCCTATTTGACACCGTGTTCTCTCACTACCTTTACTGTGTTAATTAGGACATCGTCCATCAAAATGATCCATACAAATGGGTATAGAACTCAACCCTGATTTAATATGAAACCAGCTACTGAACTCATTTCCTGCCTTAGCCGCAGCAATTTTTAGTCTCGTACACAGCACTAATTGATCTAATCTATTTATCTGGTATACCATACAATGATAAGACCGTCGGTAAAGCTTTTCTATCAGCTGAATCAAACACTTGCTCATAATCTATAAAACTGAGCACTAAACAAGGCCGTACCGAGGGTTTTTTTTCGGGGGGGGGGGGGGGTACAAAAAAACTCAAAACACGCATACAAAATTTCTTTATATCCATTTTTGTTACGTCTTTACGATTCAAACAAACATTTCGGGGGGGTTCAGCCCCCTAAACCCCCCCCCCCTGGATACGGCCTTGGCACTAAAGGCGTTTGATGACTCAAGAACTTCTCGATTATTAATTCAAGAGCAAATTTTTTGTCAACACATTCTCTGCCCTTCGTAATGCCCTGCTCTTCTTCTCTTAAAACTTTATATGTAGCATCTCTAAGTCTAAAAAAGTATCATCATACTAAGCAATTTGTTTCCAACAAAAACTGGAGGGATGAAGTCCTCAGAATCTCTTGTTCTAGACCGTGAAAAACCGATTGGCTATCTTAGAATCTCCAAACTCCGGCATTCCGACCCTCTTTGGCTAAAAATAATGTTCGGTCGCAGAATATGGCAGAAAACGTCACCTTACTCTGTGACAATTTCTTTTGTTATTTAAAAAATGGCACTAGATATGGCAATTTCCCTTCAAATGAGCCCTTTGCAAACATTCTGTCACCATTGGTTCAATGCAATTACCCTTAGAGGGAGAAAGAAAGAGGCAAAAAAAGACACAACAGTGCTCCCCATGCCAAATAATGGTTTTCATTGTTGTTCAAGGCAGGGGGCTGTAATCATCCTGAACGCAGTTTCATCCCAATCTGACGCGATTTACGATGGATTTCAGCATGGGTGGAATTTACTACTGCGCAGAAAGGGGAGGGGGGCAACTGCCTTCCCAGATCTTGTTTTGTCCCCCCAGACCCTGGTTTGACCCCCCAGACTCCAATTGTCCCCCTCCCCTACCAACTGAAATTTATTTTCTTCAAAATTCTTGTCGAAACTAAGATAAGCCTGCATAATTCAAGCATCCAAAGAAACAGGTCAGTTTTCTTTAGTGTATCTTTACCTTTATGGTACTATATGGCTGATTTTTCAGTTTTCACTGTCATTTTCAACTGATTTGGAAAAATTGGCTCCAACTTAACCTCCCCCCCCCCCACCCTTCGGATATTGACAAAATTACGCCACTGATTTTCAGATTATTTTCAAAACCAATAAATTTGTTTTCGTAATAAAGTTTTTACTATAAAGACATATCGAAATAATAGTTACCAAGCCTGAATAAGTAATTAATGGTAATTTTCTAACTAGACAGTTTATTTTTTTTTTCAAAAACGTGTTTTTAAACTTTTGGTTACTTATTGGCCGTGGTTCGGATTTTACTAGGCTGCAGCTATTGCTACAACCACGATAACGGGTCTACATAGATCATTATGAATGTAACGAAAAGTTCATACACACTGGTAAAATGGTCTCTCAGCCAGCAAAAGGGCCATGGAAAAACGGTGAATGGTCAAAATAGTATACTCTATGGAGTACTGTAGTACTGTATAAAAGGAAAAGTGATATATTAAAAGCCCATTATAATAGTATAATAAATCAATAGAATATAATAGCAAAAGAATGTAACGATAAACATTAGAGAAATGATTTACATAAATATCAACATGTAAAACCATGATGGAAAAAAAGATTCATGATTTTTTGCTTGATTGGGGAGAAAAGGCAAATATTGGTGTGTTTTTCAGGTCAGGTAAATGTTTTAACGAATGGGGGTACTGAACATACCATAAATGATAATTGAAATTCATTGTAAGTTTGCTAACTAAATGTACAGGAGTAAGGATAACGGGGAGAAAGAGGAAAGAAACCCGTTAAGGTGTGATTTCAGGTAAAGATATTTTTAAACACGACACCTATGTAACCATAACTTTCAAACAATGTTTAAAATTCCAAAAAGTCCAAAGAGTGCAAGAAAAGAAAAAACAAAGAAGGAAAGAAAAAAGAAAAGGAAAGAAAAACAGTCAAAGACATTTACTTTTAGTCCGTAAAATCCTAAATTTACTCCTTAAAACATAAATTTAAAATGGGTTGTATTTTTTTAAATTGATTTTCTCCATTCTATTTCACGCTGAGCCAAAAATACAAGAACAACTCTGACAAAAGGCCTTATTTGGTAATTTATTGCGCATTTTTAAATCAGCCTATTTCTCTGCATGTTGACCTAGCTAGGCCTGTTTTATCTTTTTTTACATAAACACAGTTTTATTTTTTTTTTTTTTTTACATGAAACACAGTTTTAAAACAGAACAATCCGAAACAACAGAAAAGAAAGATAAAAAAATCGAACATCTTTATTAAGAGGACCCATTGCCTCCGCAGCTCTAAGAGAACGATGAATCTATGCAATCAATTATGAAATCTCTATTACAAATAAAATAATAAAATGCTGATTAAAGAGACGCAGTTTCCTGAGCAGCAGAGGAAGCGAGGGAAAACTAAGTCAAACCTCTCTTTAGATGAAGCAACAGAAAAGAAAGATAAAAAAATCGAACAGCTTTACTAAGAGGACCCATTGCCTCCGCAGCTCTAAGAGAACGATGAATCTATGCAATCAATTATGAAATCTCTATTACGAATAAAATAATAAAATGCTAATAGTATGCTAATAATAAATGCTAGTATAAATGCTAAAGTGACGCAGTTTTCTGAGCAGCTGAGGAAGCGAGGGAAAACTAAGTCAAACCTCTCTTTAGACGAAGCATTGTGTTAAGTAGCACTTTAATGTTTTATGCGACGATTATTTGATTAGATGAAACTGTGTTCAAGTAGTATCAAATGTAAGACTATTGAATCTTTAAACAGTCCTTCGGCTTCCTTAGACTTCTTCGGCTTCCTCCTTTACCTTCATACTCTGTACCTCTTTGCCTCAAAATGTGTCACCAGATACATCATCAAAATATGTCTATTAAATCTAAAACTTCCAAGATTTTTCTTTATTGAGGGATTAGAATCAAAATTATTAGAACCAACTGGGAAAAAAACAAAATCAAAACTTTTATCAACCTTAAGGAGGTTTATATTAATAAGGAGGTTCCACTTTTAAGGAGGGTGGCTTTATTTAATTTAAATCGTATGAAAATAACAGGCGCATACTAAACATTTGAAGAAATAAGAAAAACGCAAAGAATTTCCTCTTTAAAAGATATAAAGCCGAACTGACCAGCCATGACAGAAAAAACACAAAGAAAAAAATAATACGACAAACGGGTCTATGGCCAGTAAATGAAAACGAAGAAAAAAAAAAAACGAATATTTCGCCCGCATCAAACAAGGCGTCGTCAGCAGTTACTTTTCTGAGGTGGTTTCACGAAGGTAGCTCCAAATTGTAAATTTTAAGCAATTGTATATTATATTTTTAGGTGAGTCTATTTTAGTTTTATGTATATTTTTTAGTTTTAGTTTATTTTTTTCTCTACGCTGAAGACGCCTTGTTTGATACAGGCGAAATATTCGTTTTTGTTTTTTTCTTCGTTTCATTTACTGGCCATAGACCCGTTTATTGTATTTATATTATTTTTTTTTCTTTGTGGTTTTAATTTCCACTTTGAATTACATCCACATGTCTTCACGAGAATCCCTGGATAAAACTAGTTCTTAGAGTTGCAATCATACCCCTCCCCCAAGTTAAGTAGAGACGCTGTTTTCCTAGCAGCAGAGGAAGGGTGGGAAAACCATTTCAAACCCGACATATGATGTATTGAACGATATGTAACACTTTACAATTTTATGTGATAATTACTTATTTAGAAGAAACCTGCTTTAAGGAAAATATATTGTAGAACTGCTTAATATTTGAAGAGGGCTTTCCCCCCTTCCACCTTCATCTCCATACTTTGTATCTCTATACCCTAACATCAAAACACTGCTATTAAATTTAAAATTGTTAAGATTCTTGGTTTACTGAGTGATCAAAACCAATAATGTATTAGAACAGAGTATGTAAAAAAAAAAAAAAATACAAGAAATTTACCACCCACCAAGCAGGGCCAACCTTTTTTTTTAAATTAAAAATTATAATTATAAAGTTATAAATTATAAAAATAACTGGGTCACACCAAAAATTTGAAGAATTAATTAAACGCAAAGGATTCCACTTTAAAATGATATCCACATGTCTCCAGGAAACTTTGTGGATAAGAAATAGATCTTAGAGTTCCAATTATACCCCCGCCACCACCAAATTAATTTCCAAAATTCGGCAACAAGTTTACGGCAGGTGGATGGCAATTCATCAAACTTAGAATTGAGACCGAACTGCTGAAATTAACTTACGAGCTAGAATAGAAGTAACGAGTATTTGCACTGCCAAGTTTCGCATTTAGTTAGTTAAGAGTTCCGATTAACCCCCCCCCCCACCACCAAATTAACTTCCAAAATTCGAGTACAAGTTTATAGCTTATGTCCACAAGGAAATCCACTAAATTTTATGCTTAGAATTAAGACTGAACTACAAAATCTACCTTGCGAGCTAGAATGGAAGATACGAGTATTGGCACTGCCAAGTTTTGTATTTAGTTTTGCCAGGTGCTTTGTTAAGGGTTTCATCTTGGGCTTGCTTTTTTTTAGGGTCTTTGGAGCGTTCTAGTTCTACCAATAATATAGGTCTTTCAAACTGCATATTTAATTTCTTCACTTCATCAGCCATCCAAGTCACAGATTGAGGCGAACCATTTGAAAAATCTATAAAAAGCAAAAAAGAAATCATCACAATATCTAACTTCGTATAATCGGTTATGTCATGTTACTGGTGACTAAAAAGCCTCAAAGATCTAACCTAAAGCATCAATGTGTTTATAGATGTTTCATTAGGTATTCTGTTATCAACAAAAAATACATTTTGTTTCGTTTCATTTATGTCTGAAAGAAAACAGACACTTCTTATTATACAAATTGACGCAATGTAGTACAGAACAAACTGTAACTAATTGTAATCAACACTTTAAAAACACGTTTTAAAAAAAAGTCAAGAGAGAAAGAATCGCTATTTCAAGTTGATTAAGGAATGGTAGCTATTATTTTGATTAATCTTAACGGCAAAAGTTTGTTGCTAAAACAAATTGACAGGAAATATCAAAAATAGCTTGAAACACCACGAAAATGGTGTCGGATCAAACGGAATCACTATAGCAGAAAACACGATTTAGGAGAATTTCAGTCCCCCATATCGAGCAGCAAGAAAAATCACTTTTTCGTGTGAGAACTTGTGGCATGTTTTCTTTTTTTATTCTTCCTTTCTTTTTCTGTGTTTTTTTTTCATCACTGCTAAAGGGGCTCTGAAACATCATAGGCTTCATTAATAGCAAATTTTTATTTCTACGTAATTTTTGCATCAAGGTGCAATTTTTGACAAAAACTGCATCTTTATATACTACTACTACTACTACTAACAACTCACCGCAGCATCATCTTTATATACCAGGTAATAAAACTCACATCTTTCACAAGAGATGATACAATTTAAAAAGTTGTTTTTTTTTAGAAATGATGCAGCCTAATATTGGAGTTATGACTTTGCCTGATTCTTTGTGGTTCGCAGCGTTGCAGCGTTTAATCTTGAATAATTTTAAGAATAACCTATTAATATATACTTTATATTTTTAGTCATTCAATGATGTATATGTTACTGTAAATGTCCGAAATTGGGGAATGTCCGAAATACGTGTTTCTCCTTGGATTTAGTCAGCGTTGCCAGTCAACTTTTTCAGTTTATGCAAGGTTTGATGGTGACAGGTTAGGTTGTGTTAGGTTTTAACCCATTTCTGAGATTTATAACCTAATTAACCTAACTTTAACTTTTATCACCAAAGCTTGCATAAGACTAAAAAAGCTCATTCACAAAGCTATTTGAATCCAAGCAGAAAAAAAGGGATTTTGGACATTAACCCGATTTTAGACATTCGCAGCAACGTATGCACTTTTTTTCAATGCCTACTTGGTAACAAGACGTAAGGGTTATATTGTTATATAAATTTACTTGTTCAATCACAGATTGTTTGATTCAGTTTACTGTCAATTAATGGCAGTGTATAATAATGATAGTAATAATTTATCTGTACCCTCTATAGATACAAAATACAGACTAGGGGAGTAAATAAAAAGAAAAGAAAAACAAGGTAAGAACTACACAAGGAAAACAATATGATTCTCACCCAGCAAAAACACAGCACCACCTAGAAATATAACTATTTCTAGTCTATACAGGAAGCTGAAGTAAACATTTACAAAATCGAAAAAAAATACAGAACGGATTTGATTGCGTTCGGCTACAGAAAAAAAAACCGCCAAATTGGTGTAATTAAAACTACATTGGGCACAAAAAATTATTCATGAAGCCTACCCAACGTTCTTTTATTAAAATTTCCTCTAGCAAGTAATTAACTCAAGCAAGTAATTAACTCTAGCAAGTAACTCTAGCAAGTAATTAACTCTAGCAAGTAACTCTAGCAAGTAATTAACTCTAGCAAGTAATTAACTCAAGCAAGTAAATGTCTTTGTTTGTCTTTTTACCATAGCGATCTGGAAAGTTACGCTTTCTAAAATCCTGTGATGACATATTTGGCTAATTTTCTGCTGATTGTTCACATATGCTCCTTATTTTCAAACTTGGTGCCCGATTTTTTTCTATAAAACAACATAGCTGCATATAGAGCTCTTTTTCATTGAAAATGGAGCTCTTGGGTTTTCCTAAAAAAAAATTACCGATTACGGCTGAGTACAGAGCCGTTGCTAGGGTTTGTGTTGCCCAGGGAAAAATTAATGACAGTGTCCCCTCCCGACTAAAAAATAAGCTATCAATTTACTTCTAACATAATTACTACAAATTTACTATCTGCTGTAAATTACAAAATACATATACCGTCTTTGTTTTTGATTAAATAAAAAAAAAACAAGTCTTTTCAACTGAAAGTAAGGAGCGACAATAAAACTTAAAACGAACAGAAATTATTCCGTATATGAAAGGGGCTGTCCCCTCCTCAACGACTCGCTCTTTACGCTAAAGTTTTTTATTGTTTTAAAAAAATAAAGTTGTGAGAAAGAGTCTAACTTTAGCGTAAAGAGCGAGGCGTTGAGGAGGGGACAGCCCCTTTCATATATGGAATAATTTCTGTTCGTCTTAAGTTTTAATGTCACTTTTTACTTCCAGTTATTTTTTTTTTTTTTTTTTTTTATTTAACTTCTGAACGTTTTTGAATTAATGCAAGTTTTGATTTTGGCTCACCGTACATGAATAATTAAGATGAAATTTGCATATCGATTTTAATTTTTTTGGTTAAATGGCTTTCTCGAAAGTTTTTAATTTTATTTATGAACGTTTTTATTAGTAATAGATATACGTAACTTACGATTTAACTAAACACAACGAACTTCTATATTCATATATTTAATACGTACATTAGGGGGTTCGCCCTCTAGTCAATACCTCGCTCTTTACGCTAAAAATTGAATTTTGTTCCAATTCTTTAAAAATGACCCCTTAATCACAAAGGCCGATAATTAGAATAGATAGCTCTTATGAAAGTACTAATAAATCTTTTGCGTAAAGAGCGAGGTATTGACTAGGGGACGAACCCAATCCTATACGTAAAAAATTCTGTTGGTTCTCAGTTTTGGTGTTGCTCCTTACTTTCAGTTGAAAAAACTGTTTTTTTTTTATTTAATTTCTGGTCGTTTTTTTAAATAATGCTGGGAAATCCGGCGCCCCCTTCATAGCAATATCCCTTTTCCCATGAAAACTTCTTTCATGGAAAGATTCTCCCACGTATCCCCCGACCCCCCCCCCCCCCCACTACCAGATAAATCCCCCTGAAAACGTCTGTATACTTCCCAGTAACCAATACTGTATGTAAACATTTGGTAAAGTTCATAACTTGCAGCCCTTCCCCCGAGGACTGTGGGGGATTAAGTTATCCTCAAAGACATAGTTATTATATTTTCGACCATGCTGAACAAAATGGCTATCTCAAAATTTCGATCGGGAGACTTTGGGGAAAAAGTGAGCGTGGGAGAGGGCCTAGTTGCCCTCCATTTTTTTTGGTCACTTAAAAGGGGCAGTAGAACTTTTAATTTCCGTTCGAATGAGCCCCTCCCGCGATATTCTAGGACCACTGGGTCAATACGATCACCCATGAAAAAAAAAAGAAAAAAAAAAAGGCATCCGTGATGTTTCATCTGGCAAAAAATACGAAATTCCACATTTTTGCAGATAGGAGCTTGAAACCTCTACAGCAGGGTTTTCTGATACGCTGAATCTGATGATGTGATTTTCATTAAGTTCTATAACTTTTAGGGGGTTTTTCCCCCTTTTTTCGAAAATCAGGCAAATTTTCTCAGGTGCGTAACTTTTGATGGGTAGAACTAATTTTGATGAAACTTATATATTTGAAATCAGCATAAAAATTAGATTCTTTTGATGTATCTATTGGTATCAAAATTCCGTTTTTTAGAGTTTCGGTTACTATTGAGTCGGGTCGCTCCTTACTTACAGTTCGTTACCACGAACTGTTTGATACTAACTGAAAATCAGCTTCGTTATTTGTTTGTTATTTTTATATTTTTTTTGTTTCAGAAGCAGTCATAGCAGCAATAGTAGTAGTAGTAGCCCTTAAAGTTTCAACTTAATACCCTCAGCCGTTGCTGAGATGTCGCTGATCCTCCATTTTGACAACCTGCATGTATTTAATATGTTTTGATTTAGTTCAACATCCACCTCAACGTTAGTTCAACGTTCATCTTGATGCTCGTATTCATTCCAGAGATATTGCAGATATGCCCTTTGTTGATAACCTAGGATCAACGTCCCTAACAGCATGGCCTGAAAGTTCCGAAGTAATACCCTTAGGTCTTTCTGAGATATAGCACAGACACACTTTTGCACGCATAGACCTTTCGATTTAGTTTTGCAGCCCCTAAACTTTCCCTGAAGTTTTAAACTTATTACTCTATTCTGTTCCTAAGATAGTTTTGTATGCCCTTTCGACAACCAGGATACACTAAAACTCTTCTTATTTAGATCAATAGCAGGGGTAGTTGTAGTGACAGTAGTAGCAATAGTAGTAGTAGTAATAATAGCAGTAGTTGCAGTAGCAGCAGTGGTAGTAAGCTGAGGCTTTAAGGCGACCTAAGCCTAAAAGCTTAGGTCGCCTGTTCACCTGTGAGTCCAGGCGACTTGTCAGTCAGGTGTCAATCCTAAACCCTAGTCGACCCCCTTCTGATTCCCACATGGGATTTCCAAGTTGGCAAAGACACTATAATATGACAAACTAAGGTCTCCCATTCACCCTGCGAGTTCAGGCGACTTGTTTTGCAATAAGTTTTCAACCTAAAATCTACGTTATCAACCCATTCTGAATCCAGTGGGCTTTTCTAATAGGCAAAGCTCAGAGTGTTTGAAATTATCTCAGTGGCCCGTTTACCTACAAGTCCTGAGGACATTGTCAGTCATGAGTCAACCTAAGAATCTTGACCACTACGCTGCGATTCTCCTGGGCTTTCCCAATAGGCAAAACTCAGAATGTTTGAAAACACCTCAGTCCCCTTTTTAGCCTACTAGTACAGTAGTCACTATCCGTCATGAGTCAACACAAAAATCTTAATTACACCCATTGCAATTCCAGTAGGCAAAGCTCAAATAATATGAGCAATCTCAGTCGTCCACTTACCTGCAAGTCCTGTGAACATGCTCGGTCATAAATCTTTGAATCACTTTTGGGTCTCCAATTGCCTTTAAGTTGCTCACAGAACTGATAGACTATATGAATTACTCTTACTCTGTGCCTATCTACCTTAGTTCTACCCTATTATGGAGGATATACTATCATCAACAACTGAAATAAATAATTTTTATACATCTCTCCAAGGCCATACCCAGGAGGGGGGGGGGGGGGGGGTCACCCCCCTCCCAAATGTTTGTCTGACTCGTAAAAATGTAACAAAAATGGATATAAACAATTTTTTATGCGTTTTTGAGACTTTTTTTTAGTGTAAAACCCCCAGAAAAAAAATCTTCGAGTAACCCCCTCCTTCCGGAAAAAAAATCCTGGGTACGGCCCTTGTATCTCTCAGTAGCAGCAGTGGTAGAAGTAGTAGTAGTAGCAGCAATAGTAATAGTAGATCTGAGAGTTCCAACTTAATACCCTCAACCGTTCCTGAGATATTGCTGATACGCTCTTTCGACAACCTGCAAGCACAACCTCCATTTTGAAGTAGTTTTCTATTTCCAAATACTTGCCCTGACAATTTCCACATAATATCCCATTCTGTTCCTGAAAAATTCAACTTTTTTGATATGAAATAACGTTACACCTTCAGGGTAAATATTTTGGATAACCTAAATTCATAAAAAAAAAACAGAGACATTACCCGAGAAGGATATCCTGGTTATACCCATTCGTTTGCTGACTATAATATCGCTCCCATCAAGTGGGACAACTTTAACATCACAGCCATTTTTGAACTGCAAATCTGAGACCAATCCAGAGGCACGGCAACTTAAACGACTAGAGACTATCACCAAAGGGGAGTCGCTGATTAAGCTCTTGGTAGTCTAAAAACAAAAGCCTAAAATTCAAACGGTGGATGCAGCAGAGACTAATTACATCAAAGCTTAGTTAAAGCGAAACTAATTTAAGTCCAATAGTTTATCTAAGTTAAATGGTCGATACTAAGTTTTACTGACAAGAAATTAGTTTTACTGACGTGAAATCAAACTGAATTAAGATTTCTCGTTATTTATTGAGGGAAAACAATGTTGCAAAACATTTAAGGCAACGTAGGTTCCACCTGGTTCTTTAGGCTTTGATCAAGGAAATAACATGCATTATTAACAAATAATAACACATTATAATTTCCTAATATATATTAGGATTCATGAATGATAATAATAATATATATATCAATAATATATAATAAAATATTATAATCTCCTAATATATCAATTGTTAATCTCCTTATATATATATTAGTATATATTAATAACGATAATATATATATATATATATATATATAAATAATACATAATAATAAAAATGATGTACATTAATAATCTCTTGAACTCTAAAATACCAAATACAGGTTTACCCGCGTAATATTTTTGTTCATACGAGACAAATAAATAAACAGCGGTTTCAGTCTCGGATAAAGTTTCTGTTAATACAGGAAATAAAACACCCGAGTTCAAAATTCGAATCACATTTTTGTAATATTTGTGGTGGTTTGACATTATTGAAAAAGTAAGCAGGTAGACAACTGATAAATAATTTATGTGTGAATAAAGCATAAATATTTTCAGCTTCATGAATGTATGAGATTCCCCCCACCCCACCCCACCCCCCCCCCCCCCCAAAAAAAAGGGGGATCAATTGTCATATTGAACTTGTGTCTCGGCATACAGCAGGATCAATCGTTATGTAATATTTATATTATGGCATACAGTGGGATTAATTGTCATGTATTAATTTTACTCAAAAAGTCTTTCAATGGTGAAGTACTTAGTAAGTGAATTGGGGATTACCATTTCATATAATTTATTTGTGCTTCGACCATATATAACATACTTTGTTTTGCTCAAATTTGTTTGACAAATTGCCAAAGATTGTCCTTTTCGGCCAACCGTCTAGGGCTAAACGGAAAGCAGGTCGTTCGCGGTTGGGATGGGAGGATGTCGTAAAGAAAGATTTAAGGGAAATGGGAACTTCTTGGGAGGGTGCAAAGAGGGAGGCTTTAAATAGATTAGGATGGAGGAGGAGCGTGCGTAGCTGTGTTGACCTCAGGCGGCTTGATGCTGCAATGAGATGTTAGTAATAGTAGCACTAGTTTTGCTTAGATTAGGGGCTAGTCTTCAAGCAGTAAGCCCATTCAAAACTTTGGCACTGGCGATGGTAAGTTGATCAAGAGGGTCAATTTGAGAAGATGCATCGGCAGTAAATATTGTCAGCGAAGAGAATAATTAGGCCATTAAAAAAGGAAAAAATAATTAGAGAATTCCCTAGAATAAATGGAAAAACAATACAGGCACAAAAATAGAACGCTGAGAAATCATTTGTATTATGCGTGAACAAGGAAGTAAATTTAGTCCATATCCTTTTTTCGTTCAATTAAACTGTAACGTTTGCCCAACTAAACTGTAAAAGATTTAAAATACCATAAATAAAGTGTCTTTTAGGCATTTTTTTGAATCTTCAAGCCGTTTACGAGCTTCAAATGCTTCCAACTTTTGACTATAACTTATATTTGCCCCAACTTATAATAAATAAGTTGGAAAATAATAATTTCACACAATAATGACGAAATTTATAAAATACTTGTTACTTATAACTTCGTGCATTTCTCAAGATCTTATTTCCCATAGAAAGATTGATTTACTTTCACATGAAACCATAACATTTAATGTTTTTCCGCAAAGTATTTCTGAGATACCCCCGAAAGGGCCTGTGTACGGTCAGCTTAAGATGCTATTTTAGCATCTTCTTCCCAATACCAATGAAAATCTTCTGCTCCTCCTCCTCCTCAAAAAAAAAAAAAAAAATCCTAAAAATTCATTTTAGGAATTTTTTACCTTTTAAAGTTTTTTTTTTAATGTTAATAAGAGATCAGCGACATATTTAAAGACTACTTACAATAATGGGGGAAAAATTAACTGTATTTTTTTATATCTGATATAAAATTCACTTCTTTACTCCTACTGGCTTCTCCTTCATTCCAACTGCTTTCTGTGGTGCTATTTTCGCCTGATATTAATTTGGAATCAAGGGGCCTTGTTCTGTCTTCCAGACCAGACTTGTTCACTTCCCTTTGTATACTTTGTCTAAACTTCTGTTGGAGGTCCTTCTGCCTTTTCAGACGTTGTTGTCGAACTTCAAGGAAATTTGCAGAGGAGTTCAAAATGGGCGAAATCTTGGAATTGTTACCTACATTGCTTTGAATGGTCGATTCACTTCCCAGTTTCTCACTATCACTCTCTGAAAAATAAGAAATAGTAAGATGAACACTTGGCTTAGTTGGACGTAGATATGCAGATTCAATTAAGCCCAACAATACTTATTCCTCCATGTTACTACCACTGTTCAATATAGTGTCTTATCTGGAGAAGTAAAGTATACTCCGTGAGATTCAAGCTCTAACTGTCCAATTCAGAAGTAAATGGGAAATATCAAATATTTTCCTGATACCGATACTGATGTCAATTGATCCCCAGAGTCTCGATTCGGGTGCGATTCCTGATTTCAGCTCTTTTACCGAAGTGAATGTACTACAGTATCTATGTATTTTTCTTTGTCAACATTTAGTAGGGATTGCGGGAGGTGACAGCCCCTTCTAATAAAGATTCATTCTAAATCGCTTTAAGCTTAATTATTATCTACCTTTATATTTACCTACTCTGTTATAGCACTGTGGATTGATTGATGGCAATACGAGGCATATTTTGACGATACGGGGGCCCGGGGGTTCGATCCCCGCCGCAGTAAGGTTGGGCGACAGCCTATGCGCCAGAAATGCCTCTGAAGGATCTATATCCTTTTTTAATCGTTTCTATTTACCTAGACATTTGCCTTTCTCATTCCCCGATCAATAGGAAAAATAAATTCTTAATCAAGTAAAATTCATATGTCAAAAATTTGTATTTTCTCCTTAAATTTGGTAGCAACTAGAATTTCCACCGCAATCCTTTGTTTCCGTTTTGATATTGCATACTAACACTAAACCCTATACTGCATACTAAAACCCTAAAATCCTCCTCTCTTAAAGCAATTCGAGGCAGACATACAGAGACCATCGATTCAATCAAATTAGAATATTAAACTTAGAAAAATGGGGAGGGGGAATGGCATAAAAGAGATGAAGAGGGTTAAGACAAACAGAAAGAGAGAGAATAAAAAAAGAGAGAGAAATATAAAAAACAGAGATAGAACAAAGAAGGAGGAAGATACAGGGAAAGAGAGATAGAAAGAGAGAGGAAAAGAAAGAGACAGAGAGAGAGAAAAGGAAGAGAAAGAGAGAGAAGAGAGAGAGAGAGAGAGAGAGAGAGAGAGAGGAGAGAGAGAGAGAGAGAGAGAAACAAAAGGAAGTAGAAAGTCACCTTGATTTCCACGACCTAAAGATAGGGCCAAAAGCGCAGGCAAGCAGTATTCAAGCTCTACTTCATGGATGATTTTCACCCCCTTTACGATACGCCGTTGATGTCCCTTATACTTCAAGAAATATAACCAGGTACGAAGCTATATGCTTCAAACTTAGGATATTTAAAAAATAATCACAATTGTTATATCTTTAACACCTTGTTCTTTTCTTGAATGGATATTTGCCCATTTTCTTCGTCTAGAATACTTTGCCCATTATGTAAAAAGAGATTTTATCCTTATGTAGTAGACAGCTTTCAGGTTCAAACTCTAGAACCTGAGCATTTATAGCATATTCCTTACTCTCAAAACCGGTAATTATATTCATTATTTAATTTTCAATATAAAAAATAGAAAATATTTTTAAAATATTGTCAGTAAAGGCCAGTGACTCTCCTTTACTCTTTAATCACCAACTATGATTTTTAGTTTATTTTCAAATCTAATTTTAAGTGATAATAATGCCTTATGCTTCAAACACCATTTTTTGTCTCTTCAACCACCTTTTTTTGAATCTCCTGTTTTTATTTATTATTTACTCTCACTTTTATTAATATTGCCTCATCCTGCAAGAAATTTTGACAAACCACACCCTCCCTTTCCAGCACTAATCAATTTAGATGAATTTCAAATTTTTCATTTATTTTTCTTTTTCCAAATACTAATGAAAGCAATGAGATTAACAACAGACAAAGGGAATCTCAATCAAAATTTCAGCGTATTCAAAACCATCATAGGCAGCGCGCTAGCGCTGCCTAAGCAAAGAACGATGTGGGCACAATGTGTTTTTTTTTTTCTCCATACCTGGCACTTCGTATCGAAGGAGTTGTTGTAGAAACTTCGAAAAGAGCTCATTCGATTGGAAATTGGAGTGGCTAGTGCCCTTTTTCAATAGTCGAAAGTGATCGAAGGGCAACTAGCCCTCCCCCCCCCCCGCCCATCATTCCCCCAAACACATCGAATCAAAATTTTGAGATAGCCATTTTGTTCAGCGTAGTTGATTTCCACATAGAAAATGTGTTTTTGAGGAGGATACTCCCCCACAACCCTCCGGGGAAGGGTTTTAAGTTATGCCCTGAGGGCATATAAGAACGATGTTGGCACAATATACTATATTATTTGTTTCCTTCAGAGCAGGGCACTTCATATGGAAGGGGTCGACGTAGAAACTTCAAAAGGGGCTCATTCGATTGGAAATTGAGAGTTCTAGTGCCCTTTTTAATAGTCAAAAGTGATTGAAGGGCAACTAGCCCCCCCCCACGCTCATCATTCCCCCAAACACATCCAATCAAAATTTTGAGATAGCTATTTTGTTCAGCGTAGTTAATTTCCAGATAGAAAATATGTTTTTTGAGGAGGACACTCCCCCACAATCCTCAGGGCAAGGGTTTTAAGTTATGCCCTGGGGGCATATAAGGTTTTTATAGAAGGCGTTGTTGTAGAAACTTCAAGAAAACTCATTCGATTGGAAATTTAAAGGGCTAGTGCCCTTTTTAATAGTCGAAAGTGATTGCAGGGCAACTAGCCCCCCCCCCCCACGCCCATCATTCCCCAGAACACATCCAATAAAAATTTTGAGATATCCATTTTGTTCAGCGTAGTTGATTTTCAGATAGAAAATATATTTTTGAGGAGGACACTCCCCCACAACCCTCAGGGCAAGGATTCTAAGTTATGCCCTGGGGGCATATAAGGTTCTTATTGAAATCTTTGTCGTAGAAACTTGAAAAAGGGCTCATTCGATTTAAATTCAAAGGGCTAGTACCCTTTTAATAGTCGAAAGTCGTTTTGAGGGCAACTGATCCTTCTCTCACACCCACCTTTTCCCCAAACACATCCAATCAAAATTTTTAGATAGCCATTTTATTCAACGTAGTTGAAAGTTTTGGAAATTAGGTCATTTAAGGATGACAACCCCTCCCCCCACCACCCTCAGGGCAAGGGTTGTAAGTTATGTCCTGGGGGCATATAAAGTTTTTATTGAAAGCGTTGTCGTAGAAACTTCAAAAGGGCTCATTCAATTGAAAATTGAAAGGGCTAATGCCTTTTTTAATAGTTGAAAGTGATTGGATAGCGACTAACGCCCCTCTCACGCCCACCATTTTCCCAAATACTTCCAATCAAAATTTTGACATATCCATTTTGTTCAACGTAGTTGAATGTTCTGGAAATTAGGTCTTTTAGGATGATAACCCCCTCAGAGCCCTCAGTGCAAGGGTTGTAAGTTATGCCCTGGGGGCATATAAGGTTTATATAGAAAATTGTTGCATAAATCATAGGCAGCGCAATCGTGCTGCCTAAGTAAAGAACGGGGACACTCGAGAACGAGACAAGAAACGGAGACTAAGTAAAGAGGAGGACACTCCCCCCACAACCCTTAGGGCAAGGGTTTTTAAGTTATGCCCTGGGGGCATATAAGAACGATGTTGGCGCAATGTATAATTTAATTATTTTTTCCTATAGAGCAGGGCACTTTGTATCGAAGAAGTTGTCGTAGAAACTTCGAAAAGGGCTCATTCAATTGAAAATTGGAGCGGTTTGTGCCGTTTTTAATAGTCGAAAGTGATTGGAAGGCGACTAGCGCCCCTCCCACGCCCACCATTTCCCGAAACACAACCAAAATTTTGAGATAGCCATTTTGTTCAGCGTAGTTGATTTCCAGATAGAAATTATGTTTTTGAGGACATTCCCCCACAGCCCTTAGGACAAGGGTTGTAAGTTACGCCCTGGGGGCATATAAGGTTTTTTTATAGAAGGCATTGTCGTAGAAACTTCAAAAAAAGGCTCATTCGATTGGAAATTCAAAGGGCAAGTGCCTTTTTAATAGTCGAAAGTGATTAGAGGGCAAATAACCCGCCTCTCACGCCCACCTTTTCCCAAACACATCTAATCAAAACTTTGAGATAGCCATTTTATTCAACGTAGTTTTAAGTTCTGGAAATTAGGTCTTTGAGGATGACAACCCCCCCCCCCCCCACAGCCCTCAGAAAAGGGTTGTAAATTATGCCCAGGGGGCATATAAGGTTTTTATATAACGTGTTGTCGTAGAACTTCAAAAAGGGCTCATTCGATTGGAAATTGAAACGGCTAATGCCAAATGAATGTGCATTGTCAGTTTAATATACATATACTGATATTTAGTAATCAAAATGTTAATATTATTTGATTTATTAAAGTTATAAAAGTAAAAACATTTATATTTTTTCAGTAAAGTGCAAATTTTGTTCTGGCCTTGGGAAGGCATAGGGGTTTTGCGCCCAACTTATGCTAATTTCTGCTTGTTTTGAGCTTGACTCGGTTATTTATTGTAATTTCTGTTCGTTTTGGGTTTCATTTATTTATCGATGCTGATTTGTGGTAGTTTCACGCTTGGTAGACTATTTGATTTTATTTTTGCTCATTTTTTGTTTAATGGAGTTCTTTACTTTTTTCTTGAAAAACTTATTTTGTGGAAAAAGTTTTTTTAATTAATAAAAGGATAAAACAACACACCTCAGACAGTTCAAGAAGGCCATAAGTCATAAAACGAGACATTAACCCATAATTCAAGAAAGAAACACAAATATAGAAACTGAAAACCCTTAACCTACCAAAGAATATCCAGAATATGAAACTCAGTGTGCCAGGCGCTAAATTCACTAAATTCAAGCAAGCAATCACACTGAAAGCCAAAATCTCCCAGCTTTATACAGGGAAATCTAAAAATTCATTTTCACTAAAGACCAAAAAAAAACATCAAATTAACACGAATGAAAAAAAGAACGACTGTCACAGGCAAAAAAGACACACTCCTCCTCCAAAGCAGGCGATTTAAGCAAAACAAGGTTACAGATATAACTCAACATACCACAAGCCCTGACCTATGTATGCTCCTGTACAACCTCTCAATTTTGTTGACTATTTTAAACAATAATTATACACCTCATAACTAAGAAGATTGACACACCCAACTTGATTCACCCAAACGCTTTGATAAACTTATATGATTTAATGTTTTCATTTATCCTTTTTTAATACTATAGAAGCAATGATAGTAGCCGGATCGATATAGGGAAATCAACATACATAATACGGAGATTATTTCAACAAGTTATACCATAAACATTTCAAGAAATTCAACTTTTTTACATTTTCATGATTTTTAGACTTAATTTTTACAATTCTGCATTTCAATGCCTTCACATTTCAAGGATGATCCTAACAGTTTTCGAAATTCCATAATACTTACACCTCAGATTTCCACATGTTGACAACTCAAAGACTAAATTTATTCAAGAACATCGCCGAAATCTGAGATTCAAGAGCCTTTCACTCGAATTCATAATTCCACGTCTCAATGCCTTCACATTTCTAGAACCCCAACAATTTTCCGAAATTCCACAATGCACACACTTCAAATTTCCTAACTTCTTTACATCCAAAAAAAGTAAAGCTGGACTTGAACCAGCATAGGTTTATAGGCCGAATGAATGAAACTAAGGAGCAAAACACATGCATGCTCAGTCAAATGACCAGCACGACATCTATACTGAAATTCATTGAGGAGCTGTTTCACATCAAGAAAGCTCGGAAGTCTTGATATTATGACCTATTCAAAAATCTTGTTGAACAGTGACAGGAGAGAGACTGGTTTTTAATTTGAAGGATCGTTTCTTGAACCACTTTAAAAAGAACTACTGCCCTTATACTTATATGTGAATCAAAAGAAGTTGGGACAACCCCAGTTAAAGTTGTAAGAATAGCAGGTAAAATTAACTTCATAGCCTTAGCACGAATATCGTTGAACCTAGCGATGAAGTACCCTGTAGGGAAGAGAGATCTTGCAGATTTCGGACCCAATTACAGGACTCAGTGCCATTGATTTTAGACTGGCCACAGGTAAATAACACTTGTATTCTGGATCAGAAGGTGATGGAAAAATAGGCGCTACACTGGTTTCCCCAACAGCAGAGAAATAAGACCGTAGCTGACGTTCAGAAACTTCTTTACCAGATACCGACTGGCCGTTGATCAGATAAAACTGAATAGGGAGAGCCAGATTTCAGAACTGAATTAAGTCTCCAGCTCTCCAGGTCTTGAGTCTCCAGGTCTTTCTAACATCATTCTCGTATTTAGAGAACTTTCTAAAATAAAAAATCTGACGTCACACGGCAAACAAAATATAGGTTCCTGTAACTCTTATATTAATCCAGATGACAGAATTGAGAAGAAGCGTTCCACTTTTTCCAAGATAATTGTTTCTTTGCCATCTCTAGAGCAAACCGGGTGTCATCCAAGGGTTTAAAGGCTCTATTTGTTTTTGATTCCTCAAAGTTGTCGGGTAGCAAGCTTGGGGTAATGCAGTTTTCACTGAATCATAAAAACAAATCAAAATGGGCATTAAATCTGATACAGAGTCAGAATCACCACACGCTTCTTCAAACAAACATAGTCTTAAACATTGTAGATTCTTCCCGAAAAAAGAATAAGAAATACTCGTTTGCAATGCAGTTCTATGAGACAAACACTAAGGAAGGATTAACTTCGAAAAAATAGAAAAGGTGTCTGAAATGCCGCTTATGAAGACAAGCCTATGAAGAATTGGAAAAGACAAAGAGTATTATCAATTAGAGTAGCTGCTGTCTAAGTTACTACAGTAAGCATAAACATCTTCGGCAGCATATAATAAGAAAGCAATACAGCGAGAAAGTCTATTGACACAGAAAAATCATCCAAAGCATTCAAGTTAAAATCACCAATGAAGCCCTTATCACATAGTTGGTTTTGGACCAACTCTATTCGTTTTGTTAGCATTACTTAGGAAAACTGGAATGCGACCACGTGGAGCGCGATAAACCTCTACAATAACAAACTTTTTTCCTTGGACTGAAGTTTCGATAAACGATGACTCAAAAACTCTTTCTACATTCCAAGACATTCCTACATCTCTAGGAATAAAATATGTGAAATTATCCGAAACATATAGAGCAAAAGCTCCCTTTCCTGTCTGACCCCGATTGAGAAGCTCAGAAAAATAACAAGGCCTATCCAGAAGTGAATAGTTCGAACTATCAATAGTTCAAATCCTCTGTTAAAATCTAAGTTGGTCAAAAGATGAGATTAGCCCTTGAGTATTTAGCTGAAGCACCCAGGCCCCCATCTCCTCCAGTACAATAAAATCTATTATATTAAGTGAGGAAAGCAAGTTACATTTATCACTTAATCTTGACTCCAAATCAGATTATTTAATAACCCATCCACATCTCTTACAAACACAAAATTCTCTTACGAAGAAAAATTCGGTTCAATACGAACACAAATTCGGTTCGGCTGGTTTCTCTTACGAACACAAAATCGGTTCAATAGCACAGTTGGATCATCATTGTCAACATGACTAAACATGGAACATTACTTCACCAAGCTGCTCCAGAGCCCCACCCCACATAACCAGAGAGAATTATTGAAATAAAGCCAGCAATCAAAAGTTTACATTTTTCAAAGAGTAATATAAATAATAAAAATAATAACGATAATAATTGTTAAATCTAGTTCAGTTCACCTTTATTTACAGCCAAAAAGGAAATTCAACTAAGCAGCCAGTACCCGCCGAAAGACAGGTACTAAACACAAAGAAAATAAAAAACGAAAAATAATATGACCAGTCCCTCATCAACTAATGATAAAAATAATACGAAATAAGAGTAAAAAAAAAACTAACTATGTCAACTAATATTATTTACTAATTACAAATTATAAACCTATTATAATAATATTATAAACGAAACAAAAATTACCACTCATATTATAGTAATAATGTGAACACAAAAGAAAGAGAAAAAGAAAGGATGATAAAACAACAAATCAGCAGAGGAAACAATAAATGAGTTACAGCGAAAAACGTTCTATAATTCTGAGGTTCCCTGGTGGACGACCAGAAGTAATTTTATCAAGTTTCAGGAGGACCATGTCTTCTGAAGACAGTTCTAGCAATAACACGTTGACCGAATTTAAAAAGGTGTTAAAACTATAACTAGTGAATTTAAAAACTACCGAGTCCCTCAATTTAACGAGTAAATCGAGGGTTCCTTCCGCCAGGACCCTGAACAGGTAGGCGATTCTATAGTTCAGGACAGATTAGGCTGCTTACGTTAACTGCTAAAGTTAGCATGTTTGAACATCTACTATAGTAACCAGCACACTTATGACAAATAGCTGGAAATGTACAGTCACAGGCGAAGTGGCCAAATCCTTGGCAATTATAACAGTGTTTCGGTTTTACCATCGGCATGGTAACACGGGAAAGACAGTCCACAATTTGAACACCGATTTTGATAGCCTTGTCCAAATCTTTTTTGGACCTGAATTTTAGTTGTACAACTCTAAAATTACCAAATTTGATTACGCTAATCACACTTCCGACAAGGCTAGGAACCTGTGAAATGTCATATTGGGTATCTATTTTAATAGCACCATCGAACTCGGAGCTCACAACTTTTGAGCGGATCTTTGATGCCATAGCAGATCTTTCATCCACTATGTGAACAACATACCTACGTGCCAAAAGGTTTTTGCTATATCAGCGCAACCCAATTTCTAGACGAGATCTTGCTGGTTAGCATGATTTTGCGCGTTCGTATTATCAGCGATATTCTTCAACAATATTGGACAGTAAGGGATTGACAGAATAGTGCAAATAGCCAAACAATCGGGCTCAGAGTATTACTTGTAGTTTCCTGTTTTCCACAAGAAAGTTTAACATTTGAACGTATTCATTGAAGTGTAAAGCAACGATTGTACTTGGTTCACTGGGAATACTCGGATTCCCGGTGTTTCCCGAATACTCGGACTCCCGAATACTCGGATTCGAAGGATAAAAATTACAAATAATGGCAAATACTTACGACACTCCAGAAAACAACTAAATAGCACAAAAAAAACTACCTCAAAAAATTCGCAACAGGATGCGTACCTCTTCCCTTCGTAAGAACACCAGAATTCAACGCATTTTTACAGACATCAACCAACTGCTTAACCGTCTCTTTCGTACCGAATTCCTCTTTATTGAATATAGTTTTTTTTCGATAAATACCATCGATCCAAAATGAGTTTGACAAGACATTGACATTGACAAGAGATATCAATCTCTTTCGCAAAATATTTCGCTGCTATTTGATCACTGTACTTTTAGTCTTGGTTAATTGCTGTTCCAAGAAGTTCAATACAAGGCCTTGGTTAATTGTCCTTGTAAAAATATTAATACAGGGGGAAAATAAATCAAGCTTGTCATTACGTAACACCTTGCAACCATCGTAGGGCATAATAAAAAAAAAGCATAGTCATGATCCAAGCAAAATTGTCAGGTAAAGCAATGCTAAAATACTCTCCCCGAATTCCTCTTAACTGAATATGGTTTTTCTCGATCAATACCATCGATCCAAAATCAGTTTGACAAGACATTGACATTGACAAGAGACATCAATCTCTTTCGCAAAAACATTTCGCTGCTATTTGATCATTGTATTTTTAGTCTTGGTTAATTGCTGTTTCAAGAAGTTCAATACAAGGCCTTGGTTAATTGTCCTTGTAAAAATGTTAATACAGGGGGGAAAATAAATCGAGCTTGTCATTACGTAATACCTTGCAACCATCGTAGGGCATAATAAAAAAGCATAGTCCATGATCCAAGCAAAATTGTCAGGTAAAGCAATGCTAAAATACTCTCCCCGAATTCCTCTTAACTGAATATGGTTTTTCTCGATCAATACCATCGATCCAAAATCAGTTTGACAAGACATTGACATTGACAAGAGACATCAATCTCTTTCGCAAAATATTTCGCTGCTATTTGATCACTGTACTTTTAGTCTTGGTTAATTGCTGTTTCAAGAAGTTCAATACAAGGCCTTGGTTAATTGTCCTAGTAAAAATGTTAATACAGGGGGAAAATAAATCGAGCTTGTCATTACGTAATACCTTGCAACCATCGTAGGGCATAATAAAAAAGCATAGTCCATGATCCAAGCAAAATTGTCAGGTAAAGCAATGCTAAAATACTCTCCCCGAATTCCTCTTAACTGAATATGGTTTTTCTCGATCAATACCATCGATCCAAAATCAGTTTGACAAGACATTGACAATGAAAATAGACATCAATCTCTTTCGCAAGATATTTCGCTGCTATTTGATCACTGTATTTTTAGTCTTGGTTAATTGCTGTTTCAAGAAGTTCAATACAAGGCCTTGGTTAATTGTCCTTGTAAAAATGTTAATACAGGGGGAAAGTAAATCGAGTTTGTCATTACGTAATACCTTGCAACCACCGTAGGGCATAATAAAAAAAGCATAGTCCATGATCCAAGCAAAATTGTCAGGTAAAGCAATGCTAAAATACTCTCCCCGAATTCCTCTTAACTGAATATGGTTTTTCTCGATCAATACCATCGATCCAAAATCAGTTTGACAAGACATTGACAATGACAATAGACATCAATCTCTTTCGCAAAATATTTCGCTGCTATTTGATCACTGTATTTTTAGTCTTGGTTAATTGCTGTTTCAAGAAGTTCAATACAAGGCCTTGGTTAATTGTCCTTGTAAAAATGTTAATACAGGGGGAAAGTAAATCGAGTTTGTCATTACGTAATACCTTGCAACCACCGTAGGGCATAATAAAAAAAGCATAGTCCATGATCCAAGCAAAATTGTCAGGTAAAGCAATGCTAAAATACTCTCCCCGAATTCCTCTTAACTGAATATGGTTTTTTTCTCGATCAATACCATCGATCCAAAATCAGTTTGACAAGACATTGACATTGACAAGAGACATCAATCTCTTTCGCAAAATATTTCGCTGCTATTTGATCACTGTATTTTTAGTCTTGGTTAATTGCTGTTTCAAGAAGTTCAATACAAGGCCTTGGTTAATTGTCCTTGTAAAAATGTTAATACAGGGGGAAAATAAATCGAGCTTGTCATTACGTAATACCTTGCAACCATTGTAGGGCATAATAAAAAAAAAAAAGCATAGTCCATGATCCAAGCAAAATTGTCAGGTAAAGCAATACTAAAATACTCTCCCCGAATTCCTCTTAACTGAATATGGTTTTTCTCGATCAATACCATCGACCCAAAATCAGTTTGACAAGACATTGACATTGACAAAGAGACATCAATCTCTTTCGCAAAATATTTCGCTGCTATTTGATCACTGTATTTTTAGTCTTGGTTAATTGCTGTTTCAAGAAGTTCAATACAAGGCCTTGGTTAATTGTCCTTGTAAAAATGTTAATACAGGGGGAAAATAAATCAAGCTTGTCATTACGTAATACCTTGCAACCATCATAGGGCATAATAAAAAAAGCATAGTCCATGATCCAAGCAAAATTGTCAGGTAAAGCAATGCTAAAATACTCTCCCCGAATTCCTCTTAACTGAATATGGTTTTTCTCGATCAATACCATCGATCCAAAATCAGTTTGACAAGACATTGACATTGACAAGAGACATCAATTTCTTTCGCAAAATATTTCGCTGCTATTTGATCACTGTATTTTTAGTCTTGATTAATTGCTGTTTCAAGAAGTTCAATACAAGGCCTTGGTTAATTGTCCTTGTAAAAATGTTAATACAGGGGGAAAATAAATCAAGCTTGTCATTACGTAATACCTTGCAACCATCGTACGGCATAATAAAAAAAGCATAGTCCATGATCCAAGCAAAATTGTCAGGTAAAGCAATGCTAAAATATTCTCCCCGAATTCCTCTTAACTGAATATGGTTTTTCTCGATCAATACCATCGATCCAAAATCAGTTTGACAAGACATTGACAATGACAATAGACATCAATCTCTTTCGCAAAATATTTCGCTGCTATTTGATCACTGTATTTTTAGTCTTGGTTAATTGCTGTTTCAAGAAGTTCAATACAAGGCCTTGGTTAATTGTCCTTGTAAAAATGTTAATACAGGGGGAAAGTAAATCGAGTTTGTCAATACGTAATACCTTGCAACCACCGTAGGGCATAATAAAAAAAGCATAGTCCATGATCCAAGCAAAATTGTCAGGTAAAGCAATGCTAAAATACTCTCCCCGAATTCCTCTTAACTGAATATGGTTTTTCTCGATCAATACCATCGATCCAAAATCAGTTTGACAAGACATTGACATTGACAAAAGACATCAATCTCTTTCGCAAAACATTTCGCTGCTATTTGATCACTGTATTTTTAGTCTTGATTAATTGCTGTTTCAAGAAGTTCAATACAAGGCCTTGGTTAATTGTCCTTGTAAAAAATGTTAATACAGGGGGAAATTAAATCGAGTTTGTCATTACGTAATACCTTGCAACCACCGTAGGGCATAATAAAAAAAGCATAGTCCATGATCCAAGCAAAATTGTCAGGTAAAGCAATGCTAAAATACTCTCCCCGAATTCCTCTTAACTGAATATGGTTTTTCTCGATCAATACCATCAATCCAAAATCAAATGTATATAAAAATAGCGCACTAGTTTCAATTGTAAATTCAAAAGCACTTCGCTTTTAATGTATTCCAAACAGGTAAATAGTTAATCCGGATTAATTTTATACAGTTGTTAACTGGTCAAATACTAAGCAGAAATTGAAAATCTTATGACACCATGTGCATCCAGATTGTCACGAGGACATATCAGTACATCTCTGGATATTCTATTGGTATTAGGTTGAAACTTTCAGAGAATGTTGAGGAGCGTGACGAACAAAATCAAAAGACACTATGTGTATCAAGGTTATAAAAGAAACACATTTGCAATATCTCAGGAACAGCTAAGGGAATTAAGTTAAAATAATCAGGGAATGTCGAGAGAGACATTAAGCTTAATCAAAACTCACTAGGCCTATGTGTATCATGTTAGTCAAAATACCATATATGCAATAGCTTAGAAGCAGCAAAGGGTATAATGTTGAAACTTTCAGGGAATCTTGAGGGATATATTAAACTAAATGATAAGACACTACGTGCATCAAGCTTGTCTAAAGGGCATATCTCCAATATCTCAGAAACTTCTAGGGGTATTAGGTTGAAATTTTTAGTTAGTGTTGGGGAGAGCGCTGAGCAAAATCAAAAGACACTATACGAATCTAATTTTCTTTCTTTATTATTATTTTATTTTCTTGATTGTCTTCCTTTATTTAATGTTACGAAAAATGTGTTGTAAAAATACAACACACACCTCTAACCAAAACATTTTTTCAGTAAAGCAAAAATGACGTTATGGTCTTTAGAAAACTTAGAGGGTGTGTTATCCCTGCTCCTGTTGTGGTAATTTCTGTTCCTTTTCAGCTTGACTCAATCATTTATTATAGTTTCTGATCGTTTTGGGTTTCATTTGTTTATAAATAGCTATTTACGTTCGTTTGAAGTTTGAAATTGTGCCTTTTCGGATAAAACTCTGAAAAAATAAATCTAGAAGATAGTTCTAACGACTACAAATTTTATGATGATGTCAGTGCTGGAGAAAAGGCAATGGCTTAGGAAATAAGTCGCTTCAAAGAATCGTATCCGGATCAACCCTGATCTACCCAACATGTATTATGAAATTATCTCATAACAAATAAGAATCCACCTTCACATAACAAATGTATAATTATCAGAAACTTAAAGAGACACTCACCTGAGCTGTCATAGGTAATTATCCGCCTTCGCCTTTTCTGAGCTGGAGTTTCTTCTTTTTCTTCATCGTCGCTCCCAACGCAAAATGAATCCTGAAGAAAAAAGTTAACATTTTGTACTTATGATATGTATTCCTACGTAATTCTTAAATAAAACTTTTCAAATAAACATAGTTAATAACAGTAACACGTAGGCCTATAGCTTTAAGGGGAGGATACCAAATGAAGAAAGCAAACTGAGGACATCAAATAAGAAAGAAGAATACATAAATAAAAACAAAAGAGAGAGGCAAAATGAAACAAATAAAAAGTTGATTCCACTTCCCGATCTAGTTCAAATATCTTCTTTTTCATTGGATTTTGGACTACATGCATGCTAGGTATAGAGTTACAGCGTTCAGATTCGCAATTGAATAAGGAGGACGAGAATCGATGGAAAACGAGCTTGTTTCGTTAAGCCAAAAGAGTATTGCTCCACACCCAAAGATGGCTCGACTTCCTAGCTCAAAAATTTCTCTGCTAACAAGCTCAAGGCCATGTTCCCCAGAATATTATTAACGTTTTTTTCTTAGCTTTTTTTCATATAATTCTGGTAATATTTGTTTGTCTGCAATATTAGCCAATACAAACTTAGGAGTGGCGCCACTTGAGGAGTGGCTCCTCTCGAAGAAATTATAGCCTATTAAACGACACAGCATTCGCACGGGATTCTGATTAATGGACAATTCTACTGGGCTTGGTATGTTTTGACGGGCGTCTTCGGGCTGAAAAACCTCTTCTTAGCTGATTTATCTACTATGGGCTGCCTCCCCTTAGTAGCATAATACTTACCTTGGTAGTATTATTAGTAAAGATGGTGGGAGCAGTGAAGATGTAAAACTAGAATAGCCAAGTCTCAGGGCATTTTTTCACAGTTAAAACAAGTTTGGAAGGATAGGAAGATAGGTCTGCAAACCAAGATTAGAATATTAGAAGCTACAGTGATGACAGTGGTCAAATATGGCTCTGAAGCATGGACGCTCCGAAAAGCGGATGAAGATTTGCTAGATGTTTTCCAGAGAAATTGCTTAAGGATTATTCTGAGTACCCGGCTGACTGACCGTATTTCAAACAATAGGCAGCACGAAAAATGTGGTTCAATACCGCTCTCTAGGGCTATAATGAAAGAAAGATTGAGGTGGCTAGGGCACGTTTTGCGGATGAAGGATGACAGATTGCCGAAGATTGTTCTTTTCGGCCAACTGTCTAGGGCTAAACAGAAAGCAGGTCACCCTCGTCTGGGGTGGGAGGACGTCATAAAGAAAGATTTAAAGAAATTGGAACTTCGTGGGAGGGTGTAAAAAGGGAGGCTTTGAATAGATTGGATGGAGGAGGAGCGTGCGTAGCTGTGTTGGCCTCAGGTGGCTTGGTGCTGCGGTGATTTGTTAGCTGTAGTAGCAGTAAAGTTATTCATTTGACATATAATCGCTACTTCCTTCTGTATGTGGGTTCACGTGTCTGTGTCAGTCAGTGCATGTGTCAGTCTGCATGTGTGTATGTGTGTGTGTATATCTGTGAGTCAGTTTGCATGTGTGTTTGTGTATGTCAGTTTGCATGTATGTGTGTCTGTCTGCGTGTGACAGACCAAAAAGCAAGGAGAGGGTCCTATTATCCTCCAATCTCTTCTGATTCATAAAGCGGCACTCGTGCACACAATTATCTTTCAAAAGACTTCTTTTCTAACATTATATGATCATAAGATCAATTCAAACAGCCTTTGTGGTCGTTTAAGGGGATACAGAGAAAGGAATTATAGGGATTATATACCCCTTAGTGATATAGGACTACATCTGTTCTTATTGCTCAATGTACCCTTGGACATAGAATTTGGATTATTGCATAACTTCTTCATTTGCAGAAAAAAGCAAAGGTTCAATGGGTTATAATGTTCTGATGGATCTCAATCTGAACATTCTGAAGTACATAACATTCTCGCTTTTCTAATCCAATTCAACGTTCTATTTGAAACTATTCATTCGGATAAAATATGATCGTTTATTCGAAAACTCTTTCGGAAAAGTTTTTCGGGCAATCAGATCCCCACCCCAAGCCCTTTTTTGCTGTTCGATAACCCCAATAACCCCCCTTTGTTAAACAATAAAAAGAGTAAAGGTCCTTCAGATTCACTGATGATACACAGGGCGTAGACAATTATCGAAGTTACAGTTGTCAGGTATTCTTTTTTTTTTACAAGTACGGTAGCATGTCTCTCACTGAGTCTTGTGGCAACAGAGATTCAGCTTCAGGCCCTTTAATGCCAAGAAGAGATAACTTTAGAGCACTTCCACAGGTTAAACCCCCATGAAGCTGGATCAAAATTTAAAGACGGCCATTTAGGCCAAAAATGTCAAAAGTTTTGACATGTATGCATCTAGGATCAACTATAGATAAAATCAATGATTAAGTCAATTTAAAACGGTAAGAAATTATCACAAATAAGCCCTAAACCTTCTAATCGCCATAACATCATTTGTGCTTCATTGGAAATAAAATACGCTTCAAAAGTTTGTCTTTTATCAGCCTAACATTGAAGAATAAAAAATTGCGGAGAAGCCCCGAATTGAACACCATTATCAAAGACAGCACTCTAGCAGTGCCTTGCAACCATAGGCCTTCAATGCCTAAACATTTTTTTCTTTCTTTTAAGGCTGGTTTTAGGGCAAAAAGAACTCGAATGAGTTTCGCAACTCTAGTGAATTATTTACCTTCAGCTCTTGACTCAGGTGGGATACCTGCTGCTCTATTCTCCGATGTATGAAATGCATTCGACTCATCAACACAAACGGTTCTTCTTCGAAAGCTGTGAACTATTGGTATAAGAAGTAGCGCTTATTTATGGTTTTTCTTCCATATTTATCTGGTCGAGTCAACTCAGTTGATCTGCTCATTCGTAACCCTTCCAAAATAGAACTTGGGATTCTACAAGGATCTATCATTATGTTAATGACCTTGTCAATGCAGTTAAAAATTTAAAACTTACGAATCGATGTGGTCTTTGTCAACCAGGATCTACCACTAACTGTGACTAGAGCTCGTCTTTTTCCGGATGCGCGTACTGCTTTTATTGAAGACACTATCCTTGATACAGCCGAGAAAACTATGTCTGATCTTTGTTCCAAATATGAAAGCTCTTTTTGAAAGATCTATCCAATGGTTTGATGTCAATTACTTTGCTTTCAGTGTTGAAAGGTCAAGCTTCCTTATTTTCACAGTTTCAAAGATTTGCCCTGATCTAAATGAAAAATGCGTATCAAGAGGCTATTTACGTAGAATTATGGATCGATATGCTCGATTCCTAGGCACCTTGCTTGAGTAAATCTTTCATTTAAGTGTCACATTGACCTGATCAACATGAGAGTCTCCAGGAGTCCCGGAATCCTTAGAGCTAAAACACGTATTGTCAGGGTCTGCTCTTAGAATCCTTTTCTATAGCCTAGTTCAGACTCATGTTTCATATTAAGGTGTTGTCCTACGGCCTAGTTCCGTCATCACTGATGCCGCTTTTGAAACTTAATGACAAAAAAGGACTATTATTCGGGAAACTACCAGTTTTCCATTTAAGCCCTTGCTTGATCTTAGTCTCTTGATTTTCTGTCGTTTGCTCTTTTCACTTGCCTACAATTGCATGGCCACCTCCCTGCTGCCTAACGTAATAATATAATTTTAATTTTGATCGATCGCCTCATCATATCCACACTTACAACAACTTACAGATTCCTCACACTCCATCATTATGGTCTGACTTCAACCCTCTCTTAGCCTGTAATATGTTCTGGAACACACTCTCAGATTTTCCATGATATCGTATTCCAGGCTATCCTCTGGTAGTCTGTAATATGTTCTGGAACACACCCCCAGATTTTCCAGCTGCTACTCGTTTTGTATCTCCAAAAGGAATGTCAAAGAATTTCAACTTAATAATTGAGTTTGTTTATGCTCTTCTCTGGAGTTGATGTCTATGGATTAGGGCCTCCCAGAATATCCACGCAGATTTCATTCGTATTGTGTCTCCCAAAAAGAGTGTCAAAGGATTTTGAGCTGATAATTTTGTTTTTCATGATTACCCTGAAGTTGATGTCGATGGATTTAGCTTTTTTGGATGTTTTCTTCTTAGTTCGAGTTCTTCGAGTCTTATCGATTGTTTGGTTTCTCAATAGGAGGATATACTGGAAGCAGCAAATTTGCAGAAAGATTGGTAGCTCTTACTTAATGCACTGTTTGTCTTTAGAGAAACTGGCTGACCTAAGATCTAAGGATAAGTTTGTATCTTAGTGGGTATATAGACAAGGTTATGTAGATCTAATTGAAAACAAAAGCATTTTGAAGATTGATTGAATCTATGCGTGTCACTTGGATCTATACGTGAAATTAGGCCAATAAATTTTGCTTTCTAAGACTACAGAAAACTTGCTTTTTAAATATAAAAAGACAAAGTGTGTCCTACACAAAAAAACAGCCAATCTAGGGGGAGATAAGGGAATATATCCCCCCTTCCCCATGTGAAATTGGTCCCTTTAAGTTACCACATCCTTAAAAATCATATATGATTTGTAATTGTGATTGTGGGAAGAAGAAGATTGTGCTAACCTTATTAAGAATTCAACATAAATTTAAAAAAGAGTAAGGAACTCAAGACTTGGAATGAGCTTTCTAGGCCAATGGACTGGTAACATTCAGTGACCTGGAAGTTCTTGTGTTTTTTTTTCTGTATAAGTATATATTTTGTGTTAATTATAATGTTTTAGCATTTCTGTTGATGATGAAGACTGACTATGTCTTTAAAATATCCAGAACTTTTTTTTTTCACTGTCTAATAAAAGGACTTGTGCCTATTGAAACTCTTATTTGTTTCGTCATAGAAAGACAGTGTAGTCTGGGAAAAAAATTCAACGTCGTATATATGGGAAGATAGATCAAGACAATTTATAACTATAAATTCAGCAACATTTCGTTTACAATTAGAGGAAGAATAAGATTGTGCCAGCTTCATCAAGAATTCAACATAAATTTTAGCAAGATTAAGCAACTATAAATTCAGCAACATTTGCTTACCATTAGAGGAACAAGAAGATTGTGCTAACCTTATTAAGAATACAACATAAATTTAAACAAGACTCAGGAACTAAAGACTTTGAATGAACTCAGTTAATAAACTTTCTATGCCAATGGACAGATAACATTCAGTGACCTGGAAATTATTATATTTTTTTCTGTATAAGTATAGTTTGTGTTAATTATAATGTTTTAGTATTTCTGTTGATGATGAAGACTGACTATGTCTTTAAAATATCAAGAACTTTTTTTTTTCACTGACTAATAAAAGAACTTATGCCAATTGAAACTCTTATTTGTTTCGTCATAGAAAGGCAAAAAAAAAATCAACGTCCATAACTATGGGGATGATAGACCAAAAAAATTTCATAACTATAAATTCAGCTTTTGAAACTCTTGCTTGTTTTGTCTTAGGACTTATTAAGGAATTTAAGGACTTATTAAGGACGTCTTAGAACTATTAAAACTTATCCCTATTAAAACTCTTGCTTGTTTCGTCTTAGGACTAATTAAGGACTTTAAGGACTTATTAAGGACGTCTTAGGACTATTGAAACTCATCCCTATTGAAACTCTTGCTTGTTTCGTCTTAGGACATAGAAGATGGCTTGGCGGGGATGTACCAAATGTTAAAGAAAAACGGAATTTCCAGATATACAAAAAGCTGGGGGATTAAAAGTAAAGGATTTACCTGTATATAAGAGTCCTCCTGGGTAAACATTTGTGAGCAAAAATCACTGGCTTTTCCACGAAGTTTAGCAAATCTGATGTTTGCAACTCCTACTCTGGGACTCTTGGTGTACTGTAAGTACATATTTTGAATGCTGGAATGAAAATATGATAAACATGCTTTAACGGAGCCTTTTTATGGATGAAAAGTTATGCCTAGACATGTTACGAAGAGGGGATGATTAAAAAAAAACCCACAAAAATCGGCAAGTTCAATAAAAATGTGAGAAATTATGGCAGAAATAAAGAATATTGAGATTCTGGCACAGGAGAAATTCCCAAAGCCTCTTCCTCTGTGCACGCGTCTGATTTGTGCCCATTGAACTTTTTTTGCTGCTTTAAATTAGTCTCTTAAAAACTGATATCAAATTGAAATGTATACCTATACAAAAAAAAAGGCTGAGAAAAATCACCAAAGCATAGCACAAACACGGCTTTTAGTATAAGCCGATAATAAGACTCGCTAACAAGAGAAGAATCTTTTTTACTTACGTATCTTTATTTAAATTTATTTTATATATTTTGTTATATTCTTCTTTGCGGTGGTTCAACCGCTAAACGCGTCCGACCACACTAAATTTACGTCTACTGACAAAAAATGTCTAAATTTACAATTATTCTCGATTTGTCGCTGATTGTAACGTCGTTCCTGGGCTACAGAAATGGAAATCAGAATTTGGTAACAAAATAATAATTTTAGAAATTCAACTTATAAAGACTTGTAAGAGACCCAAATCTATCTTGAAGTAAATTGAAGAAAAGATCCTGGAAAGATTAAGATAAAAGAAAAAAAATTAACTGAACACTTTGTTATAGAGGAAAATTAAATCGATAGAAAAAAATTATATATCTTTACCTATTGTTCCTGTTTTATCGCAAAAGTTAACAAAAGAATTGAAGCAACAAAATATCAAAGTTGATTTGAAATCATCAAAAACTATAAGATCTTTATTAAATACAGGCAAAGCTATAATTCCAAAAAACATACAAAGCGGGGTACATAGAACGCATTGCTTGTGTAGAAAATTTTATACTGGGAGAACCCAAGACAGTTTAGAAAATAGTGTCCAACAACACAAAACAACAATAGATAAATCTTTATATTATTAAATAAAAAAAACAAGTTTTTTTAACTGAAAGTAAGGAACGACGTTAAAACTTAGAACGAACAGAAATTATTCCGTATATGAAAGGGGCTGTCCCCCTCCTCAACGCCTCGCTCTTTACGCTAAAGTTTTTCATTGTTTAAAAAAATATAGAGTTGTGAGAAAGTCAAACTTTAGCGTCAAATTTTTTGCAATGTCTTATTAAGATTTCGTCCATTTTAATACATTTTCATTTCAATTATATTTCACAGTTTTAGCTGAAAAAAATCGTGAATTTCGTTTCAAGAATTTCATGTCCGAAACAAATGAGAATAAAAACAGCTGAAACAGTATTATTTATCTTGCTCTGGGATCTATTTTTCCAATTCCACTTTTTCCAATTACTAATTTCTTTCGTTTTCCCGAATCCACAAGAAGGTTAATTCTGGCATTTAAGCGGAACACCCGAACTCACATTAAAGGAGGCCCTGACATTCAACATCCATTGAACTTTTAAACATGCTAAAAAAAAAAAACAGCCCAGCTTAAGGTTTTTGTTCCGTTTGAAAGTTTTGGTACGTTATTTTCTACTCTCGTACTATTTTAATGCCTCAAGAAAAGATGAAAATTTTGCTGTCAAACTACAGCTGAGACTCAGTTTTATATAACTATCAAATCCTATTTTTAAACTTTGGTGTACAGTGTCTTTAGATTAAAAATAAAATTCAAGTTTGTTAAAAATTGTCGAAAAAGGAGAGTATTCTCATTTTTTTCAACCAAAGTTTAGATACTTCTCTAGGAAAAATTCCTTGTAGTATTTATAATTCCGTCTTGGTGAACTGATAGAAATGAAACTTTTTGGTCTCACAATTGTCTGAGACCATAGATCTGAGACTTGTCTTTTTGGTGCAAGTTACGGCTGCTGGCTTGTCGCAAAAACGCTAGTTTCAGAGGGAAAATGTACCTTAAACAACTGAACAAAGCATAACACTATACGCATTAAAATAAAATACGAGACATAAGCTCGACACAAGCAGATGTATATAAGATACACAACTAAGAAGTTAGGAAGACAAGCTGAATTTTCTTCAATAAGCGCATTCTTCAAAACTCCCGCAAGTCTTAAGTTTTTGCTAACCACAGAGAAGAACCGCAAGTTTTAAAGTTTAAACACTTACGTATTTTTGAAAAATGATGAAGTAATTTATTGTTTCCAAGGAGATAAAAATAGGCCCCATGAGCCCTACAGTTTTCCCTGAACTTCCAATATATGTTGAATTCATAAACATCTAAGAACGCCACCCTCCCCCGACGAAAGGCACTCCTGTGTATAATCTGCCACATTCAGTGGGAAATTTTTTTTGGTTTAAAAAAAAACTCACTATTTTGGTGAAAAAAACCTGCTCAGGTTCAATGTTTATTCAATTGATTTTCAAAGGTTTCTCATGGCTAAGAATTTCAAGATGGTTTCCAATTAGGTGAACTTAAAAAGAACCATATAAACAATTGAGCTTTGTAAACTAAGTTTTTCAAGAAAATTTAAAGAACTCTAGAAACTCTTTCTTCTCTCTCTCTCTCTCTCTCTCGTCTCTCTCTCTCCTCTCTCGGTCTCTCTCTCTCTCTCTCTCTCTCTCTCTCTCATCTCTCTCTCTCTCTCTCTCTCTCTCTCTCTCTCGTCTCTCTCTCTCTCTCTCTCTCTCTCTCTCTCTCTCTCTCTCTCTCTCTATCTCTCTCTCTCTCTCTCTCTCTCTCTCTCTCTCTCTCTCTCTCTCTCTCTCTCTCTCTCTCTCTCTCTCTCTCTCTCTCTCTCTCGTAATCGAGGATCGTAACTTTTTATAATCTCATCCCAGTCCAACATGGGTATAAAAACATATTTAATCTCCCTCTGAGCTTTTGAGTCAAATCCTTCCGGATATCGGCAAGGACACCACAAGGAAGGGGAGGGGGTAGTTGGAGGGAAAATATACAACGGTAGGTATAATGTTGATAAAATTCAAGCACTTCAAATGTGTTAATTAGCAGTCATAATCTTCATTAAAATACAAATTATTTGGTATAAGTAGATTCGAGGACAAAGATAGGCAAATTCACAGGACCTAGGACTAAGTGAGGACTAGGACAGGATTAAGTGAGGTTTTTATTGTCTTTCTTTTTCCCAAGATTTGCCACTACCCTCGCTTCTAGTGGTTTCTGCCTGTAGGCACCTTGAGATACAGCCTTTTTGCAGCCTGAGAACACATCCACTACCTAACATGTTCTTTGATTATGTTATACAGAGTAAGCTCAAAGCTCTTCGTTCACAAACAGTTTGCTCACTAAAAACACTTCGGTTACAAAGACATTGTTCACTCACAACATTTGGTTTGGCACCTCATCATTCAGGTTTACACCCCAGAATTGTCATTTACTTCCTTTCAAACTTCTAGTGAGTCCTCTTCTGGAATTTTCCAGACTTAGCTAAACTCAGTTTCGGACACAAGATTGCCAATTCAGTTTCGTATCGAACAAAACAAAATTCAGTTTCGTTTTTTTTTTTTTTTCGAGGTTCGAAACAATCTCAGTTTCGAACGAAACCAAGATTACCGGCTTTGTTATTTATAATTTGCATTAAAGTTTTCTTTCTTAATTGACAAATGTTCAACTTAGAAAAGACGAGAATGACTGAGACAACAAGAAGACCGAGAAAATTCAACTTCTTTTCCTAATCTTTTGAATAGCAGCTTCGCAATGGTTTGAACCAGTGAAACTGGTTTTTGGGGCACATATCTATTGTAAAGACATTGCACTCTTTTACCTGCTTTCATAGGTCATCTAAGTTCGGCAGTACAAATGACACCAACTAATCTGCAGTGACTTTGCCCAAAGTCGTTCGAGGTGTGGGTAAATACATACATCAATCCTGGGTTGCCTGTCACGAGTTCCCACATACTGATAATTTGATGTGCTGTTTGACTGATTTCTCGGATGAGTCACATGCATACTGTTCTACGTTTGTTATTTTTTACCGCAGATTTACCACTTTTAAAGGGTAAAAGTTTTATTTTTCAACTTTTAAAGTTTTTCAAAACATAAATATTCAAAATACATACATATTCGTCTATATATTTTCGAAGATATATTACTGATCGTATGTATAGCAAACCTTGGCCCTTAAAATTGACTTGAAACGAGACCACTCTCAGCCTGCCTTCATATACATGGCTTATAATGCTTTTAGTAAATTAGTTTCCAGAAAAATATGCAAAACGGCGATTAAGGATCAGGCATCTGCAATTTTTAAGGGTGGTCTGGACCCGAGCCCAACTCATACCACGGGCAAGTGCCTCCCTCCCCCCCCCCCACACCCCGCAAAACACAGACAACAATTGGCGTATGCAAGTCCTAATCCCCCCCTTGAAATAGAAAAAATGGCCAAAATCACCCAAAAAAGTACAAGCACACAGCAATAAAGTCAAGATATACTTTTCCCCAAAATGTTAGACCATCGTGTCTATTGAATGCCAATATTAAGCTTTCAAAGTTGCAACTGCAGCAGGTATACGCCTAGCAATTTTTTCACGAAACTAAGGGCTTTACATTTCAATGTCAGCTGTCACCTAATACAGAATCATAATCAACCTCTGCCTTTTAGCCGAAATGTAGCAACATTACATCTTGTTTGAGCTAGGAATCATACAAGAATATCATTCTAAATGTTTAGAGGAGTAAAATGAGCACATGGTTCTTCAGAACCACCCCTCTCCTCCCGAATTTTAACCAGCAAAAATAACATGTCCTGCCTTTTTGTAACGAAATCATTTAAGAATTGGGAATCTTAACCATGCCATGCTTTATGAGATTAATTAAAAAAAATTTCCGCAAGAGAATTTTTTTAAAGAAAAGTAACGAATAAATTAGGCCATAGACAAGCGAAAAAACAATTCAAGCTTAAAACAGACAAAATTTCGTATCAAAATACAAATAAGATTCAAAACGAACAGATATAATACGGAAAAATCAGTTCAAAATTAAAACGGACAGAAATTACAAGAAATAGGAGTGATAATAGCGCCCCTTGACCTTTCCAAAGACCAGGCCATCATTAGGGATTATAGAAGAACATTTGTTCCTTCGAGCAGTTTCTTTTTATTTATCACAATGTCAACAACAAAAAATAAAGAAAGTCACCACATTAACCATGATTACCGAAAATAACTAATGAATTTAAGACAGTTTAACACTTGAGGACAATCATTCCTGGAAGTCTCTGCTACTAAGGAATTTTTACATTATAAAGTACATTTATTTTGTTACAAATATATATCTTTATATCTTAAAATATATTTTCTTTTCTGTAAAGCGTCAAAGACGCTTCGGTCTTTAGAAAACTCAGGGGCATTAGCCCTCCTTCTATTTTTGACAATTTCTGTTCGTTTTCTGTTTGAATCCATTATTCATTGTAATTTCTATTCGCTTTGGGTTTCATTTATTTGTTGATAGTGATTTATGTTTGTTTCAATCTAAATTGTTATTTGACATTATTTCTGCGCTTCTTTGATTTAATGTAGCTCTTTACTTATATATGAAAAAATCCTTTTGTGTGAAAAGTTTATTCAAGTTGATTTATAATCATTCTAAATTGACTTTTTTCTACTGTTTCATATATGTCCTTTTGACATAAAATATCCTTAGTCGCTCTTAAAATGTTGCAGATAACTACTTTAATAACATAGATCCATACAGGTGTTTTAGTGCAACGTCCCCCTGAACATTTCCCGAAGATTCAACTTGAAATTCTTAAGTGTTCCTGATATATATTACAGATACACCCTTTTCAAAATTGAAATCACACAGTATCTTTAGATTTAGTTGAACACTCCCCTAAACATTATCTGAAAGTATCAACTTAATGCCCTAAAGCTGTTTCTGAGATACTGAAGATACGTCATTTTGACCACTTGTATGTCTATAGCGTCACTTGATTTAGTTCAACACCTCTTCCCCAAAATTCACTGAAAGTTTCAACTCAATACCCTTAGCCACTCCTGAAAATATTGAAGATATTAGACCCCGACACCACGCCGGTTTTTCTTTTGGGCAGAGAATAGATGTTTTTCTCCGGCGGGGCACCGGAGAAAAAATCGGCTGACACCGATTTTTCTTATAAGGAAGGCGTTTCAAATCTGTTCTGAACACCCCGAGTGACGTATTGTTCAAATCCAAATAAAATGATTCTTTTAAATCCCTTAAAACTCCGAGAGCACGTACTAAATAATGACATACGCAAGTTCGAGAAAAACCCGACAGAAGCAACACTAGAACAGTTTTGGTATCAAGAGTCTTTTTCCAGACTTTCGAATCTTTGGCTATTCAATAAACGGTAGCGTTCGCTTCCCTCCGTGTCTGTTTTCATGATACCTGTCGTTTTACTCAATGAAACCCAGTAATCACATTATCATACATTTCAACCCAGTGTGCATCACAAGAATGAAGCAGGTTTTGTTCTTCGTGTGCAGCAGAACACAGAAGAAGGTCAGGACTCATTTGGGGGAACACTGAACTCATCAGGACTCACTGAGTTCATTTCGGGGAAGAAGAAGAAAAACAACAAACAACAACATCTTGCAAGTCCCTTATAGCATTTACATTAGACCCAGCTTAGAGGCCTTAACTAGGACAAACTTTGAACAATGGAAGCGACAATGCATGTCAAAGCCAGTGGATGCTGCTTCCTATCTCCATTCTAGAAGGCAAGGCCGTCACAACGGAGGAGGGGACAGCACCTCCTCCTTTTTTATAAATTCGGTAAAACTTGGAACCAAAATGCAAAATTATACTGAATCCGAGAAAAAAGCGGAATAGTTACAGAAGAATCTCAAGAGATCAAATATTTCAATCCGACTTCAATACCAATTCCATGATCCGGTAGAGATGGTCCAAATTTCAGTGGTGCAATTTATAAATTATGCGAAAGAAGTATCGTAGTGATATGTGTAGTTATCAATATATAGTTAAAGCCGCATCAAAATCTAAAATCGTTCCGCAAATTTAAAAATAGTTGAGGATTTAGTTAAATTTCGCACAAGATTTTAATCTTACTCCTTTATCTTTCCAAAATCCAAGTGAATTTTTTGGAACGAATATGGTATACTGCAAAATTCGTTACCGTAGCATTTTTGTACTTTCACCAAATCGTCCCAAATTAAAATAAGAAAGCAAAGTCTGTTTCTGACCTAAAACAATTATTCGCTTACCGTATATACTGCTTTTGCATTGGTGGGACCAATTGAATTTTTTAGCTTTTTTTTCGCCAAAGTTAAACAGCGAGCAATAAGAAGAAGAAGCAAAATATGGCCTTGGTTGCAAGAGTCCAAGAATATACTTCCAACTCGCGGCTTCTTAGAAATATTCTTTACTTAGAGTCATGGATCTTAGTTAAAGTTCCACCTGTGTTTTAAAACAAAAATAATGACTGAAGGTATTATCCCCCCCCAGCTTTCAGTATTCAAATTTCGAAACAAATAAAAATATTGTGGCTTATTCAATCAAATAATTCGCGGTAACAAACTGTAAGCAAGGAGCGACTCGGTCCGATAGTTACCGAAACTCTAAAAACAGAATTTTGATAACAATAGATGCATCAAAAGAATTGGTTTTTTTATGCTGATTCCAAATATACAAGTATAAGATTTATTAAGTTTAATGTTACCATTCAAAATCTAAAACCCTGAGAAAATTTACCAGATTTTCGAAAAAGGAGAAATATCCCCTAAAAGTTAGAGTCTTATTCAAAATTGGACCATCAGATTCAGCGCATCAGAGAACCCTACTGTAGAGTTTGCAAGCTCCTTCAATCAGCGACAATGTGGAACTTTTCTACGGGGAGGATTTAGTGTTCGATTTGCCTTACTTTCTCTTTGGCGACATAATTTTACATATGGAAATGTTCTGGGGGAATTGTCCGGGGGGAAATTTTCAACGGGGTCGGAATTCTTTTGGGAATTTTTCCATGGGGAAGGGGTTTCTCGCGAAAAAAAATCTCCACGGGGGAATTATCACCAGGAGAAATTCTCCAAGGGGAAAATTTTACGAGGGAGAAACTATCCATGGAGGAAGGATTTCCTGGAAAAATTTTGCACATAGGGGAGATTTTCTGGCATGGCTTGAAAACGATCAACAATAAAATAAAAAAACAAGTCTTTTTTTCAAACGAAAGTATACTAAGGATAATTTTTTCAGGCGGAATTATCTGCAATTTTCTGGGGGGAGTTTGCAACGAGGATGGAACTTTCCAAAAGTAACTTCCCAGGAAAAGATTTTACGTGGAGGAACTTTCCATGGAGGAATTTTTTGTAGGCGGAGAGAAGAGATTTTCCACGGAGGGGAAGGCGGATTTCCCAGCATTATTTGAAAAATGATCAGAAATTAAATACAAAATACGTTTTTTAAACTGAAAGTGAGGAGCAAACTAAAGTTTCAATTTAATACCATAAGGCATTCATTAGATATTGCATACATGCCATTTGGAAACCTGAATCCATTTCAAGTCTTTTGATTTAGTTCAAAATCCTCCTCAATCCCAAAAAATTTCCATTTAATACACTTAGTCGTTCGGTACACTATCTTTATTTTGGTTTAAGATCCCTCTGAACATGCCTTGAAAACAACAGCTTTTATATATTAAGTTGTTCCTGAGATATTCCAGATACGCCCTTTTGACAACTTAAAGGCACACAGTGTCTTTTGATTTAATTAAACATTCCCAAAAATTGGATACATATAGTGTACTTTCATTTAGTTTTACATTCCCCTCAAGTTTAAAGATATATTAGAGATACATCCTTTTGACAACCCGGATTATTATAGTGCACTTCATACCATTAGCTGTTACAGAGATATGGTAAACACGCCCTTTGCCTTGACAAAGGCCCTGACGAGGATAGGCTGGGTATAATAGGTTGGAGCTGTTGCGGTGCCGTGAGATGGGTTAGGGTCTCTACTCCTTCATAAGCGTCTTCCTCCATTCCTATCCTCGAAATGAAAAATCCTGCTTGTGTGGCCTCATAGTAGCGTCAGGGTGGACCTTTGACGAATTTCCCTAACAAAAAACGTGACTGGGAACATCACTGTAGGGTAACCTTAAGGAGTGGCGCCCCTCGAGAGACTTAAAGCCTAGTAAACGGCAGAGCATTTGCACTAGATCATGACTGATGGATAGTTCTTCTGGATTTTCTTTGTTTTGGTGGGCTGAAATAGCTATTCCTAGTTAAGTTATCTATTATGGGCAACCTCCCCAAAGAAGTATATTTGTAGGCATTGATATATAATGAATCAGAGGCTTGAAATTTTGCTTGTGTAAGATTTCTACTCTTGTTGATAGAAGAGCATCGGCAAGTGCGGAAAACCATATCGTGAGTCAGGATTCGTGACCAAGATAAGCCCAGGATTGCACAAAGCCTCTATTCGACTGGAGGTCCCATGGACTTCTTGCTGTCCGTTTTTTAACCGGCTTAAAGGCTTCGTGTAGACTTGAGAAGAAGTGTTGGTCCCCATCCCGCACTGGTTATGTGACCATTGCTTTTCTTGAGGCCAAAAACAATTTCAATGATTTAAATAATATGAAAAGTGCAACTTAGAATGTTGCAAAACGTTAAAGGCAACTATCGTATTGACGTTTTAAATGACGAATTCAAACGCTTTAAACTGAACTTATAATGAGTTTCAGAAATTCACATTCAACGAGAAGGAATTTGAAATTAGAGGATATAGAATTAATTTACTGGGGCCGGAAGGATGGGGTGTATAAGCATAAAGTAGGGCTCATGATGAATAAGGAGGCGAAAGAACAAAGTTCGAGTCCAAGATTCCTTTGCGAGAGAGGGAAAGCTTCGGAAACAGGACCACAGCAAAGGACAAGGCTTTGCTGAATCTAACTGCCGGTAGTTCTAAGGCCAACCAATCTGAGGAGTGTACAGTTTTAAGCCAGCCTAACTGTTGTACCTTAAAGTTCAGTCACAACCCTCATTATGTACCTTATGTACCATTATGTACTAAAAAGACACCAAACCGCCACTCTTGCAACGCAAAACAATCAAGCTAACGTCAGATCCAGTGTTACCCATTATTCTGAAAGCAGGGGGGAGGGATTTTGGGTTGAAATATTAAAAACCACCCATATGATTATGCAAAACTTTTTGTTTGATAATTGTCTTTTAATGTGAATTTAGCGGTATTTTTCAAGATTAAATGAAATGAAGACTCCAAATGAAGAAAAGCCACTTTAAGATTATCACGTATGACGTCAAATATGACGCAATATCAGATTATGACGTTCAGTAGGGAAAAACCCGAGTGAATACGTCAATTCAGCACACCGAATCTCTATTGTTTCGTAAATTTTCATCCAAAGTAATGATTAGATTGAGTACCAGTACTATCTTCCTTCATTTCTAAGACACCCCTACTCTCCCCTAAAGGCTATATCTAAGGCCTTAAACTAATTAAATAATGATCTCAAATTCTAAAGGATAGTTAAAGACAAGACAGTCTAACTATAAGATTTATATTCCACTTTAATTTTGACACAGTGATCTTAAAAAGAATCTTAATCGTTAAAATAAAAATTTACAAAGCAAAAAACTTCTGAAGACAAATTTCAACGAAAATGTCGACAAAAATAAAGAGAAACGATGTAAGAAAAAATAAGTTAAAAATCAAATATTTATAGTCGACTCTTAACAATGATATCGTAAAAAAATCAAGGCAGAGAACGCTAAAAGACATGCACGAATAAAATAATTGATCGACCACATCTTTCAATAAAAGTACTGTCGTAAGTTATGGACACTTCTAACTACTGATAAAAAAGAAAGCAGCGGTCTCTTACTCAGCTCCACCAGCTTCACCATCGTCTACAAAACTGGACTCGTAACTAGATCGGGACAATCCATCGAAATCATCATCACTACCATCCCCCGACTCTTCTGCTTCGTCTTCAATGAAAGCAGTACCTCTTTTTGTTTTCAACTGGGAGCTACGAAAAATATAGGCTATATCAAAATAGAGTTGTCCTTTGCTAAAGGGAAACAATTAGACAAATTGTTTAAAAATCACTATAATTAAGAGCAAATAACGTAAAACAAAAACTACTAATTTTGTATTTTCATTCGGCTTTAACTGGCAGACTTCGGCTTTAGCATTTTTTTTTTATTTTTTTTTTTGGCTTTAACTTCGGCTTTAGCATTTTTTTTTTTAACTGGCAGACTTTTCTCAAAGACTGAACTATTCGGTCTTGCTACTACTGCTACTGACAACTTATTGCAGCACAGAGCCACTTGAGGCCAACACAGCTACACAAGCTCCTCCTTCATCCCTATAAATCCGTAAAACTACTGGCCAAATATCCGGCCTTACTATTCAAATAAAATTAGAAATTCTTGTTTCATAGAATATTTCCCTTATTCTATATTTGTTTTATGGCGTATATTAAATATGGGCTTTGTTTTACCATTTAATTATCTCACCCCACTTGCACCTCGGTGAGTATCCGTTTGGAAAGGACTTTAACTTGAACAGACGTGCAGTGCCAAGGAGCTCTTATTCAATGTTTTTTGTAAGGTTTGTGGTGCCCGATTAGGACGTGCGATTTGTATTAGTTATTTTATAATTTATTTAGTCCTGTATTGGTTTTTAGTGTATTTTCGCTACCCTCTCAGACAAGTTTTTTACTTCTTGGGGTGGCTGTTAATACTGATGTTGTGCTTAGTTAATAAATATATCTTTCTCTCTAATGAATTTTTTAGACCACACAAAGTTTCCATTTATGCTTAAAAACGAAACGAAAATACTAAAGCGGGTGAGACTGTTAATTAAGGTAGTGAAACAAATTTTAACCAAAAGAACAAACCAAAATTTGTTTATACAACAACTACTAATAATCATCCGAATATTTCAGTTTTTAACATCAAGAAGCCTTTATCAATAGGGGAAAAAAGAGAAAATACAAACTACAACTAGATTAGACGACTTATCTAATACTAGAAAATAGTTTAGAAAAATATGAAGAACGAACAAACACTATACAAAGAAATACAAAACGAAAATCCATGTGAAAAGCACTAGTCACTACATTTTTTTTTTACAAATTAGAATATGGCACAAAACAAATCACAATTTACAAATCACACCAAGGCACAAAACAGGAACACTGATGTGTTACATCGTATTTTTACGTGGTTATCCTCTGATATACGGTTCTAACAAAAACTAAACAATCTTTTAATCAAAAATATTTCGTATATAGAAGGTTAAACTGATTATAAATCAGAAAAGTTCCAAAGTCTTTTAATACTATTATGTTTGAAAACAAAATAAAGGTAGTGCTAATGCCATGATAATGAAACATAACGAAATATAATGAAACATAATGAAATGCCATAATGAAACACCGTCAGATCACAGACTCTTTTAAAACTACAACTTCGGCCCTGGTTCGACAAGAAACCCAACGTATAATTTTTTATTGTAAATAGTGAAACAATTTAATAGCTTCACTCAACATCAGGAAAGCGACTTTTGAAGAGCTAGAAAAAGTGTTGTGTTAAGTGAACAAAATCTCACAAATCGATCTATAGCCAAATTTTGCACATAATTAGGCATTTTTAGCTCCTACTCTCACGCCACCCCTCCAAAACACTGACTTTCACGAATTTGAAGAAAATTGTAGCCGGTGAAAATAATTTTCAGAAATATTTCTAAAAAACAAAACAAGGAGTTTTGGAAGGAGGTTTTAGCACATTACTCAGACTCCATTTTTCCAATAATTATTGTTTATATATTGTCGCAATGGCAGAAATCTATGAAGAATTATTTTAAAATCTATCCCTTCTGCCCGCTTTGTTTGTGATTTCATATAAGACACGAAATACATACACAAAACTCTTAATTGAGATTGATCGAACCTCTTTAATGTGTGAAACAAAGATCCTCTCTGCCTGAGAAGAGGCCTTAACCAGCGGATGACAAGCTTATCATAACAGTAATTAAATGTTTATCTCCGATCAAAAAGCGAAAGTGATCCACCCTCTACCTCGTGCTTCCATTTAATTGCTAGCATAAAAAAAGCTACCTTTTTTCCAAGTTCTAGAGTAGTGCCACAATAAAAACACTCTCGTTTTTTTTCTTCTACTCTTGCTTCGGAGGTGCTCGGTTTTTTCGAGAGCCGCTGCTTTTTAAATTTATCACTGGACTTTCACTACTCTTTTTATTGCCCCATGAGGCGTTAGCATGTCTAGCGTTCTTCTCAGTTTTCTAGGTGGACTATCTGAAGGATTTTTTGAAACATGCTCAATTGTGGGGTGAACTGAATAACTTGTTCTGGTACTGTGTCCTGGATTATGTTTATTTATCTGCCGATCTTGCTCCAATGGTAGTCGGGAAGTAGAGGCGACTGACGCGACGTCAAACGATTCTAAATCATCTTCTAAGCTTAATAGTTGTTCAATAAATATATCACCAAGGTTGAAATCTGGCACTTCTTCACTAATGGAAGTGTCAATTTCACTTCTGTTTTGAGTCATGTTTGCCATTCTTATAATTTGGGACACAGAATACAGACTTACATTTCCCACTCTCACGTATTTCCTGTGTATTTGTTGTAGTTTGGTGTTGAGATTCCAGGAGATAGCAGTCATCAGGATCCATTTCAGCTTCATCCGAATTCTGCTGATTTGAAACTGATGATATTGAATGTCCAGTTATAATTTTACTATCAGGAGTTTTGAACTATGTGTTTGTGCAATTTTCTTAACAGGCATTAAAGGTATTGCAAAAACGTGTTCGTCAATATCCATGTCAGTAGTTGCTTTAGGCCTGGTTCCTACATAATTCTCAAGAGAATGGCATTGCGACTTTGCAAAATCGGTCTTTTCAACCTCTTTACTGTTCTCTTGAGGCAACGTGTCATCGTTATTTACAGCATCATTAAGTGATATATCACAACTGTAATAAGAAGATCCTTCAAGAATATTCATGTCAACGGGGGTGATTAGATATACCTTCAACATCACTTATTGGATCTGAACAAACAACTTCCTTACTTTTTTTTAAGAAGCTACTTTCTTCTCTGAGCTCTTTCAAAGAAAAATTTTCAGTATCTCTCTGAACAATATCATTTTTAGTATTCCCATTGCACAGAACTTCCTTTACGCCTATGGACAGCGGATCAAATCCATCGGGAATTTCAACAAATCTTTTATCAACCGGCAGATCAAGGAAAGGGATGTTAGATGGAGAGCGGGCCCTCGCTCTTGTAAAATCAATAAAACTTTGAAAACTCGGGTTACCAAAGTCACCTATTTTGGTTTCCTGGATTATTTCACAATTTACATCAGGGTCAGTAGAATCGTCTACAGCGCATAGCATACCACGTTTATGGTGAAGTTTAATTGGCTTACTGTCGTTAAACTTTGTATCGTTGGCCCCTGGCTGCTTTGTAGAGGCTAATGGACCTACAAAATTCAATAAGTTAAAAATGAGGCATCATGCCCTAGGGTTAATGGTCAGAATCAAACCCTAGTAACATAAGGATTTAATCTCGCACAAAAAATACTTTTACTATCATAACAACTAAAACCATATCATAACTACTACAGACGTTAACTGTCATTTTCTCATCTCATGGTATATTTTTGTGCGCATTGAAGCTTTTCGTTTTCCAATCTCACATAAGAATCACAGCAAAATTCACAGTCAAACTGTTGAATACAATTTTCATGCAGAGAGATTAAGGTCTTTGCATGGCACTTTTTTTTTTTTTTTTAATATGTCTTCTGGGGAAAATTATCTTATGAGAAAAATTACTCAGCCATTGTATTTCCCCTAGCAAGTCTCCGAAAAAAGATAGGTGGCTGATGGAACAACAAAGAAAAAAAAAATCATCCCAGTATTTCCATACAAGAAAGAATTATTTGATCAATTTGGTATGAAAAGGCACACGCAATAATGGTTAGATTTAACACCGAAGACCTGGGATAGAGTCTAACTTTTTTCTAAAGGCCCATTCACATTGGAGGTTAAGTAATACCAAATCGAGAGGAATCTCGGAAATCTAAGGAAGTTCAAACATATTTTTTCTGCGTCAATTCTTAAAACTTTGTTTCATAATTTAATTCAATTTTACGTTTCTTATTACCCTACTATATGGATATAAAATTTTCTTCCCTTTTGATATCATCCTATAGGGTATACGACAAATCAAGAGACATTGTTCTTGAAACAAACAGTATTGTTAATAGTCTGCTGTTTGCAAGGCCGTATCCAGGATTTTGTTCTAGGAGGGGGGGGATATTTTTGTTTGGGATGAGGAGGGTTACTAGAAAACTTTAAAACAAACATCAAAAATTTGTTTATATGCATTTTTGTTACGTTTTTGCAAGTCAAACAAAATTTTCACGGGGGGAGGTCCCCTCTCCTGGATACGGCCTTGGCTGCATGATCTGAAGTCATTTCATATTGTTTCGTGTTTGCCTTTCTTTTTCTTCAATTACACGGTGATGTACCTGAAGCCCTCAAGGCTAGTCCATAATACCATGTCTCATATCATTCTACATACTATTTTTGTAACTATGATAAAATTCGAGTTTCATTCAGTTCATCAATCAGATCAGATTTCAATTCCCAAACTACTTCTCAGTCTGCCTGGAATACTTTGCCTGAGTCGGCTAAAAATTGTCACTTGCTGGTACCTTTAAAAGAACTGTAAAAACATTCCTGATCTTTGGATATATTTTTTTTTTTCAATTTTTGTTTGGATTAGCTTCTTAATTTTTTACTTAATTTTTACATTTTTTTTTTAATCCGTTAACGAATACCTTACAACTATTTGACTCCTTACTATGTTTTATTTTAGAAATCTTTTTCTTTAATCAAGGGTTTTGCAAATGCATTATTGTTACATTTGAAGTCTGATGAGGGGAATAAAAGGGGAAAGTCAATTCAATTCAATCATTTATTACCCACAAATACAAGAGAACAAGTAGTACGAGTGGAGTAAAAACATAATAATAAAAAAGAAAAAAAAGAAAAACAAAAAAGAACATCAACAAACACTAGTAATTAATTTCTACAAAGAAAAAACTGTAAAAGACCAATGTCAGGGCCAATATTACAAAATGCATCTGCGGAAAGCTTTTTGTGTAGGTCACCGAGCCTTTTGAGTTACATCCGTAACATAGAAATTTTTAACTAGATACCGATTTCTAGTCCATGTCGGCAGAGAAAGAAGAAATTTGCGAAATTTGAAATATATAACTTTAATCTTTTTCAAATCCTTTAGCTTAAGAACAGAATGAATACCCGAAAAATAAAGTACAGAATGATCAGAAAAAGTCAAGAAATAAGTGCCCAGAGTTTTTCTGATTATATTTTCTACGGTTTGCTAAAATTTTTGAATAACTGAACTGAATTTTCTTACTACACACAGCAACAATCTGTTTCATAAGCAGCGCGATCGCGCTGCCTAAGTAAAGAACGATGTGGGCACAATATGTTTTTTTTTTTTCTCTCCACCCGGCACTGAACTTCGTATCGAAGGAGTTGTCGTAGAAACTTCGAAAAGGGCTAATTCGATTGGAAATTGGAATGGCTAGTGCCCTTTTTAAATAGTCGAAAGTGATTGGAGGGCAACTAGCCCCCCCCCCCCACACCCATCATTCCCCCAAACACATCCAATCAAAATTTTGAGATAGCCATATTTGTTCAGCGTAGTGGATTTCCAGATATAAAATGAGTTTTTAAGGGGGACACTCCCCCACAACCCTCCGGGGCAAGGGTTTTAAGTTATGCCCTGAGGGCATATTAGAACGATGTTGGCACAATGTACTATTTTTTTTTCCTTAGACCAGGGCACTTCATATAGAAGGGGTCATCGCAGAAACTTCAAAAGGGGCTCATTCGATTGGAAATTGAGAGTCCTAGTGTCATTTTTAATAGTCGAAAGTGATTGGAGGGCAACTAGCCCCCCCCCCCACGCCCATCATTCCCCCAAAAACACATCAATCAAAATTTTGAGATAACCATTTTGTTCAGCGTAGTTGATTTTCTAGATAGAAAAATGTTTTTGAGGAGGACACTCCCCACAACCCTAAGGGCAAGGCTTTTAAGTTATGCCCTGGGGACATATAAGGTTTTTTATAGAAAGGGTTGTCGTATAAACTTCAAAACAGGCTCATTCGATTGGAAATTCAAAGGGCTAGTGCCGTTTTTAATAATCGAAAGGGATTGGAGGGTAACTAGCCCCCCCCCCCCTCCCGACGCCCCACCATTCCCCCAAACACATCCAATCAAAATTTTGAGATAGCCATTTTGTTTAGCGTAGTTGATTTCCAGATAGAAAATATGTTTTTGAGGAGGACACTCCCTCACAACCCTCAGGGGCAAGGGTTTTAAGTTATGCTCTGGGGCCATATCAGGTTTTTATAGAAAGCGTTGTCGTAGAAGGAACTTCAAAATAAGGCTCATTCGATTGGAAATTCAATAGGCTAGTGTCCTTTTTTAATAGTCGAGAGCGATTTAAGGGCACCTAGCCCCCACCCACGCCCATCATTCCCCCTAAAGCAAACACGTCCCATAAAATTTTGAGATAGCCATTTTGTTCAGCGTAGTTGATTTCCATATAGAAAATATTTTTTTGGAGGAGACACTCCCCCAGCCCCTCAGGACAAGGGTTTTAAGTAATACCCTGGGGGCATATAAGGTTTTTAAAGAAGGCGTTATCATAAAACTTCAAAAAAAAGCTCATTCGATGGAAATTCAAAGGGCTAGGGCCCTTTTTAATAGTCGAAAGTGATTGGAGGGCAACTAGCCCCCCCCCCCCCCCCACACCCATCATTCCCCCAAACACATCCAATAAAAATTTTGAGATAGCCATTTTGTTCAGCGTAGTTAATTTCCCGAGAGAAAATATATTTTTGAGGAGGACACTCCCCCACAACCCTCAGGGCAAGGATTATAAGTTATGCCCTGGGGGCATATACGGTTTTTATTAAAATCTTTGTCGTAGAAACTTGAAAAGGGGCTAATTCAATTTGAAATTCAAAGGGCTAGTACCCTTTTGATAGTCAAAAGTAATTTGTAGGACAACTAATACCCCTCTCATGCTCACCTTTTCCCAAACACATCCAATCAAAATTTTTAGACAGCCATTTTATTCAACGTAGTTGAAAGTCTTGGAAATTAGGTCTTTAAGGATAGCAACCCCTCCCCCTACAGCCCTCAGGGCAAGGGTTGTAAGTTATGCCCTGGGGGCATATATAAGTTTTTATTGAAAGCGTTGTGGTAGAAACTTTAAAAAGGCTCATTCAATTGGAAATTGAAAGGGCTAGTGCCTTTTTTAATAAATGAAGTGATTGGATAGCGACTAACGCCCCTCTCACGCCCACCATTTTCCCAAACACATCCATTAAAATTTTTGAGATATCCATTTTGTTCAACGTAGTTGAACGTTCTGGAAATTAGGTCTTTAGGATGATAACCTCCTCAGAGCCCTCAGTGCAAGGGTTGTAGTTATGCCCTGGGAGCATATAAGGTTTATAGAGAAAGTTGTTGTATAAATCATAGGCAGTGCGATCGCGCTGCCTAAGTAAAGAACGGGGACACTCGAGAACGAGACAAGAAACGGGGACTAAGTAAAGAGGAGGAAACTCCCCACAACCCTCAGGCAAGGGTTTTAAAGTTATGCCCTGGGGGCATATAAGAACGATGTTAGCACAATGTATTATTTACTATTTTTTTTTTCCTTTAGAGCAGGGCAATTCGTATCAAAGAAGTTGTCGTAGAAACTTCGAAAAGGGCTCATTCAATTGGAAATTGGATTTGGCTTGTGCCGTTTTTAATAGTCGAAAGTGATTGGAAGGCGACTAACCCCTTCCACGCCCGTCATTTCCCGAAACACATCCAATCAAAAGTTTGAGATAGCCATTTTGTTCAGCGTAGTTGATTTCCAGATAGAGATTATGCTTTTGAGGACAGTCCCCCACAACCCTTAGGGAAAGGGTTTGTAAGTTATGCCCTGAGGGCATATAAGGTTTTTTATAGAAGGCGTTATCGTAGAAACTTCAAAAAAGGCTCATTTGATTGGAAATTCAAAGGGCTAGTGCCCATTTTAATACTCGAAAGTGATTAGAAGGCAACTAACCCGCCTCTCACGCCCACCTTTTCCCCAAACACATCTAATCAAAACTCTGAGATAGCCATTTTATTCAAACATAATTTAAGTTCTGGGAATTAAGTCTTTGAGGATGACAACCCCCCCCCCACAGCCCTCAGGGAAAGGGTTGTAAATTATGCCCGGGGGGCATATAAGGTTTTTATATATAACACGTTGTCGTAGTAAACTTCAAAAAGGGCTCATTCGATTGGATATTGAAATGGCTAGTGCCTTTTTAATAGTCGAAAGTGATTGGAAACCAACTAAAAACCCTTCCCGCCACCATTTCCCCAAACACATCCAATAAAGATTTTGAAATAGCCATTTTGTTCCACGCAGTTGAAAGTTCAGGAAATTATACCTTTGACCAGGACACTCCCCCCACAGGCTTCAGGGCAGGGTTATAAGTTATGCCCTGGGGGCATATATAAGGTTTTTATTGAAATCTATGTCGTAGAAACTTGAAAAGGGGCTCATTCGATTGTAAATTCAAAGGGCTAGTGCCCTTCTTAATAGTCGAAAGTGATTTGAGGGCAACTAACCCCCCTCTCACTCCCATCTTTTCTCCGCACACATCCAATCAATATTTTAGATAGCCATTTTATTCAACATAGTTGAAAGTTTTGGAATTAGGTCTTTAAGGAAGACAACCCCCCCCCCCCCCAGAGCCCTCGGGGGCAAGGGTTGTAAGTTATGCCCTGAGGGCATATAAGGTTTTTATTGAAAGCGTAGAAACTTCCAAAGGGCTCATTCAATTGGAAATTGAAAGGGCTAGTGCCTTTTTAATAGTTGAAAGTGATTGGAGAGCGACTAACGCCCCTCAAACCGCCCACCATTTTTCCCAAACACATCTAATAAAAATTTTGAGATATCCGTTTTGTTCAACGTAGTTGAAAGTTCTTGAAATTAGGTATTTTAGGATGATAACCCCCTCAGAACCCTCAGTGCAAGGGTTGTAAGTTATGCCCTGGGGGCATATAAAGTGCCCCCAGGGCATAAAAAGTTGTTATAGAAAGTTGTTATAGAAATTTCAAAAAGGGCTCATTTGATTGGAAATTGAAATTGCCCTTTTTAATAGTCGAAAGTGAGTGGAGAGTAATTAACCCCCCTCTTACGCCCACCAATTCCCAAAAACATTCAATCAAAGTTTAGAGATACCTTTTTGTTCAACGTAGTTGAAAGTTCTGGAAATTATGTATTTAAGGATGACAAACCCCCCAGAGCCCAAAGGGCAAAGGTTGTAACTTCTGCCCTGGGGGCATATAAGGTTTTTATAGATAGAGTTGTCGTAAAACTTCAAAAGGGGCTCATTCAATTCAAAATTGAGAGGGCTAGTGCCCTTTATAATAGTCGAAAGTAATTGGAGGGTAACTAACCCCCCTATCACGCCAACCACTCCTCCAAATACATCCAATCAAAATTTTCCGATACCAATTTTGTTCAACGTAGTAGAAAGTTTTGTAAATTAGGTCTCTAAGAATGAACCCCCCCCCCCCCAGCACTCAGGGCAAGGGTTGTAAGTTATGCCCTGGGGGCATATAAGATTTTTATTGAGAGTTTTGAAACTTCAAAAGGGCTCATTTGATTGGGAATTGAAAGGGTTAGGGCCATTTTTAATAGTTGAAAGTGATTGGAGAGCAACTACCGCCCCTCTCACGCCCACAATTTTCCCAAACACATCCAATCAAAATTTTAATATCACCATTTTGTTTAACGTAGTTGAAAGTTCTGGAAATTCGGTCTTAGAGAATGACAACCACCCTAAGAGACCATAGGATAAGGGTTGTAATTTATGCCCTGGGGGCACATAAGGTGTTTATAGAAAGCGTTGTCGTTTCAAAAAGGGCTCATTCGATTGGAAATCGAAAGGCCTAGTGCCCTTTTTAATAGTCGAAAGTGATTGAAGGCTTGACATTTTTATAATAAAGACCGATGTGGGTATAATGCATTATTTTTTTTTGTTGTTGTTGTTGTTTAGACCAGGGCACTTCGTATCGAAGGAGTTGTCGTCGGAACTTCGAAAAGGGCTCATTCGATTGAAAATAGAAAGGGCTGATGCCCTTTTAATAGTCGAAAGTGATCGGAGGGCAATTAATCCCCCGTCCACTCCCACCCTCCCATTTGCCCATTATGTTTATAAATTAAATGTTGCCTTAAGATTAAATTAAAATGCACTGTGATAATGCTAATTCCAATAAGGCATCTCAGCAGTATCCCAAGAACGACTGAGGGTATTATGTTCAAACTTTCGGGGCTACTTCTGCTCTTAAAATTTAACCAAATCAAAATAGCGTAAGTGTATCCAAGCTATCAAAGAAAGTAAACAGATTTTTTTGCGAATGGTATCAAGTTTTCCATGTCAGGTCAACTAGAGGAGGTATGAAACTGAAATTAAACAGCACTATTTGTGTCCAGATTTTTAAAAGGGTATATGTTTTAAAAATTGCTGAAAAATTTTCTCCAGCATACAAATAGCAGGCCAAACTATAAAGTCTTAAAAAAAAGATTTAAAGTATTATTTCCTTTTTCCCTGAAAAGACTATGTCAATATAAAACGAACAGAAATTAATTAAAAAAACTTTTTCCACAAAATAAGTTTTTTAAAGAAAAGTAAAGAGCTCCATTAAACAAAAAATGAGCAAAAATGAAATCAAATAATCTATCAAGCGTGAAACTACCACAAATCAGCATCGATAAATAATGAAACCCAAAACGAACAGAAATTACAATAAATAACCGAGTAAAACTCAAAACGAGCAGAAATTAACATAAGTTGGGCGCAAAAACCCCTATGCCTTCCCAAGGCCAGAACATAATTTGCAGTTTACTGAAAAAATACAAATGAATGTTGCATTGTCAGTTTAATATACATATAATGATATTTAGTAATCAAAATGTTAATATTATTTGCTTTATTAAAGTTATAAAAGTAAAAATACTTGTATTTTCTTCAGTAAAGTGCAAATTATATTCTGGCCTTGGGAAGGCATAGGGTTTTGTGCCCAACTTATGTTAATTTCTGATCGTTTTGAGTTTTACTCGGTTATTTATTGTAATTTCTGTTCGTTTTGGGTTTCATTTATTTATCGATGCTGATTTGGGGTAGTTTCACGCTTGGTCGATTATTTGATTTTATTTTTACTCATTTTTTGTTTAATGGAGTTCTTTACTTTTTTTTTGAAAAACTTATTTGTGGAAAAAGTTTTTTTTAATTAATACGGAAAAGAGCTAGAGAATTAGAAACAGTAATACCAAGCCACCGAAAGGAGAGACAGAAAGTAAAGAAAATTCATTACATACCAGAGGAGTAGACGAAGACAGATTATAAGACACAGAAATCACACTTGTCAAGAGTCAGGGATAGACCAATATTTAGGAAAGACTGAGAAACTAAAGAAACCATCGCAGAAAGAGCAGATTTAGTACGACTAATCAACAAAATGTCATCAGCATAGGCAATGTAAGAAATATCAGTAGAACCAGAAAAATAAGTGCCTGAGATCTTTTCCAGAAGAGTATAAATACAAATTTTGAAAGGGTTGGTGATAAAACACCTCCCACAAATTGCAGATATGTATCAAACATAAGCTAAAATGTACAGCTCATTTTTTATTTTTATGCTCTAGAGCCTACAGTTTGTGAAAACAAACAACTTTGATACGAAATCACGGTTACAGTGATAGCTACAATCTAGTGAAGAATGAACCCAAGCCCATAGTAACCAAAATTAAAACACTTTTTTAAAAAGTTGCAAGTAAAGGCTAATAATTTTCAGTTGTAAAATCAGATCAGACAAAAGAAAATAAGAAAGACAAACACAGTCACAGAGATAAGAATAAATTTTTTTCTAATAAATGTATTAGGTCACCTTAAACACTAAAAACACTCGCTCATCTTGCACGGATTGTTCTTGGTACCCGGCTGACCGACCGTATTTTGAACAGTAGGCTGTATGAAAAGGGCGGTGCAATCTCGCTTTCTAGGGCTTTAATGAGAGAAAGGTTGAGATGGTAAAGGCACGCTCTGCGGATGAAGGATCACAGATTGCCGAAGATTGTCCTTTTCGGCCAACCGTTTAGGGCTAAACGGAAAGCTGGTCGTCCGCGGTTTGGGTGAAAGGATGTCGTAAAGAAAGATTAAAGGGAAATGGTAATTTCTTGGGAGGGTGTAAAGAGGGAGGCTTTGAATAGATTAGGATGGAGGAGGAGCGTGCGTAGCTGTGTTGGCCTCGGGCGGCTTGGTGCTGCAGTGAGTTTTTGGTAGTAGCAGCAGTAGTAGTTTTACACCATCCAGAAACCAGCGGTTTTTATGGTCTAGATAATTTAGGAGACCACACTGCCTTTCCATGAGGGTAAATTATAGTTCAAATAGGGACAAAATCCATTTAATAGACAGTGTTTCACAAACAGTGATAGAAATTAACAAAAAAATACCAGATATTTCGGTCGCATATGCAGTGACCGTCATCAGTAGTAAAACATTTACTACTGATGACGGTCACTGCATATGTGACCGAAATATCTGGTATTTTTTGAGAATTTCCATCACTGTTTGTGAAACACTGTCTATTAAAAGGATTTTATCCCTATTTGAACTTTTATTCATCGTTTTTTAGGGTCAAACCAAAATTCTGGAATTTACTCATTGACTTATTTCCTTTAAGCTCGTGCTGGGTTAGAATTACTTAGCTAAGATGGATTTCACTTGAAAAATAAAATTAATTTATTATAATAATAAATATCTACCGTTCAAGCAAAAACCAGCCATGGCACCTCTGTTTACGGTTAAATTTATAGAACATGTAAATTCACCATTACCCTTAGCTCCACATGCTGTAATTTGCGGAAATGCACAATTCGTATTACAAAATTTGTTCTACAGAAAAAAACAATTGAGAGTAACTAGTAAATAATAGTGAAGTTGTCCTTCATTCCAGCGACCAAGAGAGAACAGCCAAATTTAATATTCCAATAGAGAGTAACTAGCAAATAATAATGAAGTTGACCTACATTCCAGCGACCAAGACAGAACAGCCAAAATTTAATATTCCAATTGAGAGTAACTAGTAAATAATAATGAAGTTGACCTTCATTCCAGCAACCAAGACAGACAAGCCAAATTTAATATCCAAATTAAGAGTAACTAGTAAATAATAATGAATTTGACCTTCATTCCAACGATCTAGAAAGAACAGACAAACGAATTATTTCAATTGAGAGTAACTAGTAAATTTGTGGAATATTACTCTTTTGGATGGCAAAATAAAATAGGGGACAGAACAGAATCAATGTATTGAAACAAGAGCTGTAGTATTCAAGAGTATATTCCGACTAAATGGTGTTCATGCTAGTGGAATAATAATGAAACAATAATAATAATAATAAAATAAAAAATAAAAACTGGTTTTACTACTCATTAAAAACTAACACATAATAAGGCACAAATGAAATTGAGAATTTTTGAATCGAAGGCAGTTTTAATCTATCTTTGCTATTTATTTCTTCTTCATGAGGTGGTAATATGTTTCAATATCTCTATAATAACACATTTCTACATAATACAATTGTAAAATGATGGTACAAACTTGTATAATCTATTTAGTAGATATTATATTTGACAGGTATTCAGTCACATACAAAATATGTAACAATAAAACTGCGTTTTCACTTTGAGTTTTCAAATTCAAATTTTGAATATTTGAATTTTCGCTGAAATGACAGTCAACAACCATAACTGTATCAAAACCATCACGTGAAAAGAAATCCAAAAAGAAAAAATTAATGCATTAAAAAGAAACAGGGCAGCAGCAACCTAGTAAAGGACAAACCTTGGTCACTAGTAACCCAAATATAATAATTCTGAAACCAAAGCGGATCAAAATAAAAAGTACATTATGGAAAAAGCTATACCCAAAAATGATATACATAAAATTATAGTCTCCTGGCTTAAATAACAAGGAAATCACTTTTTTGCAGTTATAGGTGTCCAATTTTTTCCTTAGCTGCTAGTAGTGCAACGAAACATCATATAGAGTTGTTGAAGGGATCATATTAAATGGATATATTGCATCTACTCAATTTTGCAATTTAAAAAACATAATATTTAAACTAAAAATCAAGTTTTTGACAAAAAACTGCATCTTCATATACAAGATGGTTAGTGACGTCATAATCTTTATTACAGCCATAAATAACGCTAAAAGCAAAATATTTGGCAAAAGCGACAAGAAAAAGGGTCAAGGTGCAAAAACAAAAATTTATCCAGTGAACTACCTGTTTTCTTCAATTACGTCATCTGGGTTGAAATATAAGCTCATCTCAGCAGCGTAGTCAACAACATCCATGTTGTCATTCATTACACCAGCTAACTGGAAAATTGATACCATATTTCTCGTTGTTACTGAGTGTTCCACTTCAAAGGTCTTCTGGAACTCCTTTTGCCAGGGTAATAGTCTGATAATTTCATAATATCGGTCCTGTTTGATCCTTCATCTGAAAAAATGATCACAGAAATAAATTAAGTAAAGTAGCTACGGGGAAATATGGCTACCTTGATTCAACGGATGTATTTTTAAGAAAGGAAACGCTTCACTTCGTTTCAGAAGAGTCCCAGATAAATACAAAAGCCCTTAATCTAGTTCATAAAACAATCATAAACATTTTTGATAAAACATTCATTCATAAAGCATTCATAACATTTAAAACTAATATTACATTATCATTTAAACATTAACATTAGAAATTAACAAAACATTAATTCATAAAACATTCAAAATTCATTTCACAAACATTCAACCAGTTTATGTGAGACAATGCTTGTTCTCTTTGGCATTGAAAACTGAAAATTCAATTCAAAACAGAAGCAAATGAAGGAAAACTACCACATCATTAATTATTCAACAAATTTGAAAATCAAAATTCAGCATACAGAAGAGAGTTGTATGCTGAACTCTCCATATTTGAGAGTAAGGCAATTGTAAAACTTCATACGCTACAAATATCTCCCAGAGAAACGTTCAAGAGTAAAACACATTTCCAAGTTTTCGTAGAGTAATATAAAGAGGAGTAGAAGAGTAAAGAAAAGTAGAGTAGAAGTAGAACAGTAAAAGAAAAGAAAGAAGCAGAAGAGAAGAGTAAAAGGGTAAAAGAAAAGTAAAATAAAGTAAAAGAACAGTAAAAGTAAGAAAAGAAAAGTGGAGTAGAAGTAGAATAGTAAAAGAAAGTGAAGAATTGGAAGAGAGTAGAAGAGATGAGTAAAAGAGTAGAGTAGAAGATTAAAAGAACAGAGTAAGAGTCCTCTCTAACCGTCCTCTCTATAGACTGGAATAATTTTGACTATAACACAAAGTATCAAAAGGTTTACCCCCTCTTCTCGAAATTGCCTTCTAATTGACTCCAATGGGAGCCCCCTTCATTGTCCAATTAGTTTTAAAGGAAGTTTCTAATTTGGGTTATTGACTCTATCTTATGTGATGTAACATATTTGCCAAGGTATGACACGTAGCTTCACTTACATTTTATTATTTTTTTTTTTTTTTTTAATGTGCTGAGAAATTATATTACATTTTTTACGTTAACTTGAATTCAAGTATATCACTTTTTTGAAATAAAATTGTATCTTATATTATACGTAATGTTATGTTTTCCGTCAAATAATATTAAGATCTCCCCTTGACAAAATTTTGCCTCAAAATCAAATTAAATTTTCCCAGAACCTAATAAAATCTCCCTCCCTCCTAAGCTATAGAGCTTTGATTGATTGATTCACCCGCTACTGGATATTTGATTTTTATTACTTAATTACTTTTTCCTTTCAAGATGTGCAATCTCTCTTACTTATTAGCAGAAACGATAGCGTAAAATGTGTAAAAATATAATAAAATTACACGGAACAAAAAAAGAAATAAAAAATAACGCGGATTGTTAATTTTCCTCAGCACGGAATTACATATAAAAAAATGTATTAAAAAGAACAGTAAAGCGTTTCCCTGGAAAGAGCTGGAAATCAGCAGAAAAAACATTGCGCTAGTTTAAAAACATAAGAAAAACGAGTAAGTTTTCTGTTTTTGTTACTGTTCAAAAAACATTGTAGCTTAATACCTTTCCAGTTAATGTTGAATAGAGCCAGAACTTATACTACAAGGATCGGCTACGGGGGATAGAACTTGTCTCTGTTGATTTTTTATTTGTCCCTCCGAAACCTAGAGTCTTCTAAGGTACTCCCTTATTCTCATTTAATTTCGAATAGCATAGGACACAAATAGGTAGATAAAAAATATTGGACTAAACTTATATTCATGGTTCAAAAAATGAACTTTTTCATTAACTAATACGATTGTGTATTTTGTTTGATTAAAAGTTTAATCCAAATGGAAAAGCTGAATTATTGCTCAAACATAATTTGTCTTTATTATTTTAAAAGTGTACCCTTTGAGGCTGAGCCGTCATCACCGTCTCATCTGGTTGTTGGGTGCTGTTTGATATTGGTATAGTTATTTATTTATTTTTTGTTGTTTTTTTTCTATGTGTAGTGAATTTTATTCCTTTTCCTTATTTTTAATTATTACTCCAGTGTTTTTTACTGTATATGGGTTTCACATAAAAATATCTATATATAGATCAATCCGATAAGCTTACCCAGGTTTATTTATAAAATTAAAGAAAATTAAACGAAACAAGCAGAATATGCTGTAAAAATAATTCTAAAAGTAAACGAACATAACACCGAACAAATAAAATAATAGTGTCTATATTAAAGAATATCTCAAAATTAAAATAAAGCAGCATAAAAAAGGAAGAAATTCATCATAGCATCATAGCAGGAAGAACCTATACCTTGGTAGCCAAGTGACATCATCCTGGTACTCGATCAACCTTCTTTGGCTCTGTTTCTATTTGAAATTTGTGACCCCATTCCGACATTTCTTCACTGGTGAGATATTCTTCTGGACCTTTTTCTACTTGAATTCCCAGCTTTCCTCATCATTCCAACTAAATAATTTGGTTTGTCCGAGGTAGTAAGAGACCCAGCCTTTCTTGAGTTCACATATTTGCCAACACTCATGTGCATTTTGTGGCACACTGATTTTAGACCTGGAAAGTATTTCCTTTTTTATCAATCTTTGTTTTTCGTTAATACGATATGATACGAATTTATTATGTCAAATAACTTGAATTAAATGAGACAAAAATACAATTTAAATATTCACTCTTCCTCGTCACTTACTTATTAAAATGAGACACAAGATATTGTCGAAAAGGCAATCTGTATCGGTTGGTTACCGCGGGCTTACAGGCTCCACTTTGTTCTGGTGCCTTGTATTACACCCTGTTCGTGCCGGTTCAGGGAGCAATACAGATGGACATAAAAAAAATGTATCTAAAAAATAGTCAAGTGTATATTTTCTGGAAACGGCCATTGCAAGTTGAAAAATATTGTAAATAGTTCTTTTAGTTAAAAATGCGGTCTTTTCTTGTTGAATTTAAGGTGATTCTATGTTCTTGTGTTTGTTAAACACGGAAAACGATTGATAATCTAAAGGAAAAAAAATATGTAGAAATATACAAAATAGACATATTACTGCACATTCGGCAAGCATTACCAAGCCTAGAGTACACGTATAACTACAAAAAAAAAACCTGCGACTATAATTTAGTAGTAATTGAAGATAATTACTTGAAAAAAAATCGCTGCTGGCCTCAGAGTTGAACCCAAGATTCTCTGGTGATTAATTGGAGCTTCTAGCTCTGGATCAGCAGATACACCAGGTGATCTTTTCATAGCCGAAATGTATTAAGTCGAAACTTTCAGTGCATATTGTAGGGGATGTTGAACTAAATCAAAAACATCCTGTGGTCAAAAGAATGTATATGCAATATCTCAGAAACTGCTAAGAGCATTAACTTGGATTTTTCAAGGAATTTTGAACTGCATGACAAAAAAAAAACACATCATGTTCATCCTGGTTGTCAAAAGGGCGTGTTTGCAATATATCCGAAACGGCTAAGGATATCAGTTTGGAACTTTCAGGGTTTATTTGGGAGATGTTGAACTACATAAAAAAACCACTATAGACATCCAAGTTGTCAAAAAGGCGCATCTGCAATAGTTCAGGAAATACTAAAGTCATTAAGTTGAAACTTTCAGGAAGTGTTGGGAGGGGGGGGGAATCTCAACTAAATCAAATGAAAATACACGCATCCAAGCGGTCAAAAGGAGACCATTGCAAAAATATCAGGAACGACTAAGGGTATTTAACCGAAACTTTCGTAGACAGATAGAAGAGGATGTTGAACTAGATCAGAAGACATTTTATAGATCCAGGTTGTCAAAATGGCTTATCTGAAATATTTTTAGAAACAACTAAGGACATTAAGTTGAAACTTTCGGTGCATGTTGAGATAAATCAAGACACACTATGTGCTTCAAGGTTATCAAAAGGGCGTAACGACAACATCTCAGGAAGAAGTAAGAATACAAAGTTGAAAATTTCAGGGAATATTGAAGGGGATATAGAGCCAAATCAAAACGTACTATATGCATGCAGATTCGCAAAAGGGCGTATCAGCAATATCTCAGGAACGACTGAGGTTATTAATTTAAAACTTTCAGGCTTGTTGACAAGGATATTAAACAAACCAAAAAGACCGGTTGTCAAAACGGCATATCTCCAATATCTCAGGAATGGCTAACAGTATTAAGTTAAAACTTTATTGGCAAGTTGAGGGGATGAGAAACTGAACCAAAAGACATCGTGTTCATCCTTGTTGTCGAAAATACAAACCTGCAATATCCTACGGACGGCTGAGGGTAATTACGTTGAATCTTTCAGGGAATGTTGAGGGAAACTTTGAAACTAAATCAAAAGACACTATGTGCAAACAAGTTGTCAAAAGGGAGAATCTACAATATCTAAGAAGTGGCTAAGGGTATTAAGTAGCAAATTTCAGTGCATGATGAAGGGGATGTAAAACTAAATCAGAAACATTACAGGTATCCAGATCCTCAAAAGGGTGTTTTTACATTATCTCAGGAACAGCTAAGGGTATTACGCTGGAATTTAACGACATTTTGATGGGAATGAAGAGTTAAATCAAAAGGCACTATGTGCAACAAACTGTCAAAAAGGCATATCGGTGTTTCAGGAACGACTCAAGTTATTAAGTTGAGACTTCCATGACATATTGAAGGAGATGTTGAATTAAATCAAAAGACAATACATTAATACAGGCTGTGAAAAGGGTATATCTGCAATATCTCAGGAAAGGCAAAAGATGACATTAGGTTGAAACTTCAAGGGAATTTTGAGAGGGATGAAGAACAGAATAAAAAGACAATATGCAGATCCAGGTGTCAAAAGAACGTGGTAATCTTAGGAACTTTAAAGGAAATTAATTAGGAATTTGAGGATGGTGAGAGGCTTCAAGGGAAAAAAAAATCAAAGTACACTATATGCATCAAGGTTGTAAAAAAGGCGTATTTCCAATTTCTCAGGAATGAAAAAAGGTATTAAGCTGACATTCTCATATAAATATCGATGGGGTATTGAATTAAATTGAAAATAGTAAGTACATCATGGTTGTAAAAATGGCATATATGCGATAACTCGGGAGCAACTAGGGATATGAAGTTGAAACTTTCACAGAAAGTTGAGGTGGATGTTGAATAAATAAAAAGAAACTATCCATCGGGGTTGTTAAAAAGCATTCTGCAATATCTCAGGAATAACTAATTGCACAAAGTTAAATCTTCGGGGAATGTTGAGGGGGATCTTCAACTACATCCAAAAAACTGTATCCACCAAGGTTGTCAGAATGGTGTATCTGCAATATTTCAGGAACAACTAAGGTAATAAGTTGAAATTTCCTAGAAATGTCTAAGGAGACGTTCAAGTAAATCAAAAGTCACCAGGCGCATCCAGATTGTCAAAAGGGCACATCTGTAATATCTTAGGTAAGGCTGAGCGCATAAATTAACAGCTTTATTTTTACTTGGGTGCCAAAAGAGCTTATCAAGGACAAAATAAAATCTTAGAATAAAAATGTTATATTGATTATTAGCGGGAAATGTTTATTTTTTACATAATATATTTTAAAACCTTTTCTCCTTCATAGCGTTAAACAATCCAGAATTACACAAAATTTCGGGAACGAATATCAATATGCATTAAACTATCAATCTACATTCATTAATACTTTTCAATAATTTTGGTTATTATGGTGATATTCTTTCATTTTCTTTTTTTGATTTTATAATGTACTACGGTAATTACTTGGCTTTTAAAAAAAAAAAAAAAAAAAAAAAAAAAAAAAAAAAAAAAAAAAAAAAAAAAAAAAAACTGTCTTCCTACTTTAGTAACTGAAATAAATGAGCACTTGAACAAGGTCTAGACCCTGCTCATCCATCCAGTTCCCCAGGACAAAACAGTATATCCAATCCGACAATCCGAAAATCAAGTCCAAAATATAGCAAAATCAGCATCAATAAGTATACGTCAATGTTCCGAAACCAAGCTATAACACCTTAAATCTACAAAAACATTATATTCCTAAGGTGATCACCACATATCGGGGCTCATCAGATGAAAACTCATTGCCTAAATGGGTTTCGGCGCTTAAATTTCATTACCCAGGCAATATGAGCGCGCCATGCCATAATCTGGCATACCCCTATGTAGTGACACCTATGGAATAAACATAAACAAAATTCAAAATATCTAAAAAATAAAAATATATACCCCAGAAAAATTATTTCAAGCATCCTTAACCAACCTTCAAATAACACTGAAAGCCAAACCTTCAGCCGATTTAAATACACATAAATAAATAGCACTAGCCCTCCCCCCGGAACAATTTCACTCTCACTCAAATTCTAAGAATTAAATTCTGAATATCACACCTTAATCTTTACCACATGTGTCGCAATCTACCCTAAACTAAAGGGAAGATAAACCAGATTCCTTCAACAAGTTACCGTAAAATATCATTCAAGATATCTTGATAACTTTTATTATACTTTTGTAAAAGCTGATGATAAACAAAGACACACAGCTTGACATAAAATTGTTTTCAGTCAAGTGCAAATAATTTTCTAGTCTGTAGACTAAAGCTAAGAGAACGCTATCCCTACTCCTGTTTATGCTACTTTCTGTTTCTGTTTCTAAGGGAGGCTAAGGCTAAGGGAGCACTATTCCTACTCCTGTTTAGGCTACTTTCTGTTTCTAAGGGAGGCTAAGGCTAAGGGAGCGCTATCCCTCCTCCTGTTTATGCTACTTTCTGTTTCTATTTCTAAGGGAGGCTAAGGCTAAGGGAGCGCTATCCCTCCTCCTGTTTATGCTACTTTCTGTTTCTATTTCTAAGGGAGGCTAAAGCTTAGGGAGCGTTATCCCTACTCCTGTTTATGCTAATTTCTGTTTCTGTTTCTAAGGGAGGCTAAAGCTTAGGGAGCGCTATCCCTACTCCTGTTTATGCTAATTTCTGTTTCTAAGGGAGGCTAAAGCTTAGGGAGCGCTATCCCTACTCCTGTTTATGCTGATTTCTGTTTCTGTTTCTAAGAGAGGCTAAAGCTTAGGGAGCGCTATCCCTACTCCTGTTTATGCTACTTTCTGTTTCTGTTTCTAAGGGAGGCTAAGGCTAAGGGAGCGCTATCCCTACTCCTGTTTATGCTACTTTTTCTTTTTTCAACTTTCACTTTATTATTTATTGCAATTTCTCCTTATTTTGGCTTTAATTTACTTATCCATGGTGATTTATCAACGTTTTGAGCTTGGATTGATATTTAACTTTATTTCTGCACGTCTTTGGTTTAATGTAGCTTTCAACTTTTCTTTGAAAAACTTCTTTTGTAAAAATTTTCGTTCAATTAATTCAAGACAAGAATGATAGGATTTATCTAACTAGATACTGTTCGTGATTCTTATAAGATTTATTCTTAACTCATATATTGTTAACCAGAAAAACTTTTTTATTTCGCAGAGCCAGAGACGTCAAAGCAGAGGCTAATATTAACCAGTAAGGGAGAGGGTTCGAGATACATCTACATCGCCAATAAACACACATTTAAAGTGCTCTTTTTAAAAAAACGATTTCTCATTTGGATAATCGGAGTGAGCTATTTGCCAACGTACTTGTTTTGTCATCATGATAAACATTCGCACGAGGATAGAAAATTGACTGTCAGGAATAATCTTAAATATTTACAGGGCATTTAGAAAACAACCAAACTCTCTCTGCTTTATTGAGCAGAGTGTGTTTCAATATTCTAAAAAACAACATGTGTTTGTTCTCATGAACATGTATGAATTTTTTAAGCTAATCCATACTTTTTCTTATAGAACTTGGACTTAAATTTTAAAAGACAAAGGAAAAACATACCAAATCCAACTAACAAATATTTGTTAGTTGCTTGTAAACCAAAAAACAAATATTTGCTTGTAAACTTTGGGATGATATTAGGATCTATTCGAGATTGTTTATGCACAGTATCAAGACAAGAAGATCCTTATACAAGATTATGTAAAGTTTTTTTTTTTTTTTTTTTTTTTTTTTTTTTTTTTCAGTTCCATCAAAGTCAAACTGTGGTAAGAGTTGATTTCTTAATTAAAAAACAAAGCTGCAAAATAAAGCACAATCATTTCTAACCACTCACAAGCCAGCGACCCTTTCAAGAGGATTCTTAACAGAGACAGGGCTGCATGGCTTCTAAGTACAGCATGGGTTTCGTCTGTCAAATTCAATTTTATAACATACTCCTTTGTTGAAGCTAGATCGTTTTTTCAATTCCATATAGAAATTTATGATTGTTTTTTTTTTTATGCAGTCCACATGTTAAGGCTATGGAGTCACTGATTTATAAACATCAGCTGGGACTACAAGATTTTTAGCATTTTCGCCTCCGACTCTTATTTCTAAAGCCTTTAGAGAGTCATCTTCAATTTCTTTGATTTTCAAAGAGAAAAGTGACATTATAAACATTTAGGCCCCAAACTAAAACCATTTTTTTCAGAAATACTTTAAAGAATTAAATGTTTGCGTATATTGGGATTTAGTGACTAGCAAGGAAAGAGTCTTTTAATAAAAGCCCATACACTGTATTCTACACTGTATAGAATACATACACTAGAATACATAAAATACATACACTGCATTGAATAATACAGTATTGAACATACACTGTATTGAACATACACTGTATTGAACATACACTGTATTGAACATACACTGTGTGAAGAATACATACACTGTATTCTTTTTCTTACATAGTAAATAACCTTAATTAAATTCGACTCTAGTGTCTTTGTTTTCCTCCCCAAAGAAACTGTCCTTCCGCCCAAAAACTGCCACAAAATTAACTTACTTCTACTTGGAAAAAGGCAGGGTCAGGTGTGACAAATAGGTTTAATAGCTATAAGTCAACTAAATTCAATTTTACGTCTTAATAAGACTTTTTAATGAGCCGCGAAACAAGATATATTAAAAATTTCGGATTTAGTTTTTTGGCAAAAAGCTAAAACAAAATAAAATAGGCGTTTAATGAGATAGAGGTGACATCCTTATTGTGGTCCCCTAAGAGTAGTAGATTCTAATAGGAGTCTCCTACTGCTAATTTCAGTTATCGTCTTGGAAATAGCCATACTGCCTAATGTCTGACCATGGGTTAGGTTATTTTGTAAAATATGTTGGCGGGATTGGATAGGCTGACATAATACATGCGGGGTCAATCCTTCTAGACATACGGAGAACCAACCCTTAATAGCAGATCAAAGGAGGAGAACAGGTCATCTTGCTAGTAGCGGTTCTAAGGTTTCAATACCGCTTTGCTGCTGATGACTGGCGAGTCCTGAGTAACACCTCCCCTCTCTTTTCAGGGATGAGTCTTCTGCCCGAGCCGGGTTGAAGCTGGTAGGCAGGGTTCATGGAATAGGGAAAACAATGGTAAGAAACCTTGACACTAGCATTGAAGGCTCTTCTTTTTTTAGTTTTTTTTGGAGAGGTCTGGAGGCAATTAGCCTTTGTGGCCTGAGCCTGTGGCCTTATTACTTAGTTCTATGAGCCAACCATGATAAGAATGATATAAATATTTAATATATGAGCTTCGCTAAGACTGAATTGGAATACAATTATTTCAGGTTTTTACCTTTAGGCACCATTCTCGGTGTTTTCTTGACAAGCTTTGAAGCTAGTTTGTCACTTCCTAGAATTCCAGTCATACTCTTCTGTTTATACAAACTCTGATTGTATGACTGCTCTTCTTTACCTTCTGTTACAAGGACAACAATTCGCCCCTCGCGTTTACGGCCCGTTCGACCCATTCTCTGTACAAGACGAATAGGAGACTTTCCGGAGTCATAACAAATAATTAAATCCACTTCACCGATATCAAGACCTTCTTCTCCAACACATGTCGAAATTAAAGTATTGTAGCCGCCGTCTCTAAATCTTCTGACAACCTACAAAAGAACAGTAGTTTACAGTATTTCTAATATATGTAATACAAAATTTACTAAGCAAAATAGATCTACCAACAGCTCTATAGGGCCAACCTAACATCACTAAGTCTCAAACAACACTGAATGAAGATCAAATAAAATATTGAAAGGCTATGGGTGGCTCATAAACAAAACAACTAAATAAATGGATCGTTATATAAAACACGTTAAGAAGACGTGGATTAGCGCAAAACCCTCTACCGGAGATTGGTTCGAAGGAAGACTCCTAAAAACTGCCCTCTGGAAACATTTTCTCGTTTTCTGTCCCTTGAATCGGTGATAATAATAATTGGTGTCACATTTGAAATTAAAAAAAGGAAAAAATTCGAATTTTTCATCAAAATTAAAGTGTATTCTTCACAGAGCCAAGGCGCTAGTGTATGATTATTAAAGAGCCATATACATCCCATCTGTTATTAAATAAAAACAGTTTTTCAGTAGAAAAAAGATCAGAGCTTAGCCGTTCCTGAGATATTGCACAAGCCCCCCCCCTCCCCATTTTTCATCATGAATGTTTGAACAATTGTCCATTTACATTATTTACAGCCCCTGCATCCGACCCTGTCAGGGTTTTTGCATCCCCGGAGGTCTATTTATTGAATGTTTTTGCTATTTTGACTAAATTGGCTATCTCAAAGTTTGATGAGATGTCTTTAGAGGATACGGGGGCCTGATTTAAAAATAAAGGCAGAGGAAGGTATGGTTACCCTTCGCTCACTTCGCTCTTAACAAGTGTACTAGAACTTTTCAATCCCAATCCATTTCAAACTTCAATTTGGATGGGGATTGAATCCCATCCCAAGTTCCTACGACCACCTCTTCCCTATGAAATGGCTCAAGGGGAAACAAAAGGAAATGAATAAACAAATAATAAATAAAGGCTTATGGTACTTAACTACAGACAACACTACAAACAGCGTTGCCTCTGATAACATTCAAAGTCTTTTTTCGCTTAAATAGTCTTTTTGTATATAACTTACACAATTCGCAAGGTTTTTTTTTCTATTAATAAATTTTGTATTTTTGTTTGTGTGCTTACGTGTATTTTTGTTTACGTGTAACTTTGAAATAGCTTTCTTTTTAAAATAGTTCAAAGACCATATAACGAAAACTCAGGGGTCAACACAGCCCCCCAGGGCACGAGGGCAGGTGTTGTAAGTTATGCCCTGGGGGAATATATGGTTCTTATGGAAGGGATGCTCGTGAAAAATTCAGAGATGGCTCATTTGATTGGAAATTGAAAGCTCTACTTCAGTTTTTTAGAGCCAAAAGAGATTGGAGGGCAACTAGCCCCCCACGCCCCTTTTTCCCCAAATGCATCCAATAAAAATTTTTAGATGTAGAACAATGTAGAACAAAAAAAAAGCGTGTATTTAATTTTTCTTTATTGACTCCTTTATTAGTACTTGAAATGATTTTAAAAAGAGTAGACACATAATATTAATTGTAATTTCCTTTAGTTGTTGTGTTGTTGTTAATGTTTTGACGAATAAACAACACACGGCATGAAATATAAATCCCTTTCAGTAAAGCGTAAACGACGCTCAAGCGTTTAAAAACTTCCAAGGAGGTGGTAGCCCCACTCTTATGTGTACTAGTTCGACCCCAGCGCCACGCCGGCGGATCGACTGAACGCCGCCAACGAGAGGCCAGTCGAACGCCACCGAAGTGTCGTAACGCCGCCGGCACGCCGCCGCCGGCAGAGGCGGCGGCGTTCGGTCGACTTTAAATTATTTTTACGGCAATTCTTTATTGCGTTAACCGCAAAGTCGGAGCTTTTCCTTCTCGTGTGGTTTAGTATTTCGATTTTTCTGATTAGAAATCAAGCAGAGCTTGCACCATCCCCGAATTTTCGGGTATTTCCCCGAAAATCTATGCGTCACCCCGAAAAAAATTTGGTTCCCCGAAAATCACGCAATCACGGTGCCACCCCTAGTGATTTATCACCAGTGACTTTCCCTGCCAAATATTACTTTGTATACCATAATTCTTCACTGCTCTCTTGTTAATTAATTTTCGTCTCTTTTTGTTACTTTGCATAAAAACCAGACAGATGCAATATGCTATTGCAAATATTGCAATATACACAGTTCTTCATATGTTGACAAAAAAAAAGTATCCTCTTTATGAAATGAGTTTAAATCATTTCGAATGCAGTTTCCCAATCGCTATTTCTTACATCATTCGTAGTCAAGAATTTTATTTTCAAGTTGAATAGAATTATAGAACGCATTCACTACTATACAGCTTCAGCCTTTTGTTGGATCTTGAAATTGACAGCTGACAGATTGTTTCTACAGCTGAATTGTAAGTTTGCAGATTTTTTTTGCTGTTTTTAGATAAGATTTTTCTTAATGTTTAATACTCAATTATTGAACACCTGATTGAAAATACAATCTTCTTTCTGGAACATTTTTACCCCCCCCCCCCCAAAAAAAAAAAAAAACAGCCTTCGGTTGAGAGAAAATTTAGCTATAGACTAAGCTATGTACAAGGTTGGGGAATTAAAGATTGAACCGGAAGTTACCCCAAAAATATGATTCATAAATAAATTGTAGATTATTGCCTATAGGGGAGGGGGATAGGGGGCTATCATTTTTAAATGATAATACCTCATTTTTTTTATTGAAAGCAGGGATGCCAAAAAAGATAATTATTTTTTTCATTTAAAGTGGAAACAAAAGAAAATGATATCAAATTCCCTGGGAAACCATTGAAATATTTTGATAGACCCAGGGCCCCCCATTAGGACTTGTTCATTGTCTCGAGTATTTTGCGATTTCTCATAGGCTACTGGCCTTATTTGGCTTTTGTGTGTGCTCCCTTTTAATTCGATTCTTTGGATCTTATGGAATGCCATAGCGTATCTATCACTCAGTTTTCCAATAATTTGAGGAATATCTGAATAATTTCGACTTTTTTGTTGTTGGCTTTGTACCCTTTTCTCATACCCTCAATTTTTTTTTTTTCAAGGAACACTAAGCTGTTTAACGTTATTTTGCGTGTTTGTTTGAACCATATAGTGACCTTGTTAATTATTCAGTAAATTATTTTTCTAATGAAAGCTGAGACGGTATCCTATCAAGGTTGTATCCAGGGGGGGGGGGGGGGGGGGTAGGGAGGTATTATATTTAAATGATAATAGCTCGAATTTTATTTATTGAAAGCAGGGATCCCAAAAAGTTCCTTTTTTTAATTTAAAGCAGAGACGGCATCCTATCAAGGTGGTGTCCAGAGGGAGGGAGGGGGATATTGAGCTATCATATTTAAATGATAATACCTCGATTTTTTTTTAAAGCAGGGGCACCAATAAGTTAATTATTTTTTTTTTTATTTAAAGCAGAGACGGTATCCTATCAAGATGGTATCCAGAAGGGGGGCATAGGGAGTTATTATATTTAAGTGATAGTACCTTGATTTTTTTTTTTTTTTTCATTGAAAGCAGGGATGCCAAAAAGTTGAAAAGTTGACAAAATTAACAAGATTTTCGTGAGTTATACTTGATACAGCACTTGCATGGGTTTTATCGTCCAAAGGGAAAGGGACATATGCGTCCAATCCGTTTTTTTTCCTATTGATAAAACGGGTTTACTTTTAAAACATCCATTTATATGTACCAGGCAGATTCACACTAAAACGAATTGGTGTGACGAAAGCGATATCGACATCCCCACCTAACGTTGCGCTCAAGTAACAATGGCGCCCTTGGTCCAGTGCCCAAGTTACATTAAAAGGCTAGGTCATAATAAAAGCTTTCAATTTGGGAGGTTCAAGGAGGAGTCTTTGACAGTCTTATGACCTCAGGGTACTAGATGTTGCAACGTTCTTACGTATCTACAGTGATTTAGAAAATTTGATCTTAAATTTGGTTAAAATATGCACAAATGTAACATTTGGAATATTATAACACTTTTTTCAAAGCTTTGAAGAAAAGCAAAAAAGTCTAAATACCCCTAACTACGCTCGAAAGCTATTTTAAAAAGAAACTCTTTGGAGATTTCCATGGAAATGACCATAGCAGAAGCTTTGAGCCTGGGTGGGGATCAAAGAGGAGTCTAAGTATTTTGACCACAGGTGACTTATTGTTGCGACTTTCTTAAATTTGGTAATTCTTGTGAGCATTTGGAAATCAAAGCTTAACTCAATCAAACTGATACTAAGTGTCCTAACATTTTGCTTGGATTAAAAGTGACGAACTAGGATGAACATTTCAACATCTTCCTGGAGCTACTTCAGTCTGCCTATTATTTCATTTAATTACACTTAAAACGGATGAGCTTTTCATTTTTTACCTAAGAAAATAGCTGGCACTTCATTTTTCTTCATAGCGAATAAACTATTAAGTGTTTTTTGTGTCATTGTAATTGAAGTGTTCTCATGTGAAGTGTTCATCATGTATTTTTCAATTTGATAAATTTACTCCTTTTAGATACAGTTTATAATTTGACTGATATTAGGTATTTATCAGTTTATAATTTGGAATGAATCCCCAAAAGAAAAATGAATAATATCCAAAAGAGCAGCCAAAAGCGATAAAAAACCAGCAGTTCAGCCTTAGCCTACATGACATATATTCTATAAAGAAGCCAAAAAAAAAATTAAATGCATTTTTTTTTTGTAATTGTAATAAAAACGAGTTTTTAATACAAGAAGGCTTCTTATGAATCCAAAAGAGCAAAAAAAAAACAAAAAACAATCAATATCAAAGTCGCCCATTTCAACTGTTTTAAATGTGACAACACAGATATAGGCAAAGGGCATTATGAAAAAATTAAGCTTCTAAGTTCAAAGTTATATTCAAAGTTTTTACCCAGATAACTGACGAATTTTGTGATACGGTATTTTGAAGTTTTATATGCAGTAATGCTCGATGAAAAAAACTACTAATTTTGATAATTATTTATGTTAAGAATACATAGCTAATAGATACTTCAACTACTCGTATTATGCAAGGGTTCTGAAACGCCACAGCCATTTCGTTTCTACCAGATTTCTACTTCTCTTGATGAATGACGAAGAAGAACAGTTTCCAGCCAGCGACTTGTGAATTTTTGAAGTCATTAATAGGTTCGAATCTGTTGTAAATTTAAGCTGTGATTTGAGAAAGACTGATGAAAACATTAATGTTTGCGGTCAACATTGATCGCGCCGGCGGCGCGCCGCCGACATCTTACTGGCGGCGCGGCACGGCGTGCTGTTTTTTGCCCCGCCGCCGCCGGTCTTCCCTCATCGGCACGGCGCCGGGGTCTAGTACTAGTTTCAGTTCGTTTTAATTTTAACTTCCTTCCTCATTCTAATTTTTATCCGTTTTAGGCTTCATCTATTAATGCGATTAGGCATATGTTAGTTTATTTTTAATAAAGTTTTTTTTTTTTTTTACGAATAATAATTTTTATTTGCTTTTATGAATTAGAACTACAGCGCTCTTTACGCTAAAGTTTGAACTTTTAAAAGAATTTATTATTCTAATTAAACGGCCTTTGTGATTCAGGAGTCATTCTTAAATAACTGGAACAAAAAATCAAACTTTAGCGTAAAGAGCGAGGTATTGAGGAGAGGGCGACCCCCCCCCCCCCTCATATACGTAACAATTTCTGTCCGCTTTAAGTTTTAAAGTTACTCCTTACTTTCAATTGAAAAAAAAAAAACTTGCTTTTTTATTTAATTTCTGATCGTTTTTTTAAATAATGCTAGAAAATCCGGCTCCCCCTCCACGGAAAATTCCGTTCCCCAGGAAAAATTCCTCCATAGAAAGATCCTCCCACGTAACTCCTCCTCCCCTTCACTAGAAAAATCTCCCCTGAAAAACGTGTGTATACTCCCCAATAACCAATACTATATACTAACAATAGGTAAAGTACATAGCTCACAGCCCTTCCCCGGAGACTGTGGGGGGTCAAGTCATCATCAAAGACATAGTTATTAGATTTTTTTACTATGCTAAAAAAAGTGACTATCTCAATATTTTGATCGGGTGATTCTGAGGAGAAATTGAGGGTAGGAGGGGGGCTAGCTGCCCTTCAATATTTTGGACACTTAAAAGGGCACTAGAACTTAATAACTGTTCACTAGAACAAAAAAAAAAAAAAATAAATAAACACGCATCCGTGATCTTTCTTACGGCAAAAAATACAAAATTCCACATTTTTTACATAGGAGCTAGAAACCTCAAGAGTAGGCTTATCGGGTATGCTGGACTTGATGGTGCCATTTTCATTAAAATAACTTGATTTTTAGGGGTGTTTCCCACCTTTTTCAAAAATTGGACAAATTTTCTCAGGCTCGTAACTTTTGATGGGTAACATTGAATTTGATGACTTTTACACATGCTGGATAAGCATCAAAACTCAATTCTTTTGATGAAACTATTGTCATCAAAACTCTGTTTCTTAGAGTTTCGGTTACTATTGAGCCGCATCGCTCCTTATTTTCAGCTCGTTACGAACTGTTTGATTAGTGGTCTAGAACAAATAAAATGATTGATTGACTTAATATACTTTACAGCAAAAAGTAATATGAAAAGCTTGCTTTTTTTAACGTCACGCTGTTTATGAATGGGGGAGGGGGGTCTCAGTCATAATAGCTGGTGAACTTAGTAAATCAGAACATGATAAATATATTTAGGTATTGGTAATACTAATCATCAATAATTCGTTAAATATTTGATAATGTTCAAGAATAATAATGAAAACTTCGCAGATTAATCATCATTAATATTTCCAATAAATAATCACAGTGAAAGGGTAGGAATAAAACAAAACTCGCCTCCATTTGTTCTTTCTGAGTAAATCCTTTTGATCTTTTAGAAGCTGAGGATTGGCCGACAAAGGACATGGCTCGAATCAGAGGCCGATGCTGCTGCAACATCTTCGTAATCTCTGTGACACTATCACGATACTGAAAAAATCGATATATGGTAAATTGAACATTCAGATAACCAAAAATAAATCCTTGTCATTACGAGTAAATCTATAAAATTTCAGAGAAAAGCAAACCATAATCAGAACTAAAAAGAATAAGATTTGTTAAAAGTTTGGCTTCTTCTTAAACGATATTAAAGGACATGAAAATGTGTGCAAACAACGCAAGTCAACATCATCAGCAAGGCCGTGTCCAGGGGAGGGGGGGGCGTGGTATTAGGGGGTTTGAACTCCTCCAAAAATTTTATACGACTCGTAAAAAACGTAACAAAATGAATAAAAACAAATACTTGGGGCGTTTTTTAAAGTTTTTTGTACCTCCCCCCGAAAAAAACCTTTTGTAAAACCCCCTCGGAAAAAAACCTGGATAGGGCCTATTACATCAGGGATTCGTAGCTGGGTTTCCGAGGAAGTGTCTAGTGACGGGTTTAAGCACCCGTCTGAATGATTTTAGATAGACAACTAATTTAAAAAAAAAACTATTTTTTTCAGCTAAAAGTAAGGAGTAACATTAAAATCTAACACGAACAAAAATATTTAGTCTATGAAAGGGCTATCCCTTCCTCAACCCTTGCTCTTTAAGATAAAAATCTTAAAGTTCTTTAAAAAATACTTCTCACTCAAATTCAATAGCCCTTGTGTCTGAGCTGTCTTTCCTAAAGAATTGTGACAAAAGGCAAACTTCACATGGTTGTCCTCCAATTCCATTTGACTCTTAAAAAGGGCACTAGAACATTCAATTTCCAATCAAATAAGCCCCTTCCAATGTTTCCAATACAACTCCTTCCATACGAATTGCCTTGGTATAAAGTGAAAAAAATTAAATAAAAAATAAATAAGACAAATCCTGCATATAAAATATGGGTAAAATGCATAATTTACGATTCATACCCCAGGGCTGTTGGGGAGTACGGCATCCCCGGAGGTATATTTACTAGACCTTTTGACAGTTTTGTCCAAAATAGCCATTTCAAAATTTCGGTCAGTGCTGAGGGAAGGGACATCCAAAAAGGGTAAGGGAGGCTGGTTGTCCTCCGAATACTCTTCAACATGCCCCAGAAAGTTCAAACTTAATAACCTCAGCTATTCCTTAGTGATTGCTGATACGCCCTTACAACATGACAGCTTTTTAAGGGCTCATTTTAAACAAAAGTGCTACATCTACCTGCCTATTATCTCAATTGTTCATGCATCAAAGGTTAGGTTAGTAGGTTTCGTATCCTGGACCAAAGGTTAGGTTAGGTTAGGTTTCGTATCTAACCTAACCTAACCTTTGATGCATGAAAAATTGAGATAATAGGCAGGTAGATGTAGCACTTTTGTTTAAAATCAGCCCTTAAAAAGCTGTCATGTTGTAAGGGCGTATCAGCAATCATTAAGGAACAGCTGAGGTTATTAAGTTGGAACTTTCAGGGCATGTTGAAGAGTATTCAGAGGACAACCAGCCTCCCTTACCCTTTTTGGATGTCCCTTCCCTCAGCACTTACCGAAATTTTGAAATGGCTATTTTGGACAAAACTGTCAAAAGGTCTAGTAACTATACCTCCGGGGATGCCGTACTCCCCAACAGCCATGGGGTATGAATCGGAAATTATGCATATTACCCATATTTTATATGGAAGATTTGTCATTATTTATTTTTTATTTAATTTTTTTCACTTTATACCAAGGCAATTCGTATGGAAGGAGTTGTATTGGAAACTTTGGAAGGGGCTTATTTGATTGGAAATTGAATGTTCTAGTGCCCTTTTTAAGAGTGAAATGGGATTGGAGGACAACCAGGTAAAGTTTGCCTTTTGTCACAATTCTTTAGGAAAGACTGCTCAAACACAAGGGCCATCGAATTTGAGAGAGAAGTTTTTTTAAAGAACTTTAAGATTTTTTAACTTAAAGAGCAAGGGTTGAGGAAGGGATAGCCCTTTCATAGACTAAATATTTATGTTCGTGTTAGGTTTTAATGTTACTCCTTACTTTTAGCTGAAAAAAAAATAGTTTTTTTTTTTTTTTAAATTAGTTGTCTATCTAAAATCATTCAGACGGGTGCTTAAACCCATCACTAGACACTTCCTCGGAAACCCAGCTACGAATCCCTGATGTAATAGGCCCTATCCAGGTTTTTTTCCGAGGGGGTTTTACAAAAGGTTTTTCGGGGGGGGGGGGGGGTACAAAAAACTTTAAAAAACGCCCCAAATATTTGTTTATATTCATTTTGTTACGCTTTTTACGAGTCGGATAAAATTTTCGGAGGAATCCAGAGTTACTAGGAGAGGCTGGGTAATGAACTTCGAAATAGGTGATGAATTTCAACTTCGTACATGTAACTTCTGTATGCAAAATTGTGTACTTTGAAGTTTAGCAATGAATTTAATGCGTAAAAAAAAAAAAAAAAAAAAAAAAAAAAAATGACCTTAGGTAATCCACCCTCCAATAAGAGAAGAGGGTACTTTTCCTAGTAGATAGTTTTGATTTTGAGATAAGAAGTCTCTTCTTGCTTAATCTCAACTTTGTCCATTTTTTTTTAATTGAAAATTTAGTGTTTTTCACTGAAACATAGTTTCTGTTAACAGAGAGGAGTTGCCCCCCCCCCCCCCCGGCACCTGTTGCATTGTATTTATTCAACGCATTTTTCCGAATGAAGTGAAGTCAGGCAACCACAGAAACACTTCTTAGATTCTTGAAACACTACTTGGATTTTGTTGTCATAATCGTGGTTGCAGCGGTTGCTGCAACCTAGAAAAGGACGATATTAAGGTAGAGTAAGTGTTTTGGCTTAACAATGATAGATCAGGACCAAGAAGAACCTATGCTCATAGTAATCAAAAATTAAAGACGTAAGAAAAAATCAAGGAAAGTAAGTCAAGTAAGAAAAATTGCAATTAGAAGCTGGTTCAGGAATAGTAAATATGATTTTGATATAATACTAATTAATAGTACTAATTTGATGTGCTATTTTGACTGGTGGCTTAACATTTCAAGTTTGTAGCCTAATCCGTGAAAACATTAATAAACGCAAATGGCTTCAGGAGAGCAGGCTAAACAAAGATAAAACAAGTAAAGTATCAGAGCCGAGCCATCGAAATATCTACTGCATGTCAAACAGCATTGGATCTACTAAAAAAATTAAATAAAAACAGGAATAGTTATGAAGACATTTAAAAAGATGCTAGAAGATCATAATAGACTTGTACAAAAAATTGCTCATTGCGGCATGGCGGACAAATACAAAGATTTGATATTCTGCAGAGTAGAAAGAGCAGGACGCACATAATTTTCAGAATAGTGCTTTTAGGATGGGTAGAGGAGTTAAAACTAGGGAAAGAAATGATCAAAAATCTGATGATACAGTTTTTAACTATAAAGAATATGGTAAGAAATCAATTCTTCAAATTCAGGTTCAGCCAAATCCATAATTTAACAACAGGAAAGGGACCTATAAACAAATATGGTATTAGAAGTTGGCCCTTGGAGCTCTTTATGGTTTTAAGAAAACTAACAGATACGAAAAAGAACTCTTAATATAGTTTGTATTTCCCCTTTTATGATTACTACAATCACTAAAACTTTTTTTTTTTATAACCAAAAAAAAATCCCGAAGGAAAACACAAATCTCGAAGTTACACAAATGAAACACTGGCAGAGATGAAAAAATTAAAAAAGCCACCACAAAAAGAACAAAACAAAACATGCGCCACCAATCATAAAAATTGTAGACTGACGGTTTAAGTGTCGCGCATCTCTTTTTGTAGTTGGTCGATAGCGTCGCCAAATTCTGAGCTTTGTTGTCGAGTTCAGACAAAAGTGTTCCTCGCTGCAAAACATCGTCAATATTTTGAACCATAATTTTCTAAACATTTAAAAGTTCGTTGTTTAAGGTGCCAAGGTTTCTTCTCGTACGGGGATCTGTATGTTTTCTTTGCTTTTTGTATATAATTGTCAAATTCAATAAAAGAATATGGCCTAAAAACAGTGGCAACTTTTCTACCATTTTGAGAGCTAAATTCTTGCTGCAGATCATCCAGATATGAAAATGCTAGTTTATATGAAAATGGTTTCACTGACAACACTAGGTAGCACACCTCATCTTTGATTAAATAATAGAATATAAAAAGTGGGGTTTCAATTGAACATCTCTCTGGACCACGTGCGTCTAACATCTTCATCAACATTTTTGTCTGGTTGTGATATTCAACTAAACTTCTACCCTGTTCATCATCCTGCACTGATGCTGCATGAGGCAGCCCATCAGAAATTCTAGCAATTACTGTACTAAGGACCATGTTTCACCACCACTGTGTGCAGTCTAAAATGTTTCTTCGTCTGTTATATTGGCCTGGGTCATGTGGAAAGCAAGCCTAGGGAGGGATTTGAACTCGATAAACGTTTTCCTCGCAGAATCACTAAAACTTATGGTTCCAAGAAACGAAGGAAAAGCACTCTTTTTAATTTTTATGATTTAAAAAAGACAAAAAAATAATCCTAGAAAAAATGATTTGCTCAATTGATTTGCTCAATGACGTTTAATAAAAGAAAAATTAAACTACTAATTTGACAGCGTCCTATGTAGACTTGGTTGTAGATTTTAAGTTTAAAGCAGTATGCAAACTGATTCAATATTCTATGAGTTTTGTTATAGGATTACGGGATTTCCTTGTTGTTATTTTCAGATTATTAGGCTTCATCACCGCATAGAGTGAGCGTCTTGTTTTCTTTAGTTCATTAAATAAATAAAAAACTTTAACTGAAAGTAAAGAGCAACTAAAAGTAAAGTTCTCAGCACTTTAATCAGTATCTCAGCACTTTCAAATATCAGTTTTTATTCAGTTTCAGTGTTAACTTTTTGTTTATTTTTCAGTTTTTTGCCCTTTATTTTGCGCTTAAATCATGCTCTATTCTTGTCAGGGTTACTCCAGTTTCAAATACAGTTTGTAGCCAGAGTAACCTTGTTGTCCAAAAAAATACCGAAAGAAAGTGAGCTTAGTGGAATCAGTGACAATGGTCACTGAAACGACGGAAGCAGGATTTTGCTGGAAAATATCATACTGTTTCAAAAATTTTAAATTTTGCAATTTCTCTATAATTATGATTTTGTGAGGATAAAGAAAACCTATAATCTTTGGCATAAAGAGCAAGTACCTTAATTTAAAAATAAACGAAGATTAAGGGTTGATGCTAGGTAGCACGACAACTGACTGATCGGACAGTTTCATTCACCTAGGTAGTATCATTTCTGGGCTTGGTGATGTCAAGGATTCGTAAGAAGTAGAATGGCTTAGACACTTAGTGTTTTATGAGGTTGAACAAAGTTTAAATTGATAGGTACATGTTTTCCAGAGGAATTGCCTAAGGATATATTTAGGTGTTCCTTCCACTGACCGTGCATCAAACAAGAAGCTGTACAAAAAAAATAATGTTCGATCCCACTTTCTAGGGCTACAATGGAAGAAAAACTCATTTTGTCATATGGTCGTGACATATATGGTCATGTTTTACAGATGCAGGATGATCGATTGTCAAAACTCGTTTGTGTTGACGGTCCAGTAGAGACCAAAAACAGTACATCTTCGAATAGGGTAGGAATAAAAACAAGAAATTATTTAGAGGAAGTAGGAGCTTCATAGTAAAATAAGGATTGAAGCTCAGAAGAGCGACAGATAGCGGATGAGAATGATCAGGGGGTTTGGTTTTGTTTTGAATATTCAGTAGTGAGAAACTGCAAGACAAATAGCTTTCTTTCAAAACGTCACGGCCCAGGGCATCGTTGTATTTGGGTCTGGCCAGTTCACAAAAAAAAATCGCCGGAGTTTTTCAATTACAAATATACAGTCTAAATGGGTCTAGTAGCCTAAATTCTTCTTTAGTTTTACTTGATTACTAAACAAATATTTGAATTGGTATTGACATTAATCGATTATGAGTATTGCTTTACAAACAATCAAATATCTTTGAAAATACTGCAATATGAAAAGACAAGTGATAAAAGTGAAGACAAGTGACAAATGTGATAAAAATGCAGTTTTTTAGTAAAAAGTGATTCTATTTTTTTTTTTTTTTTTTTTTTTTTTTTTTTTTTTTTTTTTTTTTTTTTTTTTTTTTTTTTTTGATTAAAAAAGGCACTAAAACTTTTGATTTCTCTTCAATTAAGCCCTCTCGCAAAATTCTAGGACATCTGGGTCGACATGATCACCCCTGGTAAAAGAAAAAGGCAAATAAACACGCATCCGTAATCTTTCCTCTGGCAAAAAATACAAAATTCCACATTTTTGCAGATCGGAGCTGAAACCTCTAAACCTCTTTTTTTTAAATAAGGCAAATTTTCTTAACTATTGATGGATATGAGTAAAGTTGAGGCTTATATATTTAAAGTTGAAGCTTATATATTTAAAATCGGCATAAAAATTCGATTCTTTTGATGTATCTATTGATACTGAAATTCCGTTTTTTAGAGTTTCGGTTACTATTGAGACGAGTCGCTCTTACTATACAGATCGTTACCACAAACTGTTTGGTTCTTTATTATAAATCAGTCTTTAACATGATCTGCGTTACCACGAACTGTTTGATATTTAAAATTTTCAGGAATAATTCTAGTTTCAGTTGACAAATAAGACTTTTTTTCAATGAATGAAGCAGCTAACTAAGTCCAATATAGAATAGAATAGAATTATTGACAAATAAGCCCAAAGGGCCGTGGTCACAAAACTATAATCAAGCTAGTGAAATATCACCCTCATCCCTAATCTTCAAAAAAAAAAAAACCTTTCTCTATGTTCTATACCCATCGTCAGGAACCTTCCGAATCTCTTTATACCTCCCATATCTTTCCTTGCTAATAAATGTATTATCTCATCTCTCTCCCAAGCCTCAACCCCAAACAATTCTTTCCTTGAATCTTTTAATTCACTACACTTCCCACAAAATGAACCAAATCTTCCTCTTTCCCGCACATGGGACAGAAGTAAGGACCAGAAGCTTGCCTATGGTCCTTACAATGGTATGTTCTTCGAATGATCGTCTTTTAATGTATATTCCTTATTATGAAAACTAACAAAAAATAAAACTAATTTTAAAGTTTTCAGGTATTTTTTCTAATTTTAATTAAAAAATCAAAATTATTGCTCAGACACCATAAATATTTATGCAGTTTACATAATAAATTTAGCGATCCTGAACTAAGAACTAAAATAAAATAAAAATATCTTGTCGAGAGATGAAAGTGTATAAATGTTGCATTCACTTATTACGTCATACATGGTTATAACCTATATACGGTTATAATGTCATCCATCAGTTTGTATATGAAAATGCAGTTTTTTTGTCAAAATTGTTTCTATTTTAAAAAATATTTTATCTTTAATTACAAAAGGCACTAGATATAGCAATTATCTTCAAATGAGCCAGTATAAGATTCTCTATGATTTTCCAGTGCCCAGCTAGCTGAGGAGGAAAATCAAACAGAAAGAAATAAAGATGCCGTCAGTGGAGAATATCGTGGTTACAGCCAATTTTTTTTTATTTTCAAGCCAATATATTTTCCTTGTTATTCAAGCCAAGGGACGTTAAGTTTGCTATATAGAGGTTTCGGACAAGGCGGTTCTAATAGTGCACTTCTTGTTTTGATCTTAATCTATTTTCAGGAGTAATGGGTTACTTTAGTTTTTACTATGCGGCGTGATCGTCTCTTACTAGGTTGCTAGCTAGGTGAGTTAATTTTTTTTGTTCTCGGTCTTAGACCAGGGCACTTTGTATTGAAGGAGTTGTCGTAGAAACTTCGAAAAGGGCTCATTCGATTGGAAATTGGAGTAGCCTGCTCCCTTTTTAATAGTCGAAAGTGATTGGAAGGCAACTAACACCCCTTCCAGACCCACCATTTCCAAATACACACCCAATCAAAATTTTGAGATAGCGATTTTGTTAAGCGTAGTTGATTTCCAGATACAAATTATGTTTTTTGAGGAGGACGCTCCCCCACAGCCTTCAGGGCAAGGGTTGTAAGTTATGCCCTGGGGGCATATAAGGTTTTTATAGAAAGCGTTGTCGTAGAAACTTCAAAAAAGGTTCGTTCGATTGGAAATTCAAAGGGCTAGTGCCCTTTTTAATAGTCGAAAGTGATTGGAGGGCAACTAACCGCCCTCTCACGCCTACCATTTCCCCAAACACATCCAATCTAAATTTTGAGATGGCCATTTTGTTCAGAGTAATTGAAAGTTCTGGAAATTAGGTCTTTGAGGATAAACCCCCCCCCCCCCCACAGCCCTATGGGCAAGGGTTGTAAGTTATTCCCTGGGGGCATATAAGGTTTTTTATAGAAATCGTTGTCATAGAAACTTCAAAAAGGGCTCATTTGATTGAAAATTCAAATGGCTAGTGAAAATTCAAATGGCTAGTGAGAACAGTCGAAAGTGATTGGAAGGCAACTAACACCCCTCCCACGCCCACCATTTATCCAAACACACCAAATCAAAATTTTGAGGTAGCCATTTTATTCAAAGTAGTTGAAAAGTCCGGAAATTATATCCTTGGGAAGGAGAATCCCCCCACAGCCCTCAGGGTAAGGGTAGTAAGTTATGCCCTGGGCACATAAGGTTTTTATTGAAAGCTTTGTCGTAGAAACTTGAAAAAGGGCTCATTCGATTGAAGTTCAAAGGGCTAGTGCCCTTATTAATAGTCGAAAGCGACTTAAGAGCAACTGGCCCCCCTCTCACGCCCAACTTTTCCCCAAACACATCCAATCAAAATTTTTAGATAGCCATTTTGTTCAAAGTATTTAAAAGTTTTAGAAATTAGGTCTTTGAGGATGATAACCCTCCTCAGAGCCCTCGGAGGAAGGATTGTAAGTTATGCCCTGGGGGCATACAAGGTTTTTCATAGATAGTAATGTTGTAGAAACTTAAAAAAGGGCACATTCGATTGGAAATTAGAAGGGCTTGCGCCCTTTTTAATAGTCGACAGTGATTGGAGGATAACTAACATCCCTCTGACGCCCACCATTTCCCCAAACACATCCAATCAAAATTTTGAGATAGCCATTTTGTTCGACGTTGTTAAAAAGTCTGGAAATTATGTTTTTGAGGATGACACTCCCCCCAGAGCCCTCAGGGCAAGGGTTGTAAGTTATGCCCTTGGGGCATATAAGTTTTTTTTTTATTATAGAAAGCGTTGTCGTAGAAAATTCAAAAAGGGGTCATTCAATTGGAAATTGAAAGGGTTTGTGCCCTTTTTAATAAGTGATTAAGGGACAAATACCCCTCCTCTCACGCCCAACATTTCCCCAAACACATCCAATCAAAATTTTGAGATAGCAATTTTCTTCAACGTAGTTAAAAGTTCTGGAAATTTGGTCTTTGAGGATGACACCCCCCCCCCCAGCTTTCAGGGCAAGGGCTGTAAGTTATGCCCTGGGAGCATATAAGGTTTTTATTGAAAGCGTTGTCGTAGAAACTTCAAAAAGGCTCATTCGATTGGAAATTAAAAGGTCTAGTGCCGTTTTTTAATAGTTGATAGTGATTGGAGAACTACTAACGCCCATCTCACGCCCACCATTTCCCAAAACACATCCAATCAAAATTTTGAGATAGCCATTTTTTTAACGTAGTTGAAAGTTCTAGAAATTAGGTCTTTGAGGATGACAACCCACTCACAGCCCTCAGAGCAGGGGTTTGTAATTTATGCCATTGGGGCATATAAGGTGTTTATAGAAAGGGTTGTCGCAGAGAAACTCAAAAAGGGCTCATTCGATTAAAAATTGAAAGGCCTAGTGCCCTTTTTAATAGTCGAAAGTTATTGGAAGGCTTGACATTTTTATAGTAAACATCGATGTGGGTACAAAGTATTATTATTTTTTCGTTTTTTTTTTTTACGGCTTAGAACAGGGCACTTCGTATTGAAGGAGTTGTCAAAATTTGCATTTTACTGAAAAAAACATAAATGTTTTTACTTTTATAACTTTAATAAAACAAATAATTTTAACATTTTGATTACTAAATATCAGTAAATGTATATTAAACTGACGATTCACATTCATTTGTATTTTTTCAGTAAAGTGCAAATTTTGTTCTGGCCTTGGGAAGGCATAGGGGTTTTGCGCCCAACTTATGTTAATTTTTACTCGTTTTGAATTTGACTCGGTTATTTATTGTAATTTCTGCTCGTTTTGGGTTTCATTTATTTATCGATGCTGATTTGTGGTAGTTTCGAGCTTGGTAGATTATTTGATTTTATTTTTGCTCATTTTTTGTTTATTTTTTGGAGTTCTTTACTTTTCTTTGAAAAACATATTTTGTGGAAAAATTTTTTTTTTTTAATTAATTTCTGTTCGTTTTATATTGACATAGTCTTTTCAGGGAAAAAGAAAATAACATTTTAAATCGTTTCATTTTTTAAGACTTTATAGTTTGGCCTGCTATTTGTATGCTGGAAAATTTTCAGCAGTTTTTAACAACATACACCATTTTAAAAATCTGGACACAAATAGTACTGTTTAACTTAGTTTCATACCTCCTCTAGTTGACCTAAAATGGAAAACTTGATACCATTCGCAAAAAAAATATGTTTACTTTCTTTGATAGCTTGGATACATTTACACTATTTTGGTTTGGTTAAATTTTAAAGAGCAGAAATAGCCTCGAAAGTTTGAACATAATACACTCAGTCGTTCTTGGGATACTGCTGAGATACCTTATGGGAATTAGCATTATCACAATGCATTTTGATTTAATCTTAAGGCAACATTTAGTTTTTAAACATAATAGACCAATGGGAGGGTGGGAGTGGAAGGGGGATTAGTTGCCCTCCAATCACTTTCGACTATTAAAAAGGGCATCAACCCTTTCTATTTTCATTCGAATGAGCCCCTTTCAAAGTTCCCACGACAACTCCTTCGATACAGAGTGCCCTGGTCTAAACAACAACAACAACAAAAAATATTACTAATCACTTTCGACTATTAAAAAGGGCACTGGTCTTTGAATTTCCAATCTAATTAGCCTTTTTTGAAGTTTCTACGACAACGCCTTCTATAAAAACTTTACATGCGCCCAGGGCATAACTTAAAACCCTTGCCCTGAGAGTTGTGGGGGAGTGTCCTTCTCAAAAATATATTTTCTATCTGGAAATCAACAAGCCTGCGCTAAACAAAATGGCTAACTCAAAATTTTGATTGGATGTGTTTGGGTGAATGATGGACGTGGTGGGGGGGCTAGTTACCCTCCAATCAGTTTCTACTATCAAAAAGGGCACTAGCCCTTTGGATTTCAAATCAAATGAGCCCCTTTTGAAGTTTCTATGACAACACCTTCTATAAAAGCCTTATATACCCCAGGACAAAACATAAAACCCTTGCCCTGAAGGTTGTTGGGGACTGCCCTGCTAAAAAACATATTTTCTATCTGGAAATCAACTATGCTGAACAAAATGGCCATATCAAAATTTTGATTGGATGTGTTTGGGGGAATGATGGGGGCGTGGGGGAGGGGCTAGTTCCCCTCCAATCACTTTCGACTATTAAGAAGGGAACTAGCCCTTTGAATTTCCAATCTAATGAGCCTGCTTTGAAGTTTCTACGACAACACCTTCCTATAAATCCTTATATGCCCACAGGGCATAACTTAAAACCCTTGCCCTGAGGGTTGTTGGGAACTGTCCTCCTAAAAAAATATTTTCTATCTGGAAATCAACTACGCTGAACAAAATGAAGTTTCTACGACAACGCCTCCTATAAAAAACCTTATATGCCCCCAGGGCGTAACTTAAAACCTTGCCCTGAGGGTTGCGGGGGAGCGTCCTCCTCAAAAAAATATTTTCTATCTGGAAATCAACTACGCTGAACAAAATGCTATCTCAAAATTTTGATTGGATGTGTTTGGGGGAATGATGGGCGTGGGGGGGGGGGGCTAGTTGCCCTCCAATCATTTTCGACTATTAAAAAGGGCAAACGCCCTTTGAATTTCCAATCGAATGAGCCTGTTTTGAATTTTCTACGACAACGCCTTCTATAAAAGCTTTATATGCCCCCAGGGCATAACTTAAAACCCTTGCCCTGAGGGTTGTAGGGGAGTGTCCTCCTCAAAAACCTGTTTTCTATCTGGAAATCAACTACGCTGAACAAAATGGCCATCTCACAATTTTGATTGGATGTGTTTGGGGGAAAGATGGGCATGGGGGGGGGACTATTTGCCCTCCAATCCCTTTGGACTATTAAAAACGGCACTAGCCCTTTGAATTTCCAATCGAATGAGCCTTTTTTGAAGTTTCTACGACAATGCCTACTATATAAACTTTATATGCCCCCAGGGCATAACTTAAAACCCTTGCCCTAAGGGTTGTGGGGGAGTGTCCTCCTCAAAAAACATATTTTCTATCTGGAAATCAGCTACGCTGAACAAAATGGCTATCTCAAAATTTTGATTGGATGTGTTTGGGGGAATGATGAGCGTGGGGGGGGGGCTAGTTGCCCTCCAATCACTTTCGACTATTAAAAGAGGTACTAGCCCTTTGAATTTTCAATCGAGTGAGCCTGTTTTGAAGTTTTCTACGACAACACCTTCTACAAAAACCTTATACGCCCCCAGGGCATAACTTAAAACCCTTGCCCTGAGGGCTGTGGGGAAGTGTCCTCCTCAAAAACATATTTTCTATCTGGAAATCAACTACGCTGAACAAAATGGTTATCTCAAAAATTTTGATTGGATGTATTTGAGGGAATGATGGACGTGGGGGGGGGGGGGGCTAGTTGCCCTCCAATCACTCTCGACTATCACTCTCGCTCTCGACTTGCCCTAAGGGTTGTGGGGGAGTGTCCTCCTCAAAAACACATTTTGTCTCTTGAAATCAACTACGCTGAACAAAATGGCTATCTCAAAATTTTGATTGGATGTGTTTGGGGGAATGATGGGCGTGGGGGGGGGCTATTTGTCCTCCAATCACTTTCGACAATTAAAAAGGGCACCAGCCCTTTGAATTTCCAGTCGAATGAGCCTTTTATTGACGTTTCTACGACAACATCTTCTTTAAAAACCTTATATACCCTCAGGGCATAACTTAAAACCCTTGTCCTGAGGGATGTGGGGGAGTGTCCTCCTCAAAAAACATATTTTCTATCTGGAAATCAATTACGTTGAACAAAATAGCTACCTCAAAATTTCGATTTGATATGTTTGGGGGAATGATTGGCGTGATGGGGGGGGGGGATAGTTGCCCTCCAATCACTTTCGACTATTAAAAAGGGCACTAGAAATCTCGATTTCTAATCGAATGAGCCCCTTTTGAAGTCTCTACGACGACCCCTTTTATATGAAGTGCCCTGCTTTAAAAAAAAAAAAAAATAATAAACTGTACATTGTCAAAATTGATCTTATATGCCCTCAGGGCATAACTTAAAACCCTGGCCCTGAGGGTTGTGGGGGAGTGTCCTCCTCAAAAAGATATTTTCTATCTGAAAATCAACTACGCTGAAAAAAAATGGCTATCTCAAAATTTTTATCGGAAGTGTTTGGGGGAATGACGGGCGTGGGGGGGGGCTAGTTGCCCTCCATCACTTTCGACTATTAAAAAGGGCACTGGCCACTCCAATTTCCAATCGAATGAGCCCTTTTCGAAGTTTCTACGACAACTCCTTCAATACGAAGTGCCCGGGTATGGAGAAAAAAAAAAAAAAAAAAAACACATTGTGCCCACATCGTTCTTTACTTAGGCAGCGCTAGCGCGGTGCCTATGATAGGAAGAAACCAAAGACGACGGTGACGGCAACGTTCTTCTGTTCCAAAGACACAATCGCGATGAAATTTTCTACGTCGCCGCACTTGCCAGCAAGTCATTGTCTATTCCTGCGACTAGTGTGACCGCAGAAAGACTATTTTTGGTGGTAGGCCTGATAGTGACTATGATAGTGACTTAGAAAAGAAATGGCCTTAGTCCACACAGAGTGGATAAGTAGATTTTCATTCACGATAACTATAGCCACATCCCGCAGTTCTAATATATTTCTGAAGTTTGCCTGAAGGAGTTTTTTTTTTTTTTTCGACGCACTAATATTCAAAGATAAATGATGAATTTTGATACGGTATTCGAAGTTTTGTATACAGTAATTTTCGAGGAATAAGAATAATACTAATTTTGATTATTAATTCTGTTAGAAAAACATAGCTCTTAGATATTTCAACTATTCTGTAAGGATTCTGAAATGCCACAACCATTTCGTTTTTACCAGTTTTCTACTTCTCTTGATGAATAATGAAGAAGACCAGCGTCCAGCCAGCGACTCGCAAAGTTTCTACTAAAAGACCTTTAGTCTTTATCATCCTAAAAGACCTATTTTCCAGAACTTTCAACTACGTTGAACATAATGAATATCTCAAAATTTTGATTGGATGTGTTTGGGAAAATGGTGGGCGTGAGAGGGGCGTTAGTCGCTATCCAATCACTTTCAACTATTAAAAAAAACACTAGCCCTTTCAATTTCCAATTGAATTAGCCCTTTTGAAGTTTCTACGACAACGCTTTCAATAAAAACTTTATATGCCCCCAGGGCATAACTTACAACCCTTGCACTGAGGGCCCTGAGGGGGTTATCATCCTAAAAGACAAAATTTCCAGAACCTTCAACTACGTTGAACAAAATGGATATCTCAAAATTTTAATTCGATGTGTTGGGAAAATGGTGGGCGTGAGAAGGACGTTAGTCGCTATCCAATCACTTTCAACTATTAAAAAAGGCACTATCCCTTTCAATTTCCAATTGAATGAGCCCTTTTGAAGTTTCTACGACCACGCTTTCAATAAAAACTTTATATGCCTCCAGGGCATAACTTAAAACCCTTGCCCTGAGAGCTGTGGGGGAAGGGGTTTTCATCCTTAAAGACCTAATTTCCAAAACTTTCAACTACGTTGAATAAAATGATTATCTAAAATTTTGATTGGGTGTTTTTGGGGAAAAGGTGGGCGTGAGAGGGGGGTTAGTTGCCCTCAAATCACTTTCGACTATTAAAAAAGGGTACTAGTCCTTTGAATTTCAAATCGAATGAGCCCCTTTTCAAGTTTCTACGACAAAGATTTCAATAAAATCCTTATATGCCCCCAGGGCATAACTTATAATCCTTGCCCTGAGGGTTGTGGGGGAGTGTCCTCCTCAAAAATATGTTTTCTATCTGGAAATCAACTACCCTGAACAAAATGGCCGTCTCAAAATTTTTCTTGGATGTGTTTGGGGGGAATGATGGGTGTGGGGGAGGCTAGTTGCCCTCCAATCACTTTCGACAATTAAAAAGGGCACTAGCCCTTTGAATTTTCAGTCGAATGAGCTTTTATTGAAGTTTCTGCGACAATACCATCTTTAAAAACCTTACATACCCCCAGGGCACAACTTAAAACCCTTGCCCTGAGGGATATGGGAAAGTGTCTTCCTCAAAAACATATTTTCTATCTGGAAATCAACTACGCTGAACAAAATGGCTATCTCAAAATTTTGATTGGATGTGTTTGGGGGAATGAAGGGCGTGGGGGGGGGGGGTCTAGTTGCCCTCCAATCACTTTCGACTATTAAAAGGGGTAATAGCCCTTTGAATTTCCAATCGAATGAGCCTGTTTTGAAGTTTCTAAGATAACGCCTTCTATAAAAACTTTATAAATCCCCAGGGCATAACTTAAAACCCTTGCCCTAAGGGTTGTGGGGGAGTGTCCTCCTCAAAAACATATTTTCTATCTGGAAATCAACTACGCTGAACAAAATGGCTATCTCAAAATTTTGATTGGATGTATTTAGGGGAATGATGGGCGTAGGGGGGCTAGTTGCCCTCCAATCACTTTCGACTATTAAAAAGAGTACTAGCCCTTTGAATTTCCAATCGAATGAGCCTGTTTTGAAGTTTCTACGATAACACCTTCTACAAAAACCTTATATGCCCCCAGGGCATAACTTAAAACCCTTGCCCTGAGGGCTGTGGGGAAGTGTCCTCCTGAAAAACATATTTTCTATCTGGAAATCAACTACTCTGAAACAAATCGGCTATCTAAAAAATTTTGATTGGGTGTGTTTGGGGGAATGATGTGCGTGGGGGGGGGGCTAGTTGCCCTCCAATCACTTTCGACTATTAACAAGGGCACTAGCCACTCCAATTTCCAATCGAATGAGCCTTTTTGAAGTTTATAAGACAATGCTTTCAATAAAAACTTTATATGCCCCCAGGGCATAACTTACAACCCTTGCACTGAGAACTCTGAGGGGGTTTTCTATCTGGAGAGTGTTCTCCTTAAAAACATATTTTCTATCTGGAAATCAACTACGCTGAACAAAATGGCTATCTCAAAATTTTGATTGTATGTGTTTGGGGGAATGATGAGCGTGAGGGGGGGGGCTAGTTGCCCTCCAACCACTTTCGACTATTATAAAAGGTACTAGCCCTTTGAATTTCCAATCGAGTGAGCCTGTTTTGAAATTTCTACGACAACACCTTCTACAAAAACCTTATATGCCCCCAGGGCATAACTTAAAACCCTTGCCCTGAGGGCTGTGGGGAAGTGTCCTCCTGAAAAAACATATTTTCTATCTGGAAATCAACTACTCTGAACAAAACAGCTATCTAAAAATTTTGATGGGTGTGTTTGGGGGAATGATGCGCGTGGGGGGGGGGGGCTAGTTGCCCTCCAATCACTTTCGACTATTAACAAGGGCACTAGCCACTCCAATTTCCAATCGAATGAGCCTTTTTGAAGTTTATACGACAATGCTTTCAATAAAAACTTTCTATGCCCCCAGGGCATAACTCACAACCCTTGCACTGAGAACTCTGAGGGGGTTATCATCCTAAAAGACAAAATTTCCAGAACTTTCAACTACGTTGAACAAAAGGATATCTCAAAATTTTAATTCGATGAGTTTGGGAAAATAGTGGGCGTGAGAGGGGCGTTAGTCGCTATCCAACCACTTTCAACTATTAAAAAAGGCACTAGCCCTTTCAATTTCCAATGCTGAATGAGCCCTTTTGAAGTTTCTACGACAACACTTTCAATAAAAACTTTATATGCTCCCAGGGCATAACTTACAACAACCCTTGCCCTGAGGGTTATGGGGGGAGGGGTTGTCATCCTTAAAGACCTAATTTCCAAAACTTTCAACTACGTTGAATAAAATGGCTATCTAAAAATTTTGATTGGATGTGTTTGGGGAAAAGGTAGGCGTGAGAGGGGGGTTAGTTGCCCTCAAATCAATTTCGACTATTAAAAAGGGTACTAGTCCTTTGAATTTCAAATCGAATGAGCCCTTTTTCAAGTTTCTACGACAAAGATTTCAATCAAAACCTTATATGCCCCCAGGGCATAACTCATAATCCTTGTCCTGAGGGTTGTGGGGGAGTGCCCTCCTCAAAAATATGTTTTCTATCTGCAAACCAACTACCCTGAACAAAATGGCTATCTCAAAATTTTTATTGGATGTGTTTGGGGGAATGATGGTGTGTGGGGGGGGGGGGGGGGCTAGTTGCCCTCCAATCACTTTCGACTATTAAAAGGGCACTATCCCTTTAAATTTACAGTCGAATGAGCTTTTATTGACGTTTTTCTACGACAACATCTTCTTTAAAAACCTTATATACCCTCAGGGTATAACTTAAAACCCTTGTCCTGAGGGATGTGGGGGAGTGTCCTCCTCAAAACATATTTTCTATCTGGAAATCAACTACGCTGAACAAAATGGCTATCTCAAAATTTTGATTAGATGTGTTTGGGGGAAAGAAGGGCGTAGGGGGGGGGGGGGGGGGGGGGGGGGCTAGTTGCCCTCCAATTACTTTCGACTATTAAAAAGGGTACTAGCCCTTTGAATTTCCAATCGAATAAGCCTGTTTTGAAGTTTCTACGACAACACCTTCTATAAGAACCTTATAAGCCCCCAGGGCATAACTTAAAACCCTTGCCTTGATGGTTGTGGGGGAGTCTCCTCCTCAAAAACATATTTTCTAACTGGAAATCAAGTACGCTGAACAAAATGCTATCTCAAAATTTTAATTAGATGTGTTTGGGGGAAAGATGGGCGTAGGAGGGGGGCTAGTTGCCCTCCAATCACTTTCGACTATTAAAAAGGGTACTAGCCCTTTGAATTTTCAATCGAATGAGCCTGTTTTGAAGTTTTCTACGACAACGCCTTCTATAAAAAACCTTATATACCCCAGGCCATAACTTAAAACCGTTGCCCTGAGGGTTGTGAGGGAGTGTCCTCCTCAAAAACATATTTTATATCTGGAAAACAACTACGCTGAACAAAATGGCTATCTCAAAATTTTGATTGGATGTGTTTGGGGGAATGACGGGCGTGGGGGGGGGGGGGGGGCTAGTTGCCCTCCAATCACTTTTGACGATTAAAAAGGGCACTAGCCCTTTGAATTTCCAATCGAATGAGCCTGTTTTGAAGTTTCTACGACAAAGCCTTCCATAAAAACCTTATATGCCCCCAGGGCATAACTTAAAACCCTTGCCCTGAGGGTTGTGGGGGAGTGTCCTCTTCAAAAACATATTATCAATCTGGAAATCAACTACGCTGAACAAAATGGCTATCTCAAATTTTGATTGGATGTATTTGGGGGAATGATGTGCGTGGGGAGGGGGGGCTAGTTGCCCTCCAATCACTTTCGACTATTAAAAAGGGCACTAGCCACTCCAATTTCCAATCAAATGAGCCCTTTTGAAGTTCCAATCACTTTCGACTGTTTGGGGGAATGATGGGCGTGGGGGGGACTAGTTGCCCTCCAATCACTTTTGACTATTAAAATGGCTACTAGCCCTTTGAATTTCCAATCGAATGAGCCTGTTTTGAAGTTTCTACGACAACGCCTTCTATAAAAACCTTATATTCCCCCAAGGCATAACTTAAAACCCTTGCCCTGAGGGTTGTGGGGGAGTGTTCTCCTCAAAAACATATTTTCTATCCGGAAATCAACTACGCTGAACAAAATGGCTATCTCAAAATTTTGGTTGGATGTGTTGGGGGAATGATGGGCGTGGGGGGGCTAGTTGCCCTCCAATCACTTTCGACTATTAAAAAGGGTACTAGCCCTTTGAATTTCCAACCGAATGAGCCTGTTTTGAAGTTTCTACGAGAACGCCTTCTATAAAAACCTTATATGCCCCCAGGGCATAACTTAAAACCCTTGCCCTGAGGGTTGTGGGGAAGTGTCTTCTTCAAAAACATATTTTCTATCTGGAAATCAACTACGCTGAACAAAATAGCTATCTCAAAATTTTGATTGGATGTATTTGGGGAATGATGTGCGTGGGGGGGGGGGGGGCTAGTTGCCCTCCAATCACTTTCGACTATTAAAAAGGGCACTAGCCACTCCAATTTCCAATCGAATGAGCCCTTTTGAAGTTCCAATCACTTTCGACTATTAAAAAGGGCACTAGCCACTCCCATTTCCAATCGAATGAGCCCTTTTCGAAGTTTCTACGACAACTCCTTCGATACGAAGTGCCCGGGTATGGAGAAAAAAACAAAAACAACACATTGTGCCCACATCGTTCTTTACTTAGGAAGCGCTAGCGCGCTGCCTATGATACCTTCAGACGGTTACTTGAATTCAAGTGCTTTATTTAGGAGGACTGGAAGCACCTCACCTGTGCAAAAATCATTACTCTTGTAGGTTCATTCTTTGCCTTCATCTTTGTAAAATGCTCTAAAACCACTTCACGAAGTTTCTCTAGTTTTGGATGACCAATAACAAATTCTTGGCCAGGGTTTCTTTGAGATAAGCGGAGATCATTTGAGCCAAATTTTGTTTCCAACTCATTAAGAAGAGCTGCAAAGTCAGCATGTTGGAGCAGCTCAGCTTTCATTTTTGAGGGCCTTTCGTTTTGTAAGTAGTCTAGAAAAGCAAATTAACTTGTTAGTTTTCATTTTTGAAGGCCTCTCGTTTTGTTGATAGTCTAGAAAAGCAAATTAATTTGTTAGCTTTCATTTCGATGGTCTCTCGTTTTGTAGATAGTCTGGAAAAGCAAATTAATTTGATACCTTTCATTTTTGAAGGCCTCTCGTTTTGTAGGTAGTCTATAAAAGCAAATTAATTTGTTAGCTTTCATTTCGATGGCCTCTCGTTTTGTAGAGTCTGGAAAAGCAAATTAATTTTTTAGCTTCATTTCGATGGCCGCTCGTTTTGTAAGTCTGGAAAAGCAAATTAATTTGATACCTTTCATTTTTGAAAGCCTCTCGTTATGTAGGTAGTCTATAAAGCAAATTAATTTGTTAGCTTTCATTTCGATGGCCTCTCGTTTTGTAGATAGTCTGGAGAAGCAAATTAATTTGATACCTTTCATTTTTGAAAGCCTCTCGTTTTGTTGATAGTCTAGAAAAGCAAATTAATTTTTTAGCTTTCATTTCGATGGCCGCTCGTTTTGTAAGTCTGGAAAAGCAAATTAATTTGATACCTTTCATTTTTGAAAGCCTCTCGTTTTGTAGGTAGTCTATAAAAGCAAATTAATTTGTTAGCTTACATTTCGATGGCCTCTCGTTTTGTAGATAGTCTGGAAAAGCAAATTAATGTGATACCTTTCATTTTTGAGAGCCTCTCGTTTTGTTGATAGTCTAGAAAACCAAATTAATTTTTTAGCTTTCATTTCGATGGCCGCTCGTTTTGTAAGTCTGGAAAAGCAAATGAATTTGATACCTTTCATTTTTGAAAGCCTCTCGTTTTGTAGATAGTTTATAAAAGCAAATTAATTTGTTAGCTTTCATTTCGATGGCCTCTCGTTTTAATGTGATACCTTTCATTTTTGAGAGCCTCTCGTTTTGTTGATAGTCTAGAAAATTAATTTGTTAGCTTTCATTTCGATGGCCTCTCGTTTTGTAGATAGTCTGGAGAATCAAATTAATTTGATACCTTTCATTTTTGAGAGCCTTTCGTTTTGTTGATAGTCTAGAAAAGCAAATTAATTTTTTTGCTTTCATTTCAATGGCCGCTCGTTTTGTAAGTCTGGAAAAGCAAATTAATTTGATACCTGTCATTTTTGAAAGCCTCTCGTTTTGTAGGTAGTCTATAAAAGCAAATTAATTTGTTAGCTTTCATTTCGATGGCCTCTCGTTTTGTAGATAGTCTGGAAAAGCAAATTAATTTGATACCTTTCATTTTTGAGAGCCTCTCATTTTGTTGATAGTCTAGAAAAGCAAATTAATTTTTTAGCTTTTATTTCGATGGCCGCTCGTTTTGTAAGTCTGGAAAAGCAAATTAATTTGATACCTTTCATTTTTGAAAGCCTCTCGTTTTGTAGGTAGCTTATAAAAGCAAATTAATTTGTTAGCTTTCATTTCGATGGCCTCTCGTTTTGTAGATAGTCTGGAAAAGCAAATTAATTGATACCTTTCATTTTTGAAAGCCTCTCGTTTTGTAGATAGTCTAGGAAAGCCAATAATAACGCTGCTCTTCACTTTGATTGGAAAAAACTCATTTTATTTTTATTTTATTTAACATTACAATAGGGGCGATGGTATTTTATAATTTTTACATTTTGGTTAAACAAAATCTTCAAGTTTATTATTCCAAAAACCATTTTGAATGCTCATCGTCTTGCTTATATCCTGAGAAATTCTTTTTTTTTTAGTTTAAAAAATACTTTATGAGCGAATAAAAAAAAATAAATAGACAAAAAAAAAGTTGATCAAATATATACACGAAGACCTAAAAGCCGCAGTAATTTGGCTGACCCACTGGTATATCAAACAGTTCGTGGCAATGAACTGTAAGTAAGGAGCGACCCGGCTCAATGGTAACCGAAACTCTAGAAAACAAGCTCTTTACGCTAAAGTTTTACTTTCTCACAACTCAAAACTTTAGCGTAAAGAACGAGGCGTTGAGGAGGGGACAGCCACTTTCACATGCGGAATAATTTCTGTTCGTTTTAAGTTTCAACGTCGTTCTATACTTTCAGTTAAAAAAAAACTTGTTTTTTTTTTATTTAATTACATAACATATACGACCAGGAGTATAATTTGACTGTCCCAGGGTACATTTGTGTTATAAATTAAAAAGAGAAAAACAACACATAATTTCACAAAAGTGGATAGTCATTTGGATTCTCTATCTACAAAAATTAGGAAAAAAATAAACTAAATAAGAAAATAAGCACATATAAAAATAACGAATAAAACTAAATAAGAATAAGAATATAGCAAGAAGAATAAAAAAGACAATAAGAACAACAAAGCAGAAAAGAGGGAAGTTAAGTCACAGCTTGTATGAACAAACAGAACCAAATAAACGTAAACGAATTAGCCTAAACAAAACTCCTGTAATCTTTACAATCCTACCATTCCGTCAAAAAAGAGAAATCAGAGTTTAAAAGTTATCCTGCGTGTGCCAATAGCTATATGATTTTTTTTTTCTCATTGGGTTGTCTTCAGTAAATTTTTATGATTATTCGCCATAACTGTCATTAATTTTCTATTTTTAAGCACCTCTTACACTTTAATCTTTGCTAATTATTTGCTAATGCGTTTTTTGTTCGGCTTTTTTACTGGTAAAAATTGAGTGAGTGAACCATTCTGTTAATTGTACGCATATTACAAGCCAGAAAAGGGTAAATTTCGTCAGGTGAAAACAACCAAGCACCATCACTATGTGAATTCTCACTGGTATATATGTTTGAAAGCAAAATTTTCGAGGTTTACTTGCTAAAAAGCATATTCAAACCCTAGGCTGTATTCAGGGCGTTGAGGGTAGGGAGTTTTTACCCCTCCCCCCCCCCAAAAAAAAAACAAAAAAAAATGGATCCGCTTGTAAAAAAGTAACAAAAATCCAAAGCATAGTATATATTAAATACGTAACCTAACCTAGGTACCTCCCCCCCCCCCTAAAAAAAAACAAAACAAAAAACAACACTTTAAATTTCGTATAAGCAATTAAAACCACGCTATACATTGTATTTCTCTACAGCCGTGTGTTGAATCATCCCGTCAAAACGGGTTTGTTCAACGCGTTTCGAGTTTGAGATATCAAAACAGCAGATATACTAAAGGAGTACCCTAAAAGGAAATATGTAAAACAATATATGCTGTTTTAGCTTGTGCCACTTAAAAACCGAAAAATTTTCGTGTGAAAGGGTGAGCAATAACTTCAGTTTTTTAGCCATTTGTTTCGGTATTTCGTTTATGTAATAAAAAAAAAAAATTTTGATGCGTGTTTTAATTTTTTTTTTTTGTACCCACTCCCCCCACCCCACCCCCACCGCCTACAAAAACCCTGGATACGACCTTGCTGAAACCTAAATAGGTTTATAGTAACTACTTGAAGACTTTCAAGAACTTGATTAAACTTTGTTAGAAAACAAATTCACTTTATAAACATTTTTACCAGCGCAAAACAATTCTAAAGAGATGAAAACCGAAGACGTGTCTTTGCATTGGATGACACGAAATCCATGTACTAATGTTCCATGAAATTCGATTCTTACCTGAAATTAGATATAAAAAAGTTGTTTTTTTCTTACAGAAAGTGAATTCCGATACCAAAAAAAAAAAAAAACCATAATTGTTCCGTATGCGAGAGGGATTGCCCCCTCCGCAACCACACGCACTTTATGCTAAAGTTCTAAAATGCTTCAAAATTAATTTTTTAACCCAATTCAAAGGTTCTTTGTGTTTGAGCACTCGTCGCTAAGGATAATTCCTGTTCGCTTTTAATAGGATACTCAGGGTTACCCTAAATCGAAGAGGGTACAGCAATTTATAATTACCTGAATATTCACTCACTTTATAAGAAATACAAGAAATTTCACATTTTGTAGATGGTGTCTTTAGGGTTCATAAACCTGACTTCATAAATATGATTCCCGAATCGTACCAATAGCTGCATCCTATAAACACGAAGAATTACTAGCATTCCCTGATGACAGTACGTTGGCTACAGATGAAGAATCCCTTCTACTAAAGTTATAAACGATAGCTGAGAGAAAGTTTATCATTGGTTTGATAGTAATCGTTTAGCTATGAATGTAAAAGTCACACCTACTTATTTTTTCTCGTATAGGTAAGAGCTGTCCTACAAAATGGATCTTTTTACTTCAAGAGGTCCTATATGCTAGTAAAGAGCAAACCACCGCCCGTTGTAACCACAAATTAAAAAACACGTTAAAAACATTTGTAGCTGATGCAGGAATGGTAACTGTTATCTTGATTTGTCTTAATAGCGAAATATTATTTTGATAACCAATATATGGGAATTTTGAAAAATAGCCTGAAAACCCTAAAATATGGTGTTAAGTAAAAACGATAAGTATACCATTACAATTGCCACTGCTGAAAACCCTGTACAGGAAACTAACAACCGCCTGGCTCGAACAAGAAGAAAAATCCTTTTTTTTTGCATGGGTAGCACTGATGTGCCCTCTTTTTTGCATGGGTAGCATCGATGTGCCCTCTTTTTTTTCTTTTTTTTCTTCAGTGGTAGTGGGGCACTGGAGTATCACTCCAGCATATTCAGATGATAAAAGTCAAAGTTTCAAAAGGACTGAGGATGACAGAAAAACTCAAACAAATTTTTCCTTTTTTCTATTCTCTCTCTTTTATATTTCTCTCTTATTTATCCTTATCTATATAATTGCTCATCTGCTTGGATGTCTACTTTTCAATCTCTACTTTCCCCCATCCGTAATCTCCAGCTGAAAGCAGCAAAAGTCCTCCAGTCCACC